>JBBDGP010001035.1:600000-994674 GCA_037952835.1 Lithobates septentrionalis | reverse complement strand
TTTTCCCTTCCTTCATTTCTTTTCTTCCTTAATCCTCTTTTTTCTTTCATCCCTTCTTCCCATCCTTCCTCCCTTCCTTCCTTCCTTCCTTCCTTCCTTCCTTCCTTCCTTCCTTCCTTCCTTCCTTCCTTCCTTCCTTCCTTCCTTCCTTCCTCAATCCTTTTTTTCCTACATCCCTTCTTCCCATTCTTCCTTCTCTCTCTTCTCCTCCCAACTTCCATTTTTTCCTTTTCCTTCCTCCATTTCTTTTCTTCCTTAATCCTTGTTTTCCTTCCTTCCTTCCTTCCTTCCTTCCTTCCTTCCTTCCCTCCTTCTCTCCTCCCAACTTCCATTTTTCCTTCCTTCATTTCTTCCTACCTTAATCCTTCCATCCCTTCTTCCCATCCTTCCTTCCCTCCTTCCTTCCTTCCTTCCTTCCTTCCTTCCTTCCTTCCTTCCTTCCTTCCTTCCTTCCTTCCTTCCTTCCTTCCTTCCTTCCTTCCCTCCGTCTTTCCTCCCAATGTCCGTTCTTTATTTCCTTCAATCCTTCCTCCCTTAATCCTTTTTTTCCTTCTATCCCACCTTCCCTTACTTCCTTTCCTCTTTCTCTCCCATCTACCTCCCTCATTATCTCCCTTTCTATCCCAGCAGTGTCACAGGATATGGATAGGTTCTACCAGTGGCAGCAGGTGCTCCACCCCCCCCGTGATGGGCCGGTAGGTCGGTCGGTCTCAGGGCCAAACTGAGTGGACTCTACACCCCGAGCCCACCATGTTTTGAAGCCAATTAGAGCCTCAGACTCTAATCACGTGCTTCTAAACCCCCCATTGGAATCCATGCGTCCGGCACCCTGCATGTAGATTAGGAAGCAGACGCATGGATTAAGGGGCAACACCGCTGCGCCCCATATGGGTGGGCCGCCACTGGTTTCTACTATTAGTGATGCCACTGTTCTCTAGTCACTGGTCTCTTCCTTCCTTCCTTCCTCCGTTCTTTATTTCCTTCAATCCTTCCTCCCTTAATCCTTTTTTTCCTTCTATCCCACCTTCCCTTACTTCCTTTCCTCTTTCTCTCCCACCTACCTCCCTCATTATCTCCCTTTCTATTACAGCAGTGTCTGGATAGTTAGCAGTATGGATAGGTTCTACCAGTGGCGGCAGGTGCTCCACCCCCCCCCCCCCGTTATGGGCCGGTAGGTCGGTTGGCCTCAGGGCCCAACTGAGTGGACTCTGCACCCCGAGCCCACCATGTTTTGAAGCCAAATAGAGCCTCAGACTCTAATCACGTGCTTCTAAACCCCCCCCCCCATTGGAATCCATGTGTCCGGCACCCTGCATGTAGATTAGGAAGCAGACGCATGGATTAAGGGGCAACACGGCTGCCCCCCATATGGGTGGGCCGCCACTGGTTTCTACTATTAGTGATGCCACTGTTCTCTAGTCACTGGTCTCTTCCTTCCTTCCCATCCAACATCCCTCGCTTCATTTCTCTCTTCTTTAACCATTGATTTCCTTCCTTCCTTATGTCTTTCCTTCCTTTGAATGTATGGCCTTTTTATAATGTCCTAATGAATATAAATTGTGCAGCAATGTCACAGTATCCAGCAAATGAATAGGCTGCATTCTCAGTGATGTCACCGCTCTCTAGTGAATGGATAGGCTGCATTCTCAGTGATATCACCGCTCTCTAGTGAATAAATAGGTGCATTCTCAGTGATGTCATCGGTCTCTAGTGATTGGAAAGGCTGCATTCTCAGTGATGTCACCGCTCTCCTAGTGAATGGATAGGCTGCATTCTCAGTGATGTCACCGCTCTCTAGTGAATAAATAGGTGCATTCTCAGTGATGTCATCGCTCTCTAGTGATTGGATAGGCTGCATTCTCAGTGATGTCATCGGTCTCTAGTGATTGGAAAGGCTGCATTCTCAGTGATGTCACCGCTCTCTAGTGATTGGATAGGCTGCATTCTCAGTGATGTCACCGCTCTCTAGTGAATGGATAGGCTGCATTCTCAGTGATGTCACCGCTCTCTAGTGAATAGATAGGCTGCATTCTCAGGGATGTCACCGCTCTCTAGTGAATGGATAGGCTGCATTCTCAGTGATGTCACCGCTCTCTAGTGAATGGATAGGCTGCATTCTCAGTGATGTCACCAGTATCTAGTGAATCGATAGGCTGCATTCTCAGTGATGTCACCGCTCTCTAGTGAATAGATAGGCTGCATTCTCAGGGATGTCACCGCTCTCTAGTGAATGAATAGGCTGCATTCTCAGGGATGTCACCGCTCTCTAGTGAATGGATAGGCTGCATTCTCAGTGATGTCACCGCTCTCTAGTGAATGGATAGGCTGCATTCTCAGTGATGTCACCAGTATCTAGTGAATGGATAGGCTGCATTCTCAGTGATGTCACCGCTCTCTAGTGAATGGATAGGCTGCATTCTCAGTGATGTCACCAGTATCTAGTGAATGGATAGGCTGCTTTCCCAGTGATGTCGCCGGTCTCTAGTGATTGGATAGGCTGTATTCTCAGTGATGTCACCGATCTCTAGTGATTGGCTAGACTACATTCTCAGTGATGTCACCGGTCTCTAGTGAATGGATAGGCTGCATTCTCAGTGATGTCACCAGTATCTAGTGAATCGATAGGCTGCATTCTCAGTGATGTCGCTGCTCTCTAGTGAATCGATAGGCTGCATTCTCAGTGATATCACCAGTATCTAGTGATTGGCTGCATTCTCAGTGATGTCATCGGTCTCTAGTGAATGGATAGGCTGCATTCTCAGTGATGTCACCGCTCTCTAGTGATTGGATAGGCTGTATTCTCAGTGATGTCACCGCTCTCTAGTGATTGGATAGGCTGTATTCTCAGTGATGTCACCGCTCTCTAGTGATTGGATAGGCTGTATTCTCAGTGATGTCACCGCTCTCTAGTGATTGGATAGGCTGTATTCTCAGTGATGTCACTGCTCTCAGTGATTGGATAGGCTGTATTTTTAGTGATGTCACCGATCTCTAGTGAATGGATTGGCTACATCCCCATGAATGTAAAGCATCGCAGTCACTGTCTCTGGCTCCTAGTGAACAGATAGGTGGCATTCCCAGGATCGGAATGCCTCTCATGCGACATAATTGATATCTAGTCGTTAAACAGCCGGTCTCATTAAATGGCTCCCTATGATATCACCGGTCTGTAGTGAACGGTAGGGTTGCGCTCTCAGGAATAATCAATGAACTTTTATATAGCGCCGTCTTCCCATACCGCAGGTTCAGTGAACTTCAGAGAAACCAAAAAATTGCAATCACTCTTTAAAAAGTTAAAAAGGAAAAAAAAAAGTCAAATATCAAAGACAGCGGAGGTTGAAATCCTCCGGAATAATGGTGCTGAAGGTCACACAGAACTACACAGACTTGGCTGTACTTTCCAAGAATATCACGGCAAAGTAAAAAAAAAAAAGGGAAGACTTCTATGGCACAAAGGAGGAACGGTCTTTTCATCTAAAGGTCTGCAATTTTAATGCAGGTGATGGAATGATGGACTTGGAGGTCTCCGTCTGCCCTCGTATTGTCTGAGCCCGCCGCGCTGGACTGTAAATTCTACCTGCACACACGCTTCATTTATCTACGGCCTCTAATGAACCTGAAACCTTGATTGGAGGAAAGTGTTCAAGCGTGACTTAGTCGTGTTTCTTGGCGTGCAATCTGCCTTCTTGATCACTGCAAAGGGCCAGCACTGCAGTTTGGCGTCCCGTTGTCTTCCACAAGGTGGCAGCATTGCTGTTTCCTCCGGACGGCGGGGAATGGTGCATTTAAAGCGTGTATTTGTTGTGCATTGCTGCATGAACATGCACAGTAAGTGACAAGCACTTAGGGCGGCAGTCTGCAATCATTCATCATGGAATATGCTGGATGTTTTGTGATCTGCATTGCTTAGGAGGGCACAACATCCACAGACTCACCTGTGACACTCCCCGCTCAATACATTCAATCGAGAGTGTTGTTTCATAGGAATGAAAAGGCTGTGTTGTGTTTTAAGACTTAAAGGGGTTGTAAAGATTCGTTTTTTTTTTAAAATAACAAATATTGTATACTTACCGCCTCTGTCCAAGGGTTTTGCACAGAGGGCCCCCGATCCCCCTCTTCTGGTGTCTCCCAGTGATGCTCCTGGCTCCTCCTCTTCTCAAGTGCCCCTAGGGGGAATGCGGGTCTCCGAAGGGGAGGAGCCAAGAGCGCCCCCTGGGGGGCACTCATGCAGACGCCTTTCCGAGTCCTGCTGTTGCGTCCATTGACACAGACTGCGGGACTCGGCCCCGCCCCAGCCGCCCCCCAGCCCCCCCCCCCCGCTCCCATGTCACTGGCTTTGATTGACAGCAGTGGGAGCCAATCCAGCCAATGAGGACTCGAGACAGCGGCTGAAGCTGCTCTGCTCGTTCCCGTCGCTGGAACGATCAGGTTCAGGTAAGTAACAGGAGGGCTCTGGGGGGCAGCTGCACTACAAAATACTACATAGAAGGCATTAAAGTGAAAAACTGTCGAGGGTTTACAACCCCTTTAATAACCTGGTATATGGTCATAAAAATGGACAATCCAAATAAACACACTCACTGCACACTGTGATCTTCTCACAACATGCACTAGAAGCTGTAGCCAGTCATTATTTTTCATGGTTGAGGGATGTCTAGCATTGCTGGATCTAGGGGGTGCTGAGGTAGGCTATGCCCCCCCCCAAAGTTTTTAGTAGTGCCCCGCCAAAAGCCTAAGCTCTGCCTTGCTGAACCCTGTGCACTGCCCCGCTTATCCCTGTCCCCTACCCTGCAGATCCAGCACACTGCCCTGCTGCCCTCTGTCCCCCACCCTATGAACCCCATACACTGCCCTGCTGCCCTCTGTCCCCCACCCTATGGACCCCATACACTGCCCTGCTGCCCTCTGTCCCCCACCCTATGGACCCCATACACTGCCCTGCTGCCCTCTGTCCCCCACCCTATGGACCCCATACACTGCACTGCTGCCCCCCCCCCCACCCTGCGGACCCTGTATACTGTCCTTCTGAACCCTGTACACTGCCTTTTTGACCCAAGTCCTCCTCCCTGCTGACCCCGTACACTGCCCTGTGGATCGCTGTACACCACCCTGCGAACCCTGTACACTGACCTCTGTCCTCCTCCCTACTGACAGCGTACACTGCCCTGCTGACCCCTGTCCCCAACCCTGTGGACCCTGTACACTGCCCTTCTGACCCCTGTACACTGCCCTTCTAACCTCTGTCCTCCACCCTGCTGACCCCCCACACTGCCCTTCTGAACTCTGCACACTGCCCTTCTAAACTCTGTACACTGCCCTTTTGACCCCTGTACACTGCCCTTCTGACCCCTGTCCTCCTCCCTGCTGATCCCCTACACTGCCCTGCTAAACTCTTTACACAGCCCTTCTGACCCCTGTCCTCCACTTTGCTGACCCCGTACACTGCCCTTCTTACCCCTGTCCTCCTCCCTGCTGACCCCCTACACTGCCCTTCTAAACTCTGTACACAGCCCTTCTGACCCCTGTCCTCCTCTTTGCTGACCCCGTACACTGCCCTGCTGGCCCCTATCCACTTCCCTGTTTACCCCTGTATTCTACCCTGTGAACCCTATACATTGACCTGCTGACCCCTGTCCCCCACCATGTTGACCCCTGTCTTCTGCCCTGTGGACCTCTGTACATTGCTCGGCTGACCCCTGGACCCCATATACTACCCTGCTGACCCCTGCCCCCACCTAGCTTCCCTCTGTCCCCCACCTTGTGGACCCCGTACACTGCCCTGCTGACCCCTGCCCCCACCCTGCTGCCCTCTTTCCCCCAACTTGTGGAACCCGTATACCACCGTGCTGACCCCTGCCACCACCCTGCTGTCCTCTGTCCCCCCACCCACCTACACTGCCCTGCTAACCCCTGTCCTCCATCCTACAAAGGAATGGCCTCTGTACACAGCCCTACAAACTGCTGACCTCCCATCCTCTGCCCGCTGACATTTTTGACTGCACCCCATACATTATACAGGCTAGATCTGGCCCTAATGTCCAACATCATCTAGTCCTTTCCTCTTCAGCCTTACTGTCCCTTTCATTCAATGCATTTCAGTTCTTTATTTCAGTCATGGAGGCTCAGCATCACATGTGACCGTTGTCCAAGGTAGTCTACATGCAAATGAAGTCTTCCAAGGAACGTCCACTCCTTCAGACTTACATCCACCTACATCCACGGTGGGAACAGCTGGATCCGGAGGCTGGGCCAGCTTCTGGTCAGACATCTGGGTGGATCCCAACATTATTGTCGGGATCCCCGCAGAACCTGAACCGGCTTTTTAATGTCAGCTGACAGCAGGCTTTAGCTTTGGCCATACTTATCCTTTAGACTTCAGTTTTATGAGTAGGCTTTTACAGTCTGAAAGAGGGATGATAACAGAGGGAGGAAGGAGGGAAAGAAGGAAGGAAGAGAGAAATGAGAGAGAGATTGAAAACCGAAGGAAAAAAAGGTAACACTAAAGGCGGGATAGTAATGAAGGAGAAAGGTGACAGAGATTAAAAACTGAGGGGAAGGAAAAGAAGAGAAGGGAAAGGAAGGGGGAATAAGGAAGGGAAAGGAAGGGGAAGAAGGGAAAGGAAGGGGAAGGAAGGGGAGGGAAGGAAGACGAAGGAACAGAAAAGAAGGGAAAGAAAGGGGAAGGAAGGGAAAGGAAGGGAAAGGAAGGGGAGGGAAGGAAGAGGAAGGAACACAAAAGAAGGGGAAGTAAGGGGAAGGAAGGAAGAAAGGAAGGAAGGAAGGAAGGAAGGAAGGAAAGAAGGAAGGAAGGAAAGGAAGGGGAAGGAAGGAAGGGAAATAAAGGGGAAGGGAGAAAGGCATAGGAAGGGCAAGGGAAAGAAAGGGTGTGATGGAATATCCCACACGCCGCTTGAGTGCTTCCATCAGTATATCGCTTCCTAAATCCAGGAACACAAGTCCAACGGATCTGGCTATAATAACCCCCAAGAACCAGACAAAACCAGTCTTCCATCAGGAATAGCCTTTTATTTGAGATCTCACACAAATATATACAGCAGGATGACAATACAAACCTAATTAACATGAGCTAATTATCTAATCCTCTAGACAGCCTAGGTGACTCAGAGACATGACCTTTGGGATAGACTTGCCGTCTTTTAGCTCAGAAGACACAATGAACATTATCATAAATAGAAACACAGAAAACCTTCACACAATAGCAGAGTTAATTAACACAAACAACAATGGGTGAAAGGCTCTTAGAGCCCACACTAGCCTTATTTACAATAAACACATTATAGCAGACAACAGACAGACACGTGGCTAGAGTTGATGGCATCGGCATCTTCTATGAGCCCCAACATTATGAATCACTATTTATAATATGGCATATACGGGGTTCCCAGAGTTTTGTTTTTTGGGGGGACATGGACTTGAATCCAAAGTGACATTACTTCAAGGTCCCCAGGCATACACCTCGCAAAGAGTATTGTTCCCTTAAAATCCAGGGCCCATAATCAGAAGCCAAGAGGCTAGCATTCAGTCCTCGCCAAAAGCCTCTGTCCCAGGTAGGTCTGAAAGAAAGTGAAAGGAAGGGAGCAAGGAAAAGAAAGGGAAAAGGATGGGGAAGGGAGCAAGGAAAAGGAAGGGGAAGGAAAAGGAAGGAAGGAAGGGAAAGGAAGGGGAGGGAAGAAAGGGAAAGGAAGGGGAATGGAGAAATGGAAAGGAAGGAGAGGAAGGAAGGAAGGAGATAGAGAGTAGGAAAACTGAAGGAAAGAGGGGTAACAATGTGGGAAGGATAAGAAGGAAAGAAAAAAGGAGAGAAGGAAGGTAGGAGGGAAGGAAAAAAAATAGAGAGGGGGTAGAGGAGAGGGGAGGGGAGGAGAGGGATACAGAGAGGAGAGGAGAGGGGAGGGGAGGGGAGGAGAGGGATACAGAGAGGAGAGGAGAGGGGAGGGGAGGAGAGGGATATAGAGAGGAGAGGGGAGGGGAGGAGAGGGATACAGAGAGGAGAGGAGAGGAGAGGGGAGGGGGGAGAGGGATACAGAGAGGAGAGGAGAGGGGAGGGGAGGAGAGGTATACAGAGAGGAGAGGAGAGGGTAGGGGAGGAGAGGGATACAGAGAGGAGAGGGATACAGAGAGAAGAGGGGAGGGGAGGAGAGGGATACAGAGAGGAGAGGGGAGGGGGGAGAGGGATACAGAGAGGAGAGGAGAGGAAAAACTGAAGGAAAGAAGGACACGGTTGGAGAAGGAATAAGAACAGAGGAAGGAAGGCATTTAGGAAAGAAAGCATGATGGGAGATGAACATTGTAAAGAAGGATGAATTTAAGTTCTTAGCTCCTCCCACTTTCTCCATCATTCTCAAGGCTGTGTTCTGTAGTCTGTACTTTGCAACAAATGCAACAGGAGAAGTAAGACTTTGCTTTAGGAGTAGAGCAGGTGACTCTGAGCATCCACCCCGAACCCGATGACACTGGAGGAGGGTCGATGAAGGTGTTCTCACTTTGGTCATTCATGTTTGGACCTGTCTGCGGTTCAGCTGAAGAGTCTCTGCGACACAACAATCTGGCTCCACTAATGACCTGCTGCGCGATCTGTAAATGGGATTTATTGCCAAAATGAACCTGAGGATTTCATGTTTTATTTCCTGAACGAGAGAGATTGCTCCTCTCAGTTTTTCCTTTGTGCCGGCTGTGCCTTCCACTCTACAAAATAAAGTGCAGGGCTCCAATTTCACGTGTCACATGCAGGGCGTGTTCTGTCTTGTTTGTCCTTTCGTCATTGTCAATAGGAAACAAGAAAAAAAATATTCTGAAAAAAAGGTATAAAGAAAAGACCTGGGCTGGATTAAAGGGGGCTCCCCACCAATCTCACCCTATTATACACTATTCCTTCTATTGACACCAATGATGGGGCACTATTCCTCCCACTGACACCAATGATGGGGCACTATTCCTCCCACTGATACCAATGATGGGGCACTATTCCTCCCACTGATACCAATGATGGGGCACTATTCCTCCCACTGATACCAATGATGGGGCACTATTCCTTTCACTGATACCAATGATGGGACACTATTCCTCCCACTGAGACCAATGATGGGACACTATTTATCCCACAGACACCAATAATGGGGCACTATTCCTCCCACTGACACCAATGATGGGGCACTATTCCTCACACTGATACCAATGATGGGGCACTATTCCTCCCACTGATACCAATGATGGGGCACTATTCCTCCCACTGAGACCAAAGATGGGGCACTATTGATCTTTTATTAAAAGAATCAAGCAACCAATTTTATACAAAAGTAAAAAACAAAACCATAGTACAAAATTTCAACAGAAATCCAAGGAATACACATCCATGTTCAGAATATATACAATATATACATAATCCGTTATCAAAACTATTTACATAAAACAGCAGAGAGGGCCTAAGAGGCACAACCCATCACCTAGGTACGCAGCCATTTATCAAAAATTAATCCAAAAAATAATAATCTAGGGTGATAAGAGACAGACAGCCACACCCGGGAAAGAGACTCCTGGCAGTCAGGGAGGCTTGAAACCCCTCCACGCCTTCAACCAAGCCCCCTGACTCCGCTTGTCTCTCTCAAGTACCCGAATCTTCTCCACCTCATACACCACCACCTGAACAGGAAGGATTTTATGCCGAATGCTGACCTGACACCGTGCGTTCCAAGTGAAATAACGGACTACTAGGCTAACTAGAAAAAGTGTATCTAAACAAAAAACCCCACCAGTATTGAATGCTCCATACACCCACTCAGCATAACCCAGCCTGGAGAGGAAAGGAACACCAAGGGCCCGCCCCACCTGTTTGTACACCTCTATGTTAAAAGGGCAATGAAGCAGAAAATGGTCCATAGTCTCCTCCTCACCTGCACACTCCTCCCGAGGACAGCTACGATCCACCCCACTGCGGAATTTCAAATTGCCCCTAACATAGAGCCTCCCATGGAAGCACATCCAGGCCAGATCCCTGAATTTAGGAGGTACTCTGTCCAAATTAATAAGTCTTAACCCTGCCCTCAAAACTGGGCCTGGGCAATCCCTTAAGGCCAGTGGGTCATGAAAGACTTCGCTCAAGACTCGACTCATAAGGACTTTCCTCGGAACCGATCTGAGATCTTCAGCCGACAATCGCCACTGCCGTAATAACTTCAGGCATGGAGCGACATAGGCTGGTAGCTGACCACGATGACCCCTGAGATTCTTCACTTGGCCACCTTCTTCCCAAAGTCGCAGAAAAGGCCTAAACCAAGATCTAAAAATGCCTGCCCATCCAGGAGGTTCCACTGCAAGCATATTACCAATATTAAACTTGAGAAAAAGCAGTGAAAAGAAAAGAACTGGGTTGACCATACCTAAGCCACCCTCCCTCCTGGATAGATAGGTGACATTCCTCTTGATGGGGTTCAGTCTGTTCCCCCACAACATCTGGAAGAACACACTACTGACCCTAGCATAGAGAGACACTGGCAAGATGCAGACAAAGCTGACATACAAAAAGATCGGAATCAGGTAAGTCTTAATCAGATGAACCCTTTCCCTCATAGATAACTTCCATTTCTTCCAGCTGACCACCTTAGTATTGGCAATTTCCAGTCTGCCTTCCCAGTTTTTGAGGCCATAATCGCCGGGTCCAAATTCAATGCCTAGAATCTTAATTCTTTCCTGGGGCACTGGAAAGGTGTCCGGGAGATCAAAACCCTCACCTTCCTTTCCCATCCAGAAGACTTCACTCTTTTCCTGATTGATCTTGGAGCCTGATGCTTCAGAATACCGTGATGTCAGAGAGACCACCTCCTCTGCTTCATCCGCCCCGGTGACAATCACTGACACATCGTCCGCATAGGCAACAACCCTCAAAGGCGGCTCACCCGGGAGACCCACTGGCACCCCACACAACATGCCGCTCTCTAGCCTCCTAATGAAAGGGTCGATTGCAAACACATAGAGCAGGGGACTCAGGGGACAACCCTGGCGCATCCCGGAGCCAACCTCAAAGGACTGCCCAACCCAACCATTAACAAGAGGAAAGCTTTCTGCCCCCTTATACAAGACTTTTAACCAATCGACAAAACCACCCGGCAGACCAGCTCTGTTAGGTTCGGTTCTTTTGGACCTCTTTAGCCTAGGCTCGGACACTGGGTGTGTGGATTCCAACCCCTTCACCGGTGAGGTAAACAAGACACATACACGGTTGTACGTGAATCATGAATACCCTCATACACCAATCAGCAACCCCTAATCAAAGAGCCCAATGGAAGTTAGAAATGGATCAAAAAAGTGAGGAGGAAGGCACAAAGACAGAAGAGGAGACAGAGGATGAGTATGGTAGAGGGGAAACAGATGCAGAGTTATCCCTAAGAAAAGAAAGAGAAATGACAGAAAGAATTCATGCTGAGAAAGAGGCTGAGGGGAAGGAGAGATATGAGAGGCTTTTAAAAGAACAAGAAGAAGTTAACAGACAGCTGGAGGAAGAGATAAGACAGAAAGAATGGGAAATAGCAAATAGGAAAACGGAGATGCTCAAAGAAATGGAAATTCTGACACCAGCTCTATCACCCCCCCACTCGCTGTAGCCACCCCTCAGGGTGACTTGCTGACCTATCAAAAGTTTGCCATATTACCAAATTGCCCAGTCTCCCTCATGGGGAGAGACTTAATGTCAGCCCTGGGGATTAAAATTGAATTTGACAAGACAGGAGCTGTAACTGCCACCTCCAGATACTGTGACTTACAGAGTCCAAAAAGAAGTGACCTGAGAGGGTACTTCCTGGTGATCCCTGTCTCGCTAGAGACACATAGAATTTGGGCAGAGAATAAAGCCAGTGTTGGTTTCATAAATTGCACACCTTACAGACCACAACTACGTCCCAACTTTTCACCTATCTTCCAGAAACAATATGCCCTACACGAAAGCAAAATCAAAGGCATTACACCACAAATCAACACTTACATTGAACAAGGCATACTCACACCCATAATCAGCCCATGGAACACCCCCATCTACCCTGTGAGGAAGGCTAATGGGGAATGGAGACTAGTACAAGATCTCAGAGCCCTAAACAAAGCTATAGAGCCCTTGCCACCACTGGTATCTGACATTTCCTTCATTTTTACCAGTATCCCTGCGGACACTGAGTACTACACAGTTATTGATCTGTCAAACGCATTCTTTAGCATCCCCATTGAGAAGGGGGCACAGCCCCTCTTTGCATTCTCCTGGACCCACCATGGGCAACCAGGGCAACCAGGGCAACCAGGGCAACTAACCTGGACTAGGCTCCCGCAGGGATTTGTGGATAGTCCTGCAGCTTTCTCCATGGTTTTAAACGAGTCTGTTAGGAACTGGTCTTCGAGTCAGGGCTCTGTCCTTATACAGTATGTGGATGACATACTGCTGTGCAGCACTTCAAGGGAGGGATGTGAGGAGGACTCAACTAGTCTTCTGGATCACCTAACAGAGCTGGTGTCAGAAGTGGGATGGTCCTGTCCGGCAGGTAAGTGGACAATATTTTACCTAATTTTTGGTGAAGTCTGTACACTTATTCTGTCGCGGCGGCCGACCACAATTTATTGTAAAATATCTTATTGATATTCTGTGCTTCTGCAGAAGGCTAGGCTGGCCACTGGGAAGTTAAAGGTCGGGTTCTTTACAGGAAAGAGATAGTTTGACTAGTGCAGGTCAAAAATTATACTTGGGAAGTAATTTTTACGCTCAAGTCCAAAGGACGGGTGTTATTGTGGAGCCCCATTGATAAAAAGCGCGCATATGAATTATTGGTATATGCATATTGATTATTCTTTATTATTGCATTTTAAAATTGTGAAAAGTTATAGTTTACTGCTTATAGCATAAGTATTGTACCAATGTTATTGTTGAGTAAGGAAATTTTAAAAGTCAATAGTTGTTCATAAGAATTCTTGTTATTGGATTTAGAGTATAGATACTGTTTATGTTACAGGCCACGTAAGTATTTTTTTTTCAAATGTCTATGGGCTTGCATGATTATTGTGAATTACCTAACACTAGATGTGGTCAATGCAGATTAGGCTTGTTGTTTCTGTACCAAGAAGACCTTCCCATATTAATATCCACTAGACCTTACGGTTTCACTACCAGACTGGGAAAAACCCCAGTCTATCCCCAAACTGACAACTCAACTACCTCATATTTGTTGAAAATTAATATACATAATTTTATAGGTGAGGACAACTTATTGTACGGGTCCTCCTTTGACGAATTTCTAACTTCCATTGGGCTCTTTGATTAGGGGTTGCTGATTGGTGTATGAGGGTATTCATGATTCACGTACAACCGTGTATGTGTCTTGTTTACCTCACCGGTGAAGGGGTTGGAATCCACACACCCAGTGTCCGAGCCTAGGCTAAAGAGGTCCAAAAGAACCGAACCTAACACTTACTAAGGAGCAACCACAGGTACTCATGGTTGACACGATCAAAAGCCTTTGCCTGATCCAATGTCAGCAAATACTTTCCCCAGCCTGCAGCCCTGCACCGCTCCAAGGCCTCCCGGACAGCTAAAACCGCTGTGAAGGTGCACCTACCCTGGACCGAACAGTGCTGATGGCGAGAAAGCAAAGACTCTGCTACTGACGATAGGCGCCAGAAAAATATCTTTGCCAGTATCTTTCTATCGACATTAAGAAGGCTGATGGGGCGCCAATTCTCAATCATCGAAGGATCTTTACCCTTTGAAAGAAGAATCACAGCCGAGTGCCTCATGGAAGGGGGAAGTACCCCCTCAGCAAGGCAACTGTTAAAAACCTCTACCAAATGTGGGGCCAGAATAGACTTAAAGGCTTTGTAAAACTCAGCCGTCAAGCCATCCGGTCCAGGTGACTTTTTGATGGCAAGTTGTTCAATTGCCCTCATCACCTCCTCAACTGTGATCTCCTCTGTCAAATTCATCAATGGGACATCTTCATCATTTAGACCTGGAGTAGAGTCCAAAAAGCCTTCCATCTTGTCACGGTCAAGCTCTTTCCTCCCAAGAAGGTCAGCATAAAAGGACCTCACGACCTCCAGAATCCCTGACCTGGACTTTGTCAAGGAACCTGTACTGTCTTTAAGGCCAACGACCGTTTTAACAGCTACACCTTGTTTGCAGTTCTGGTAAGGGTCAGGCGAGTGGTACTTCCCATAGTCCCTCTCCAGAACCAAAGAGGCATGCCGGTCATATTGACACTTCCTGAGAAGGAGTTTCACTTCGGAAATTTCCCCAGGATCTCCACCTCTCGAGACAAGAATATCCAGCTTCCTCCGTAAACGTTGGTAGGTCATGTATTTATTAAACTGCTTTCTATTGGCTAGGCCCCTGAAGAATCCAGCGATCCTCTTTTTGGTCAGCTCCCACCACTCAGCCTTGCTGCTACAAAAGTCCAGGATGGTCACCTGTGCCTGAAAGAATTCCTCAAAGGATTGTCTAACATGTTCTTCCTTGAGTAGAGTCGAATTCAGTCTCCAGATGCCCTTACCCCTCTGAGGGGCGTCTGAAGCATTCAGGACCACAGATAGCATACAGTGATCAGAGAACTCTACTGCCTGCACCACTGGGGGTGAGAAAGCAGAGGTCTCCTTCAAAAAAAACCTATCTATTCTACTCTGACTATTACCTCGATGAAAGGTGAACCCGGTGTCATCCGGGAGGTGCTTAATATGCACATCCACAAGACCAGCATCCCTAACCATACTATTTAAAAAAACGCTATCATATCCCAGCCTGTCCTTGAAGTCCTTCCTGTCCTTGGGCCTAGTTACTGTATTAAAGTCACCTCCAAAGACCACTTGCCGGGATGTAAAAAGAAATGGCTTGATCCTTGTAAAAAGGCATTTCCTGTCCCACTTTGTGTGCGGCCCATAGACATTAATTAGGCGCAGGTCCTGCCCTCCCACAAGGACGTCTAAGACCATACATCTCCCAATCTCCACCTCAATAACCCGCCGGATAGTTACCATGCCGGTTTTAAACAACACCGCCACACCGCCGTAAGGCTCGGCCGCAAGAGACCAGTAAGATGGACCATACCTCCACTCTCTCTTGGCCATATGAATATCTGCCAAGGAGGTGAGCCTAGTCTCTTGCAAAAATAAAATTTCAGCATCTAATTGGCTGAACAAAAAGAAGGCCATAGAACGAGCTCTTACTGACTTAATGCTGGCGACATTTATTGTCACCACTTTTAACGGAGGGGGAACCGCCATTTGGGTTATTGGGTGGATTGCTTCTTAGCTCCCCTCTGCTGCTCATCACCAGAAGCCTCTCTCTTTCTTGAGGCCGCCTCAAACTCCATCTCAGAATCAGAACTTCGCTCCGAAGAAGCTCCAGATGAGGAAATCTCCCACTTAGAGGACCTATAACGGTTGGAGACAGGCACTGGAGCCTGTTCCGTCCTCACCACCTGCTTCTTCCGCTTCCCAACCTTCCTTCTCTCCTCCAGGTACTGCAGGTCAGCTTCAGAGATGCCCTTATCTCCTGTTTTTTTCTTTGAAGTCTTTACAGAAGACTCCTTTAGAGAGGCAGAAGCGATCTTTTTAATACCCACTACCACTCCTGGTGGGGGGGTTGCTCCCTTTGAATCTGACTTAGGAGGGGTAGACTCCTGGGGGGTAACTGACTCGGGGGGCACAGACTTGGAAGGTTTTGACACATGAGGAGAGGGTACAGTAGGCTGGGGGGGGACAGAGACAGATACAGAAGGAATACTTACAGACACAGGAGGGGTGGCCACAGGAACTGGGGAGGGACCCTGAGCAGGACCAGGGGAGTCGGTCACCGCAGAGGAGGATGGTACACCAGGGGCATCACCCTCCATCCCGTCCAGCCTTGACATGTCATCAATTACCTCCTTCTCCATATTGTGCCAGGCTTCAGGACATCTGCTGTAGGGGTGGCCAAGGCGCAGGCACAGGTTGCACCTGATCATCTCGGTGCAGTCCTTGGCCATATGACCCTGACCCCGACACACTGAACATATCAAGGCTGAACAGGAAGAGCTCAAATGCCCCTTTTCTCCACAGCGGTGACACAGCTTCGGCTGACCAGGGTAGAAAATAGTCATCCTATCCCTCCCTATAAAAGCTGAGGAGGGCAGGTGACGGACAACATTCCCATCCCTGGCCAACCTGACTGTAACCGACCAACCCCCAGTCCAGATGTTACGTTCATCAAGTATTTTGCTGGGCTTAGTCAAAACCTCACCATAGTTCCTTAACCAGACCTCTAGGTCCCGAGCAGGAACACTCTCATTGGTGAGTATGATGGTTATCTTTTTCACCGTTGACCTTTGCGAAACCGCAACTGGGGCCAGACCTTCCCATTCAGGTCTTGACCTGCACCGAGCCTCATATCGCTCCCAGAACAGGTCAAGACCCTCTGGCCTGGTGAAACTAATGGTATAATCCCGTGTCCCAGCAACATGTATTAGAGCATACAGGTCATTTGCCCCAAAACCCATCCCCAAAATCAAATCCACCACTGCACGCCGTGCTGGAGGGATCGCACCACCTTCCCATTTCAGAATTACCACATTTCTTCTCGGACCCCCAGCAGAAGCCAGAGACCCAAGACCAGATCCTGGGGTGCCCAAAGTGGTAGGCTGCAGGGGGAAACCCCGCTTGGGGGCGGAGCCACCAGGAGCAGAGCGTACCACCTGAGCAAACGTGGGTTTATCAGGGCCAAGGCCCCACACTGAAGTCACAGTAGTCTGTTCATTATTATTATTTGCTTGGACTGAGCTGGGACGATTGTCCATCACACTTGTACAATTGCTATCAGTCACACACACGTTCAATTTCCCATCAGGAATAGTCACAGTTGCTGCAATACCAGCTGTCTCCTGATGCTGCACTGTAGAGTCTCCAGCAGCTGTGGGGCAAACATCTTTAGACTCAGCCAAAGGAGAGTTAATAGGCTCTGCTGACACCGGTAGTTCCTTTTCAGAAATGTCATTTTTTAAATGCAGCTCTTGCTGCTCTGCAGCATTAGCAGGTACAACATTGCTACACATAGCATTAGAAACTTGAGTGTCACTGGGCACACTTTCAACATTGCTCATGGTGTTAGATGACACAAAAACAGATTCATCCCCTGCTTGGGGCTTGACATTATCAGGCACATTATCAGTTATGTCCTCATCACCAAACGCCAGCTGATCCCCCCGCACAGGAGACTCCATTACCTGGATGGCCCTGAGCATGCCTCCTGAGTCCTGGGAAGGCATGGGGCTGCTTACCTCTACCTGAGGGGGCAGGGGGTCAGAACTGGGGGTCTCCTCCTCCACCTCCATCTTTGTCATCCTCGCAAACCTTTTATCATTGTAAAACTTTTCCTTAAATGGCCCATCTCTGCCTTCCATGATGGACACAATGGTCTCCTGATGTTCAACCCGGACCTTGGCCAGTTGGATCTCCGGATCCATGGACCCACGTTTCTGGCTGTGCAAGCCCTCACGCTGCCTTCTCAGGCGCTTCAGCTCCGCTCTCAGTTTATAGAGCTTGTCTCTTTCTCTATTCAGGGCTTTAATCCCGGCCACCACTCGCTCCTGAATTGCCTCTGAGCCTTCATCCTTACCAGGGGCAGAAAGATCACAAGCCATGGTTTGTACAGAGGAAGGCATGTCACCTGATGGCCCAGGAGATGGCTGGGAGCTTCCAGCAGGAGAGGCCCTGCTGGCCTCCATGGCTTCCCCAGAAAGGAGCCAGGAGAGCTGGGATAGATTTCCTCACCAGTCCCCTCTCACACGGATCTGCAGCAGCTCCAGAGAGACAGCCTCCTCCTGACACACCTGTGCTCCAATGATGGGTGGGACACTATTGATCTTTTATTAAAAGAATCAAGCAACCAATTTTATACAAAAGTAAAAAACAAAACCATAGTACAAAACTTCAACAGAAATCCAAGGAATACACATCCATGTTCAGAATATATACAATATATACATAATCCACTACCAAAACTATTTACATAAAGCAGCAGAGAGGGCCTAAGAGGCACAACCCATCACCTATGTACGCAGCCATTTATCAAAAATTAATCCAAAAAAATAATAATCTAGGGTGATAAGAGACAGACAGCCACACCCGGGAAAGAGACTCCTGGCAGTCAGGGAGGCTTGAAACCCCTCCACGCCTTCAACCAAGCCCCCTGACTCCGCTTGTCTCTCTCGAGCACCCGAATCTTCTCCACCTCATGCAAAATGTCATACACCACCACCTGAACAGGAAGGATTTTACGCCGAATGCAGACCTGACACCGTGCGTTCCAAGTGAAATAACGGACTACTAGGCTAACTAGAAAAAGTGTATCTAAACAAAAAACCCCACCAGTATTGAATGCTCCATACACCCACTCAGCATAACCCAGCCTGGAGAGGAAAGGAACACCAAGGGCCCGCCCCACCTGTTTGTACACCTCTATGTTAAAAGGGCAATGAAGCTGAAAATGGTCCATAGTCTCCTCCTCACCTGCACATTCCTCCCGAGGACAGCTACGATCCACCCCACTGCGGAATTTCAAATTGCCCCTAACATAGAGTCTCCCATGGAAGCACAACCAGGCCAGATCCCTGAATTTAGGGGGTACTCTGTCCAAATTAATAAGTCTTAATCCTGCCCTCAAAACTGGGCCTGGGCAATCCCTTAAGGCCAGTGGGTCATGAAAGACTTCGCTCAAGACTCGACTCATAAGGACTTTCCTCGGAACCGATCTGAGATCTTCAGCCGACAATCGCCACTGCCGTAGTAACTTCAGGCACGGAGCGACATAGACTGGTAGCTGACCACGATGACCCCTGAGATTCTTCACTTGGCCACCTTCTTCCCAAAGTCGTAGAAAAGGCCTAAACCAAGATCTAAATATGCCTGCCCATCCAGGAGGTTCCACTGCAAGCATATTACCAATATTAAACTTGAGAAAAAGCAGTGAAAAGAAAAGAACTGGGTTGACCATACCTAAGCCACCCTCCCTCCTGGATAGATAGGTGACATTCCTCTTGATGGGGTTCAGTCTGTTCCCCCACAACATCTGGAAGAACACACTACTGACCCTAGCATAGAGAGACACTGGCAAGATGCAGACAAAGCTGACATACAAGAAGATCGGAATCAGGTAAGTCTTAATCAGATCAACCCTTTCCCTCATAGATAACTTCCATCTCTTCCAGCTGACCACCTTAGTATTGGCAATTTCCAGTCTGCCTTCCCAGTTTTTGAGGCCATAATCGCCAGGTCCAAATTCAATGCCTAAAATCTTAATTCTTTCCTGGGGCACTGGAAAGGTGTCCGGGAGATCAAACCCCTCACCTTCCTTTCCCATCCAGAAAACTTCACTCTTTTCCTGATTGATCTTGGAGCCTGATGCTTCAGAATACCGTGATGTCAGAGAGACCACCTCCTCTGCTTCATCCGCCCCAGTGACAATCACCGACACATCATCCGCATAGGCAACAACCCTCAAAGGCGGCTCACCCGGAAGCCCCACTGGCACCCCACACAACATGCCGCTCTCTAGCCTCCTGATGAAGGGGTCGATTGCAAACACATAGAGCAGGGGACTCAGGGGACAACCCTGGCGCACCCCGGAGCCAACCTCAAAGGACTGCCCAACCCAACCATTAACAAGAGGAAAGCTCTCTGCCCCCTCATACAAGACTTTTAACCAATCGACAAAACCACCCGGCAGACCGTACTTACTAAGGAGCAACCACAGGTACTCATGGTTAACACGATCAAAAGCCTTTGCCTGATCCAATGTCAGCAAATACTTTCCCCAGCCTGCAGCCCTGCACCGCTCCAAGGCCTCCCGGACAGCTAAAACTGCTGTGAAGGTGCACCTACCCTGGAACGAACAGTGCTGATGGCGAGAAAGCAAAGACTCTGCTACTGACGATAGGCGCCAGAAAAATATCTTTGCCAGTATCTTTCTATCGACATTAAGAAGGCTGATGGGGCGCCAATTCTCAATCATCGAAGGATCTTTACCCTTTGAAAGAACAATCACAGCTGAGTGCCTCATGGAAGAGGGAAGTACCCCATCAGCAAGGCAACTGTTAAAAACCTCTACCAAATGTGGGGCCAGAATAGACTTAAAAGCTTTGTAAAACTCAGCCGTCAAGCCATCCGGTCCAGGTGACTTTTTGATGGCAAGCTGTTCAATTGCCCTTATCACCTCTTCAACTGTGATCTCCTCTGTCAAATTCATCAATGGGACATCTTCATCATTTAGACCTGGAGTAGAGTCCAAAAAGCTTTCCATCTTGTCACGGTCAAGCTCTTTCCTCCCAAGAAGGTCAGCATAAAAGGACCTCACGACCTCCAGAATCCCTGACCTGGACTTTGTCAAGGAACCTGTACTGTCCTTAAGGCCAATGACCGTTTTAACAGCTACACCTTGTTTGCAGTTCTGGTAAGGGTCAGGCGAGTGGTACTTCCCATAGTCCCTCTCCAGAACCAAAGAGGCATGCCGGTCATATTGACACTTCCTGAGAAGGAGTTTCACTTCGGAGATTGCCCCAGGATCTCCTCCTCTCGAGACAAGAATATCCAGCTTCCTCCGTAAACGTTGGTAGGTCATGTATTTATTAAACTGCTTTCTATTGGCTAGGCCCCTGAAGAATCCAGCAATCCTCTTTTTGGTCAGCTCCCACCACTCAGCCTTGCTGCTACAAAAGTCCAGGATGGTCACCTGTGCCTGAAAGAATTCCTCAAAGGATTGTCTAACATGTTCTTCCTTGAGTAGAGTCGAATTCAATCTCCAGATGCCCTTGCCCCTCTGAGGGGCGTCTGAAGCATTCAGGACCACAGATAGCATACAGTGATCAGAGAACTCTACTGCCTGCACCACTGGGGGTGAGAAAGCAGAGGTCTCCTTCAAAAAAAACCTATCTATTCTACTCTGACTATTACCTCGATGAAAGGTGAACCCGGTGTCATCCGGGAGGTGCTTAATGTGCACATCCACAAGACCAGCATCCCTAACCATACTATTTAAAAAAACGCTATCATATCCCAGCCTGTCCTTGAAGTCCTTCCTGTCCTTGGGCCTAGTTACTGTATTAAAGTCACCTCCAAAGACCACTTGCCGGGATGTAAAAAGAAATGGCTTGATCCTTGTAAAAAGGCATTTCCTGTCCCACTTTGTGTGCGGTCCATAAACATTAATTAGGCGCAGGTCCTGCCCTCCCACAAGGACGTCTAAGACCATACATCTCCCAATCTCCACCTCAATAACCCGCCGGACAGTTACCATGCCGGTTTTAAACAACACCGCCACACCGCCGTAAGGCTCGGCCGCAAGAGACCAGTAAGATGGACCATACCTCCACTCTCTCTTGGCCACATGAATATCTGCCAAGGAGGTGAGCCTAGTCTCTTGCAAAAATAAAATTTCAGCATCTAATTGGCTGAACAAAAAGAAGGCCATAGAACGAGCTCTTACTGACTTAATGCTGGCGACATTTATTGTCACCACTTTTAACGGAGGGGGAACCGCCATTTGGGTTATTGGGTGGATTGCTTCTTAGCTCCCCTCTGCTGCTCATCACCAGAAGCCTCTCTCTTTCTTGAGGCCGCCTCAAACTCCATTTCGGAATCAGAACTTCGCTCTGAAGAAGCTCCAGATGAAGAAATATCCCAATTAGAGGACCTATACCAGTTGGAGACAGGCACTGGAGCCTGTTCCGTCCTCACCACCTGCTTCTTCCGCTTCCCAACCTTCCTTCTCTCCTCCAGGTACTGCAGGTCAGCTTCAGAGATGCCGTCATCTCTTACTTTTTTCTGTGAAGTCTTTACAGAAGACTTCTTTACAGAGGAAGAAGCAACCTTTTTAGTACCCACTACCACTGCTGGTGGGGGGGGTGCTCCCTTTGAATCAGACTTAGGAGGGGTAGACTCCTGGGGGGTAACTGACTCAGGGGGCACAGACTTGGAAGGTTCTGACACAAGAGGAGGGGATACAGTAGGCTGGGGGGACACAGATACAGATACAGAAGGAATACTTACAGACACATGAGGGGTGGCCACAGGAACTGGAGAGGGATCCTGAGCAGGACCAGGGGAGTCGGTCACCGCAGAGGAGGATGGTACACCAGGGGCCTCACCCTCCATCCTGTCCAGCCTTGACATGTCATCAATTACCTCCTTCTCCATATTGTGCCAGGCTTCAGGACATGTGCTGTAGGGGTGGCCAAGGCGCAGGCACAGGTTGCACCTGATCATTTCGGTGCAGTCCTTAGCCATATGACCCTGACCCCGACACACTGAACATATCAAGGCTGAACAGGAGGAGCTCAAATGCCCCTTTTCTCCACAGCGGTGACACAGCTTCGGCTGACCAGGGTAAAAAACAGTCATCCTATCCCTCCCTATAAAAGCTGAGGAGGGCAGGTGACGGACAACATTCCCATCCCTGGCCAACCTGACTGTTACTGACCAACCCCCAGTCCAGATGTTACGCTCATCAAGGATTGTATTGGGCTTGGTCAAAACCTCCCCATAGTTCCTTAACCAAACCTCTAGATCCCGGGCAGGGACACTCTCATTAGTGAGGATAATTGTGATTTTTTTTACTGTAGACCTCTGAGAAACTGCAACTGGGGCCAGACCTTCCCATTCAGGTCTTGACCTGCACCGAGCCTCATATCTCTCCCAGAACAGGTCAAGACCCTCTGGCCTGGTGAAGCTAACTGTATAATCCCGTGTCCCAGCTACATGTATAAAGGCATACAGATCATTTGCCCCAAAACCCATCTCCAAAATCAAATCCACCACTGCACGCCGTGCTGGAGGGATCGCACCACCTTCCCATTTCAGAATAACAACATTACGTCTGGGACCCCCAGCAGAAGCCAGAGACCCAAGACCAGATCCTGGGGTGCTCAAAGTGGTAGCCTGTAGGGGAAAACCCCGCTTGGGAGCAGAGCTACCAGGAGCAGAGCGTACCACCTGAGCAAAGGTAGGTTTATCAGGGCCAAGGCCCCACACTGAAGTCATAGCAGTCTGTACATTACTATTATTATTCACTGCTTGAATGGAGTTGGTAGGACTGTCCACACTTGAACTGGGACCATTGTTCATCACACTGGTACTGGGATGATTTTTATCAGTCACACAAAACTTCACATTCCCATCAGGAATAATCACAGTTTCTGCTGCAATATCAGCTGTCTCCTGAAGCTGTGCTGTAGAGTCCTCAGCAGCTGTGGGGCAAACAGCTTCAGCCAAAGGGGGGTTAATAGGCTCTGCTGAATCTTGTAGTTCATCTGCAGGAATGTCATTTTTTAAAGGCAAACTTTGCTGTACTGCAGGATCAGCAGGCACAGCATTACTACAGATAGGACTAGCAGCCTGACTCTCACTGGGCACATTGTCTGTATCAGTCACAGTGTTGAATGGCACAAAAATTGTTTTATCCACAATATGGGACTTGACAGGCTTTACCTTGTCAGGCACATTGTCTGTAATGTCCTCATCATTAAATGCCAGCTGATCCCCCCGCATAGGAGACTCCATTACCTGGATGGCCCTGAGCATGCCTCCTGAGTCCTGGGAAGGCATGGGGCTGCTTACCTCTCCCTGAGGGGGCAGGGGGTCAGAACTGGGGGTCTCCTCCTCCACCTCCATCTTTGTCATCCTCGCAAATCTTTTCTCATTACAAAACTTTTCTTTAAATGGCCCATCTCTTCCTTCCATCATGGCCACAATGGTCTCCTGGTGTTCCACCCGAACCTTGGCCAGTTGGATCTCCGGATCCATGGACCCTCGTTTCTGGCTATGCAAGCCCTCACGCTGCCTTCTCAGGCGCTTCAGCTCCGCTCTGAGCTTGTAGAGCTTGTCTCTTTCTCTATTCAGGACCTTAATCCCGGCCACCACTCGCTCCCGGATGGCCCCGGAACCTTCATCTTCACCAGGGGCAGAGAGATCACCAACCATGGGTTGTATAGGGGCAGGTATGTTACCTGATGGCCCAGGAGATGGCTGTGAGCTTCCAGCAGGAGAGGCCCTGCTGGCCTCCATGGCTTCCCCAGAAAGGAGCCAGGAGAGCTGGGATAGATTTCCTCACCAGTCCCCTCTCACACGGATCTGCAGCAGCTCCAGAGAGACAGCCTCCTCCTGACACACCTGTTCCTCCCACTGATACCAATGATGGCGCACTATTCCTCCCACTGATATCAATGATGGGACAATATTCCTCCCACTGAGACCAAAGATGGGGCACTATTCCTCCCACTGAGACCAATGATGGGGCATTATTTTTCCTTCTACTGACAAGCATATGGCATTATTCACTCTCACAGTCCGGCCCCCCTAAAGTCTGGAGAACAGTAAACAGGCACTTTGCTTGGAGAGTTTAGAGACCCCTGATGTAAAGGAACTAGTGGGATCCATCAGTCTTTGGGGTGCCTATCTTAGTTACTTGTTATTCTCCAACTCTTGAAAGATTTGGACATACACAATAGGATATGCAGTACCGCTTCTGCTGTTGCATCATCCATACTATAAAATAGATTAAAGTGATACTAAAGTCTCAGTTTTGTTTTCATTTAGAAATAACAAACATGTCTATACTTACCTCCTCTGTGCAGTTGGTTTTGCACAGGGCAGCCCCAGATCCTCCCCTTCTCGGGTCCCTCGCCAGCGCCCCTGGCCCCTCCCTCCTGTTGAGTGACCCCCACAGCAAGCAGATTGCTATGGTGGGGCACCCGAGTCGCTGCTTTTGTGTCCATTCAGACACGGAGCCATGGCTGGGCCCAACCCCCCCGGAGCCATGACTGGGCCCAACCCCCCCTCTCCTCATTGGCTCACTGACTTTGATTGACAGAAGCAGGAGCCAATGAGGAGGGAGAGACCCAGACAGCTGAGACTCTCGGGCAACATCGCTCAAGATGGGGCTAAGGTAAGTATTAGGGAGGCTGAGGCAAGTAGAATGCACTGAGATGAAAAAGAAAACCTTCCAACCACTTTAAGAACTCAATAAAGAGATTCTAGACCAGCGGCAGCCCTCCACAAGGGGGGCGCCGCCCCCCCGCCCCCCCCCATCAATGTGATCGATCCCTAATCTACATGCGGGGCGCCAGACGCATAGATTCCAATGGGTTTTTTTTATTCTTTTTTTTTAGAAGCACATTTTAGAAGCACTTGAATAGAGCCAGAGGCTCTATTAGGCTTCGAAAGAGGGTGGGCTCGGGGCGCAGAGCACCCCCACTTGTGTGCGAATAGCGAATGAACCTTCGCTATTGTCACACTTAACTCCTCCCGACCAATCAGGAAGTAATCAGGAAGTGGGTCCTGAGACCTGTCACCCGATTGGCTGAAAGGACAGGCGATCCTATTGGACATCTAGGAGGAGGAGGAGGGAGGAAAGCCGCCACCTGCCGCTCCGTAGGAGCGCTGCCGGTCCGCGACCTGGATGGGGTAAGTGATGACCCACCGCAGGGGGGGGGAGGGTGCAGGCTGACCGGGGAGAGGGGGGGTGGGCAGGCCAACCAGGGGGTGGTTGTTTGCCACCCCCCCCCCCAAAAAAATAAAAATAAAACAGCCGCCACTGTTTAAGACCCTTACAGATGTACAAATCTGAGAACTCTCTGTCTGTTTTCTGCTCCTATCAGCATTTTCATTATGACTAAACACAATTTGCATGATTGGCTATGAGTCCTGACCTTCCCTCTTCCAGTCTGAGTCCTGCTGTAGAGGGCATTAAAAAAAAAACAAAAAAACATAAGGATGTTCTATTATTGAATACAAAGCTTCATTAATTTGTATCTTTTATACTTGCCTGGAGTTCAGCTTTTCCAATAATAACAGGTAATGAATATTCTGATGAGCCCAAAGAGGGCTCAGGATGCCCCAATTGTGCTTTATTCCAGTGGGAATCGGGGGAGCGGTTTGGTCACTGATAGTTTTTTCTCGCCGTTCGGCACCATGCAGGTTTTTTCCGTCAGCTGGGATGGCGATCACTCTTACTTAATAAAGCCTATTAAGCAATA
This sequence comes from Lithobates septentrionalis, assembly GCA_037952835.1. Lineage (NCBI taxonomy): Eukaryota > Metazoa > Chordata > Amphibia > Anura > Ranidae > Lithobates > Lithobates septentrionalis. The sequence goes on along the minus strand of JBBDGP010001035.1, from coordinate 968,632 downwards.
GAAAGTTATTGATTGATTGGCGTCTTTGGTGCCCTATTTGGGCTGCGCAGGCGAGTGATTTATGTGTACATTCATGAGCAGCATAAATAGTTTATGGCTTTATTAAGAGAAAATCAATTCATTCATTACTGTAAACCCGTGTAGGCGTCAATACCGTGAATGATTGCCGACCGCCGCGTTGGAGAATGGAGGCCATCTTTGCTTTGCGGAATCTTCAGTAACATTTCAGACTTTAATCTTTCACTGCGGTCCGGTCTTCCGAGCATCGGTTATAGACAAATAAGGAGCCAGGGAGGAAGAAAGCTTCAGAATTGAAGACATACGTTATATTACCAAAAGTATTGGGACGCCTGCCTTTCGTAGGGTTCAACATTGAGTTGGCCCACCCTTTGCAGCTATCTCTTCATTGGTGCCAGTGGGAGAAATAGTGTCCCATCATTGGAATCTGTGGGAGGAATAGTGTCCCATCATTGGTATCAGGGGGAAGAATAGTGCCCCATCATTGGTATCAGTGGAAGGAATAGTGCCCCATCATTGGTATCAGTGGAAGGAATAGTGCCCCATCATTGGTGTCAGTGGGAGGAATAGTGTCCCATCATTGGTGTCAGTGGAAGGAATAGTGTCCCATCATTGGTATCAGTGGGAGGGATAGTGTCCCATTATTGGCATCAGTGGGAGGAATAGTGCCCCATCATTGGTATCAGTGGGAGGAATAGTGTCCCATCATTGGTATCAGTGGGAGGAATAGTGTCCCATCATTGGTGTCAGTGGGAGGAATAGTGCCCCATCATTGGCATCAGTGGGAGGAATAGTGCCCCATCATTGGTATCAGTGGGAGGAATAGTGCCCCATCATTGGTATCAGTGGGAGGAATAGTGTCCCATCATTGGTATCAGTGGGAGCAATAGTGCCCCATCATTGGTGTCAGTGGGAGGAATAGTGTCCCATAATTGGTGTCAGTGGTAGGAATAGTGCCCCATCATTGGTGTCAGTGGGAGGAATAGTGTCCCATCATTGGTGTCAGTGGGAGGAATAGTGCCCCATCATTGGTGTCAGCAGAAGGAATATTGTCCCATCATTGGTGTCAGTGGGAGGAATAGTGCCCCATCATTGGTATCAGTGGGAGGAATAGTGTCCCATCATTGGTGTCAGTGGGAGGAATAGTGTCCCATCATAGGTATCAGTGGGAGGAATAGTGTCCCATCATTGGTATCAGTGGGAGGAATAGTGTCCCATCATTGGTGTCAGTGGGAGGAATAGAGACCCGTTGTCAGGAACTATGCCCCACTGTTTCTGACAGTGGGGGGGGGATAAGGTCCAGATAAAAGCAAGCAAAGGGTCACATCCGACCCCTGGGCCGCAGTTTGGAGTAGAGTTGCTACTTTTTCTTTAAGCCAAACCCAAACACCCTGGAGGCGCACAGTAATTTTTAAATTTTAGTATACACTATAGGATTGTAACAGACATGGGACACCTTTTAGGCACTCCAAAGAGAATAGTATTGTAGCGCACATAGTGGCCACCACCCTCCCATCAGACCCTGTTCTGAGCCACATTCCTGCCTGAATAATGTGTCTGGGTTTCAGGACGGAAACCTGGACACATGATTCAAAACATGGACTGTCCAGGTGAATCCCAGACAGGTGGCAACCCTAGTTTGGAGACCCCTGCATTGACCATTTCTTGAGATTCTTGAGATTCTTTTTCTATAAAATCCCTTTCTGACCATGCGTTTTTGTTTGCTTTACTTATGGTATGATGTCCGGCCGCATACTGGTTATCACTATGGTACTTGTTTTACCAATAAACAGATTGAAAGTAAAATCTATGAGGGGGTCATTGGTACATGAATATACAGTATCTCACAAAAGCAGACTAAGGACATGGATTACTGGAACCATGTCCTGTGGTCTGATGAGACCAAGATAAACTTATTTGGTTCAGATGGTGACAAGCGTGTGTGGGGGCAACCAGGTGAGGAGGACAAAGACAAGTGTGTCTTGTCTACAGTCAAGCATGGTGGTGGGAGTGTCATGGTCTGGGGCGGCATGAGTGCTGCCGGCACTGGGGGGCTACAGATCATTGAGGGAACCATGAATGCCAACATGTACTGTGACATACTGAAGCAGAGCATGATCCCCTCCCTTCAGAGACTGGGCCGCAGGGCAGTATTCCAACATGATAACCACCCCAAACACACCTCCAAGACCACCACTGCCTTGCTAAAGAAGCTGAGGGTAAAGGTGATGGACTGGCCAAGCATGTCTCCAGACCTAAACCCTATTGAGCATCTGTGGAGCATCCTCAAACGGAAGGTGGAGGAGCTCAAGGTCTCTAACATCCACCATCTCCGTGATGTCATCAGGGAGGAGGGGAAGAGGACTCTAGTGGTAACCTGTGAAGCTCTGGTGACCTCCATGCCCAAGAAGGTTAAGGCAGTGCTGGAAAATAATGGTGGCCACACAAAATATTGGCACTTTTGGTCCCAATGCGGACATTTTCACTTAGGGGTCTAAAGAAGCTGAGGGTAAAGGTGATGGACTGGCCAAGCATCTCTCCAGACCTAAACCCTATTGATCATCTGTGGGACATCCTCAAAACGGAAGGTGGAGGAGTGCAAGGTCTCTAACATCCACCAGCTCCATGATGTCATAATGGAGGAGTAGAAAAGGACTCTAGTGACAACCTGTGAAGCTCTGGTGACCTCCATGCCCAAGAGGGTTAAGGCAGTGCTGGAAAATAATGGTGGCCACAGAAAATTTTGACACTTTTGGTCCCAATTTGGACATTTTCACTTAGGGGTCTAAAGAAGCTGAGGGTAAAGGTGATGGACTGGCCAAGCATGTCTCCAGACCTAAACCCTATTGATCATCTGTGGGACATCCTCAAACGGAAGGTGGAGGAGCTCAAGGTCTCTAACATCCACCAGCTCCGTGATGTCATCAGGGAGGAGGGGAAGAGGACTCTAGTGGTAACCTGTGAAGCTCTGGTGACCTCCATGCCCAAGAGGGTTAAGGCTGGAAAATAATGGTGGCCACAGAAAATGTTGACACTTTTGGTCCCAATTGGGACATTTTCACTTAGGGGTGTACTGACTTTTGTTGCCAGCGGTTTATACATTATTGGCTGTGTGTTGAGTTATTTTGAGGGGACAGCAAATTTACACTGTTATACAAGCTGTACACTCACTACTTTACATTGTAGACAAGTGTCATTTCTTCAGTGTTGTCACATGAAAAGATAGAAGAAAAGATTTACAGAAATGTGAGGGTTGTACTGACGCTTGTGAGATACTGTAATGCTCCTTCATAGAATAACACTTATGGATCCAATGCACCGAAAGACGGATGGCGATAACCCAGAGCTCCTGACACATGTATCTGTCTGATAACAAGCGCCCCTCCCCGGTTTATTGCGAATTTTCGACCAGCTGGCTATAAACTTATGATAATAGAATTGTTCCTCTGCAATCAGATTATTGTGGAGACATCTAGCAGGATCCGGGTCAGCCACCATTCATCTTGCGTTTAACGTTCTCCTTCGAGATCTGTCTTCGTCTCCTCTGAAATAAAACCGGCAGGGCAGCTTGTTATGTCAATAGGCCACTCAAGAAGATGAACGTTTCCAAACTAGGTGACACTCATTGGAACCAATATAGCATTTAAAGATGACCTTTTTCATAAAAAAAAGGAGGAAAAGAGGAGTTGAATTTCTTTTGTATTTATTCTCTCGCTGGGTAAATTAAAAAAACTGACGCCGAGATGTCATGAAGAGCTCTTAGAGGTGTTACCGTAAAATAGGAGTTTCTGTGTGAAATTGGCTGCTTTGAGCGTTCCGTAATTACCACCTTCAACTTAACAAGATCACGGAGCATTGAATCAGCTAATGACTGCAAAAAACCCGGCTTCAAATATCAAATCTTTTATGATCCGGCTGTGCACTTTGCAGCGCGGCAAGCTCTAATGTTTTTCGGGGAGACGCTGTGCGGCATGAAACAAATGGATTTTGTTACTATCTTGCCTCTGGCAGCACCTTGTGTGTGGAGGCACCAGAGACATTGTCCTCCCAAAATATATATATACAGTGGGGATGGAAAGTATTCAGACCCCCTTAAATTTTTCACTCTTTGTTATATTGCAGCCATTTGCTAAAATCATTTAAGTTCATGTTTTTCCTCATTAATGTACACACAGCACCCCATATTGTACACACAGCACCCCATATTGTACACACAGCACCCCATATTGTACACACAGCACCCCATATTGTATACACAGCACCCCATATTGTACACACAGCACCTCATATTGTACACACAGCCCCCCATATTGTACACACAGCACCCCATATTGTACACACAGCACCCCATATTGTACACACAGCACCTCATATTGTACACACAGCCCCCCATATTGTACACACAGCACCCCATATTGTACACACAGCACCCCATATTGTGCACACAGCACCCCATATTGTACACACAGCACCCCATATTGTGCACACAGCACCCCATATTGTACACACAGCACCCCATATTGTACACACAGCACCCCATATTGTACACACAGCACCTCATATTATACACACAGCACCCCATATTGTACACACAGCACCTCATATTGTACACACAGCCCCCCATATTGTACACACAGCACCCCATATTGTACACACAGCACCCCATATTGTACACACAGCACCTCATATTGTACACACAGCCCCCCATATTGTACACACAGCACCCCATATTGTACACACAGCACCCCATATTGTGCACACAGCACCCCATATTGTACACACAGCACCCCATATTGTGCACACAGCACCCCATATTGTACACACAGCACCCCATATTGTACACACAGCACCCCATATTGTACACACAGCACCTCATATTATACACACAGCACCCCATATTGTACACACAGCCCCCCATATTGTACACACAGCACCCCATATTGTGCACACAGCACCCCATATTGTACACACAGCACCCCATATTGTACACACAGCCCCCCATATTGTACACACAGCACCCCATATTGTACACACAGCACCCCATATTGTACACACAGCCCCCCATATTGTACACACAGCACCCCATATTGTACAAACAGCCCCCCATATTGTACACACAGCACCCCATATTGTACACACAGCCCCCCATATTGTACACACAGCACCCCATATTGTACACACAGCTCCCCATATTGTACACACAGCACCCCATATTGTACACACAGCCCCCCATATTGTACACACAGCCCCCCATATTGTACACACAGCCCCCCATATTGTACACACAGCCCCCCATATTGTACACACAGCACCCCATATTGTACACACAGCACCCCATACTGTACACACAGCCCCCCATATTGTACACACAGCCCCCCATATTGTACACACAGCCCCCCATATTGTACACACAGCACCCCATATTGTACACACAGCACCCCATATTGTACACACAGCACTCCATATTGTACACACAGCACCCCATATTGTACACACAGCACCCCATATTGTACACACAGCCCCCCATATTGTACACACAGCACCCCATATTGCACACACAGCACCCCATATTGACAGAAAAACACAGAATTGTTGACATTTTTGCAGATTTATTAGAAAAAGAAAAACTGAAATATCACATGGTCCTAAGTATTTAGACCCTTTGCTGTGACACTCATATATATAACTCAGGTGCTGTCCATTTCTTCTGATCATCCTTGAGATGGTTCTGCACCTTCATTTGAGACCAGCTGTGTTTGATTATACTGAATGGACTTGGTTAGGAAAGCCACACACCTGTCTATAAAAGACCTTACAGCTCACAGTGCATGTCAGAGCAAATGAGAATCATGAGGTCCAAAGGAACTGCCTGAAGAGCTCAGAGACAGAATTGTGGCAAGGCACAGATCTGGCCAAGGTTACAAAAACATTTCTGCTGCACTTAAGGTTCCTAAGAGCATAGTGGCCTCCATAATCCTTAAATGGAAGACGTTTGGGACGATCAGAACCCTTCCTAGAGCTGTCCGTCCGGCCAAACTGAGCTATCGAGGGAGAAGAGCCTTGGTGAGAGAGGTAAAGAAGAACCCAAAGATCACTGTGGCTGAGCTCCAGAGATGCAGTCAGGAGATGGGAGAAAGTTGTAGAAAGTCATCCATCACTGCAGCCCTCCACCAGTCGGGGCTTTATGGCAGAGTGGCCTGACGGAAGCCTCTCCTCAGTGCAAGACACATGAAAGCCCGCATGGAGTTTGCTAAAAAAAACACCTGAAGGACTCCAAGATGGTGAGAAATAAGATTCTCTGGTCCGATGAGACAAAAATAGAACTTTTTGGCCTTAATTCTGAGCGGTATGTGTGGAGAAAACCAGGCACTGCTCATCACCTGTCCAATACAGTCCCAACAGTGAAGCATGGTGGTGTCAGCATCATGCTGTGGGGGTGTTTTTCAGCTGCAGGGACAGGACGACTGGTTGCAATCGAGGGAAAGATGAATGCGGCCAAGTACAGGGATATCCTGGACGAAAACCTTCTCCAGAGTGCTCAGGACCTCAGACTGGGCCGAAGGTTTACCTTCCAACAAGACAATGACCCTAAGCACACAGCTAAAATAACGAAGGAGTGGCTTCACAACAACTCCATGACCGTTCTTGAATGGCCCAGCCAGAGCCCTGACTTAAACCCAATTGAGCATCTCTGGAGAGACCTAAAAATGGCCGTCCACCAACGTTTACCATCCCCCCTGACAGAACTGGAGAGGATCTGCAAGGAGGAATGGCAGAGGATCCCCAAATATAGGTGTGAAAAACTTGTATCTTTCCCAAAAAGACTCATCAAAAGGGGCTTCTACTAAATACTCAGCAAAGGGTCTGAATACTTAGGACCATGTGATATTTCAGTTTTTCAAAAAGCGTATGTTGGTTTGCGCAAAAGTTATAGCGTCTTCAAACTATGGGATATTTTTATGGGTTTTTTTTTTCTTTTTTTTTTCTTTTTTTTTATATGTATTCTTCTACATATTTTTGATAAAAGAAAATCCCAATAAGCGCAAAAGTTATAGCGTCTACAAACTATGGGATTTATTTATTTATTTATTTATTTATTTATTTTTATTTTTTTTTTTTACAAAATACACATTAACACGAATTAATGGCTTAAAATGAAATCTATGAAAGCCTAACCTTTTTTTTTTCTGTTTTTGTTTAATTTCAATGCACTTAGCTAATTACCACTAATTGGCCAATTTAAGGGCTTCTATTAAAAAAAAAAAAAATTAATAATAAAAACAAGAAAAGCAACATAAACAACAAATTTAAATTCAATAACCAGGTAAGCCTTTAATTACCGTGGCCTTGTTCATGTAAATTCGGCATTGATTCAGAAGAATAATAAATGTATGAAATAAATCTAAATTCCCTCACCCACCGGCGTGATGTATTTTCTATACGTTTTTTTTTTGCCCCCCCGCCCCAGCCCCCGCCCCCACCCGCCAACGATTGTCACAGTCTGAAACAGCAAAGTCATCAACCCTCCAACGAGTGCGAAGAAAACAATTAAAAGTCTTAATTAGGTCTAATTAATAGGCTGTAACCATTAAATATTGCCGCGGTTTGTTGGGCGCCGCATTGTAAGTCATTTTTGATCACCCACAAATCAGCCCCGCTTCGCAGCGCCCTTGTTCAAATAATTACTAAACTCGTTAACTTGTTTAATATTTATGATAAATAGATTGGCGGGGGTTTTTTTTTTTTTTGTTTGTTTTCTTCAGGTCTTTTTCCGACAATAAAATAGATCAATGGCGATTTGCATATCGGAAGATTGTGTGTCAGTTTTTTTTGCGTTTTAATTGATTTGTCATTAAAGTTCATGTGCGTGTCAAAGGCAGGCGTCCCAATACTTTTGGTTATTTGTTACTGAGCGTAGGTAAAACCGACACACTTCTCTGGTTGGTCTGTCAAATATTACCAGTAAAAGCGTCTTGTTATATCTGTTCAATAAATGCAAAAAAATAAATAAATAAATGTCTGTTGATCCCGCCAGACATCATGTGATCTGATAACTTCCTATGCTCCCTGCATGCCCCCCCCCCCCCCCCCCGACTGTTATCAGTTACACTTAGACGTGTGCAATTTGTTTAGTTCCGAATTCGTCTTTTTTTTAAAACAAAAAAACCCATTTTAACTAAATTTTTCTGAATATTCAAAAATTCGTTTAAAAAAAATTTGAAAATTTGCACGAAAAATCCGAAAATTCGAAAAAATTCATAAATTCGCAAAATCGGGAAATGAGAAGATCTGAAAATCCAAGAATTCGGAAATCCAAAAATAAGAACGAAAATCCGAAAATTGTAAAACCCGAATATTCAAAAATCAGAAATAATAACAAACTAATAGTAACTTAATTATTACTTGCTGTTAAATTATAGGTATTGGAATTTCCTTTTAAATTTGGCTGTTTTTTTTTGTTGTTTTTTTTAAATCCAGTAATCTTTATTACAAAAAGAAATTTTTTTTTTTGTAATAAAGATTACTGGATTTAAAAAAAAAAAAAATTGGCTGTTAGTAAACGTAACAAATACGAATTTATCCAAAGTTTCATATTATCCGAAATAACGAATGCCATAGCTGAATGAATGGAACGTAACAAATGAATAATACTAATTATAAATAATAATAATATTTATAATAATAATAAAACTTTTTATTATTATTATTTATGCATGCCTCCCTGACTGTTATCAGTTACACTTAGACGTGTGCAATTCGTTTAGTTCCGAATTCATTTTTTTTTTTTAACGACAAAACCCGTTTTGACAAAATTTTTCCAAATATTCGTAAATTTGAATATTCAAAATTTCGTAAATTAGAATTTTTCTAAATTCCTACATCCAGAAATTCGAAAATCCAGAAATTCTAAAAATTCATAAATTTGCAAAATCGGAAATTCAAAAACCCGAAAACCCAAGAATTAAAAAATTCGTAAATCCGAAAATAACAACGAAAATCCAAAAATAAGAACGGAAATCCAAAAATAAGAAAAAATCCGAAAATAATAAAAAAAATCGTAAATTCGAAGATATTCAAAAATTCGTAAATCCAGAAATTAGAAAATCCAGAAATTCGAACATCCGAGAAATTCGAAAAATTCATAAATTCACAAAATTGGAAATTCGAAGATCCCAAAATAAGAACGAAAACTCAAAAGAGCAAAAATCCAAAAATAAGAATGGAAATCCAAAACTTCTAAAACCGAAAATTCAAAAATCTGAAATAATACCTAACTACTAATAACTTAACTATTACTAACTGTTAATTAAATTACAGGTATTGGAATTTCCTTTTAAATTTGGCTGTTAGTGAACGTAACGAATACGAATTTATCAGAATTATGTATTATCTGAAATAACAAATGCCGTATCTAAACTAATGGAACAAAATAATAATAATAAATAACAACAAAAATAATAAAACTTTTTATTATTATTATTATTTTTATGTATTATTATTCATTTGTTACGTTCCATTCATTTAGCTACGGCATTCGTTATTTTGGATAAATTTGTATTTGTTATGTTCACTAACAGCTAATTTTTTTTTTTAATCCAGTAATCTTTATTACAAAAAAAATATTTTTTTTTTGTAATAAAGATTACTGGATTTAAAAAAGAAAAAAAAGAAAAAACAGCCAAATTTAAAAGGAAATTCCAATACCTATAATTTAACAACTAGTAATAATTAAGTTACTATTAGTTAGTTATTATTTCAGATTTTTGAATTTTCGGGTTGAAGAATTTTTGGATTTTCGTTCTCAGTTTTGGATGTTCGTCCTTGTTTTTGGATTATTATTATTATTATATCATTATTATTATTATTATTATTATTATTCATTCTTAACTTGTTACGTTCCATTCGTTTAGATCTGGCATTTGTTATTTCCAATAATACATAATTCGGATAAATTCGTATTCGTACGTTCACTAACAGCCTAATTTAAAAGGAAATTCCAATACCTATAATTTAACAGTTAGTTATTATTAGTTAGTTATTCTTTCGAATTTTTTGCATTTTATTTTTTATTTTCGGATTTTCAAATTTATGAATTTTTGAATTTACCAACTTACGAATTGACAAATTTGCGATCATAACAAATGACCCAAAAAAAACCAAAAAATAAAAAATTAATGAAATTAAAATGAACAAATTTTTCAGCAGTACGCATGTCTATACAATAAATGCAAAAAAATAAATAAAATGTCTGTTGATCCCGCCAGACATCTTGTGATCTGATAACTTCCTACGCTCCCTGCACGTTCCCCCCCCCCCCCCCGACTGTTATCAGTTACACTTAGACATGTGCAATTCGTTTAGTTCCGAATTTGTTTTTTTTTAACGACGAAACCCGTTTTAACAAAATTTTTTCCAAATATTCGTAAATACGAATATTCAAAAATTCGTAAAAAAAATTTGAATATTTGAAAATTCATAAATGCAGAAATTCAAAAATCCGAAAATTTGGAAAAATTCATAAATTTGCTAAATCGGAAATGAGAAAATCCAAAAATCCAAGAATTCGGAAATCAAAAAATGTGAACAAAAATCCGAAAATTCAAAAATCTGAAATAATAACTGACTAATAGTAACTTAATTATCATTAGCTGTTAAATTATAGGTATTGGAATTTCCTTTTAAATTTGGCTGTTCTTTCTTTTTTTTTTTTAAATCCAGTAATCTTTATTACAATTTTTTTTTTTGTAATAAGGATTACTGGATAAAAAAAAAAAAATTGGCTGTTAGTGAACGTAACGAAAACGAATTTATCCAAAGTTACGTATTATCCAAAATAACTAATGCCGTAGCTAACTGAATGGAACGTAACAAATGAATAATAATAAATAACAATAATAATAATAATAAAACTTTTTATTATTATTATTTATGCACGCCTCCCTGACTGTTATCAGTTACACTTAGACATGTGCAATTGGTTTAGTTCCAAATTCGTTTTTTTTTTAACGACAAAACCCGTTTTAACAAAAAATTTTCCGAATATTCGAATATTCAAAAATTCGTAAAAAAATTTAAATATTTGAAAATTCATAAATGCAGAAATTCGAAAATCTGAAAATTCAAAAAAAATTCATAAATTCACAAAATAGGAAATGAGAAAATCCAAGAATTCGGAAATCAGAAAACAAGGACGAAAATCCAAAAATAAGAACGAAAATCCAAAAATTCTAAAACCCGAAAATTCAAAAAACTGAAATAATAAATAACTAATAGTAACTTAATTATTACTAGCTGATAAAATTATAGGTATTGGAATTTCCTTTTAAATTTGGCTGTTTTTTCTTTTTTTTTTAAAATCCAGTAATCTTTATTACAAAAATTTTTTTTTTGTAATAAAGATTACTGGATTAAAAAAAAAAAAGAAAAAAGAAAAAACAGCCAAATTTAAAAGGAAATTCCAATACCTATAATTTAACAGCTAGTAATAATTAAGTTACTATTAGTTATTTATTATTTCAGATAATTCGGGGCATTTTCACGCTATAGGTATTGGAATTTCTTTTTAAATCTGGCTGTTTTTTTCTTTCTTTTTTAAAAAAAATCCAGTAATCTTTTTTACAGAAAAAAAAATTTGTAATAAAGATTACGAAATAACAAATGCCGTAGCTAAATGAATAGGTATTGGAATTTTCTTTTTAAATCTGGCTGTTTTTTCTTTTTCTTTTTTTAAATCCAGTAATCTGTATTACAAAAAAAAATAATATTTTTTTGCAATAAAGATTACTGGATTAAAAAAAAAAATTGGCTGTTAGTGAACGTAAAGAATACAAATTTATCTGAAATAACGAACGCCATAGCTAAATGAATAGGTATTGGAATTTCTTTTTAAATTCGGCTGTTTTTTCTTTTTTTTTTTCTTTTTCTCCAGTAATCTTTATTACAAAAAAAAATGTTTTTGTAATAAAGATTACTGGATTGAAAAAAAAAAAATTGCCTGTTAGTGAACGTAATGAATACAAATTTATCCGAAATAACGAACGCCGTAGCTAAATGAATAGGTATTGGAATTTCTTTTTAAATTGGCTGTTTTTTTCTTTTTTTTTTTTTTTTTTTTTTTTTAAATCCAGTAATCTTTATTACAAAAAAAAAAAAATTTTGTAATAAAGATTACTGGATTAAAAAAAAAAAGTGGCTGCTAGTGAACGTAACAAATACAAATTTATCCAAAATAACGAACGCCGTAGCTAAATGAATAGGTACTGGAATTTCTTTTTAAATCTGGCTGTTTTTTCTTTTTTTTTAAATCCAGTAATCTTTATTACAAAAAAAATATTTTTTTTTGTAATAAAGATTACTGGATTGAAAAAAAAAAAATAAATTGGCTGTTAGTGAACGTAATGAATACAAATTTATCCGAAATAACGAATGCCGCATCTAAATGAATGGAACGTAACAAATGAATAATAATAAATAACAATAATAATAATAATAAAACTTTTTATTATTATTATTTATTCTTAATTCGTTACATTCCATTCATTTAGATACGGCATTTGTTATTTCAGATAATTCGGGGCATTTTCACGCTGCAGGCCGGATAAAATCCTGTTGCGGGCCAGATGTGGCCCCTCCCGGGGGGGCCGTAGATTGGAGGCCACTGCTCTAAAGTAACAAACGATCCTTCTTCAAATTTCAGCAGACACCGAGTCATTTCTTCTCCCGCCTGGTTCTAAATGAGATTTCTTGTAAATGATTAGGTGAAGTCAGGTTACAAACACTGGAAAACATCTCTGATATTATATCATCGCTTAAACCAAGCCAACGACGCATCAGACACCCCAAACACCATTATCCTCCAAGATGGCGTTCTCCAGGACGAGCCGCGCCAACACGTAATGGATTTGTGTGGAAATTCGACCCTCTGCAGCAGATTGATTTGTAGGGAACGTCTCTATCTTGTCAGTGTATTGAATGGACAGAAATTAAATGACAACCCGGAGTAATATGTCTGGCCGCGGCGAGTCGCAGATAAGGCGGACGGCGAGCGCCGAGGAGCGTCCGAGGCTTTCTGTTATGGGATTGGGATGATTGGAATGTGAACTGGTCGAAAGCCAATTGTGGAGAGAACCTTTGCACTGATTGCCCACCAATCCCCTGAAAGGTGTCAGCTGGAGGCGAGCTTTCCCCGGCTGTTCTCACCGATAGATGCGGAACTCTAGAATTTTTGTAAACTTTTTTTTTTAGGCACATACAGTGCTTTGAAAAAGTATTCATACCCCTTGAAATTTCCCACATTTTGTCATGTTACAACCAAAAAACGTAAATGTATTTTATTGGGATTTTATGTGATAGACCAACACAAAGTGACACATAATTGTGAAGTGGAAGGAAAATGATAAATGATACAAATAAATATGTGAAAAGTGTGGGGGGGGGGGCATTTGTATGGCGCCCCCCGGAGTCAATACTTTGTAGAACCCCCTTTCTCTACAAGTCTTTTTGGGGGTGTCTCTACCAGCTTTGCACATCTACAGAGGGACATTTCTGCCCATTCTTCTTTGTAAAATATCTCAAGCTCTGTCAGATTGGATGGAGAGCGTCTGTGAACAGCAATTTTCAAGTCTTGCCACAGATTCTCAATGTGATTTAGGTCTGGACTGTGACTGGGCCATTCTAACACATGAATATGCTTTGATCTAAACCAGGGGTCTCAAAGTACCGGCCCGCGGGCCATTTGCGGCCCGCGGACCGGTTAAAAATGGCCCGCAGGCAGGGCCGATCCAGGACTAGAGGTCGACCGATATTTGGCCATTAGGCCGATATATAGCACTGGCTGCTGCTCTTCCTCCCTTCTCCACACTCAGCGCTTGATGCTTGTGTGAAACTGACATGTAACAGGAGGAGAGAGACAGAGGGATCTGTCAGATTTGAGGTTGATGTCGGGGGTGGGCGGGACCCGGCCGGGGTGGGCGGGACCCGGCTAATATCAAACACCAGCCAATGGGATCTGGGCGGGCAGCTACGTGTATGTGGCCCGCCCCTTTTCTTAAGCAGCCCAATCATTGGCTGGTGTTTGACAGCTGCTGGTCCCGCCCACCTCGGCCGGGTCCCGCCCACCCCGACATCAACCTCAATTCTGACAGATCCCTCTGTCTCTCTCCTCTGTGCTACGTGTCAGCTTCACACAAGCATCAAGCGCTGAGTGTGGACAGCTCCTTGTCAGTTTCACACACGGTTACACTCCGCTCAGTGTGAAACCTGCCAGTGGCACCTGCCTGTGCCAATCAGTGCCATCTGTCAGTGCCATCTGTCAGTGCCAGCTGCCAGTGCCACTGCCAATCAGTGCCACCTGCCAGTGCCAACCAGTCTGCCATTTCCACCTGCCACCTCCAACCAGTGCCACCTGCCACGGCCAATCAGTGCCACCGCCAACCAGTGCCTGCCAGTGCCACCACCAACCAGTGCCCCTGCCAATCAAAGCCACCTGCCAGTGCCACCTTCCGCCACCTGCCAGTGCCATGCCAATCAGTGCCACCTGCCAGTGCCAACCAGTGCTTGCCAGTGCCACCTGCCACCACCTGCCAGTGCCATGCCACTCAGTGCCACCTGCCAGTGCCAATAGTGCCACCTGCCAGTTCCAAACCAGTGCCACCTGCCAGTTTCAAACCAGTGCCACTTGCCAATGCCTGCCAGTGCCATCTTCCAGTGCCACTGCCAATAAGTGCCACCTGCCAGTGCCATTGCCAATCAGTGCCACCTGCCAGTGCCATCTGTCAGTGCCAATCAGTGCACCCTCCAAACAGTGCAACGTGCCACCTGCCAGTGCCACCTGCCAGTGACAGACAGTGCCACCTGCCAGTGCCACCTGCCTAAGCCAACCAGTGCCACCTGCCACAGCCAACCCGTGCCATCTGTACTGAGGACATCAAGTGTGTGGTAGAGTGACAGGAGCAAGCAGGGAGGAGTGGAGTGGGTGAGGTTTTTTTTTTTTCAAATCGGCCTAAAATATCGGCCACAAAAATCGTCATCATATATCGGCCATCGGCCGCCCCGATTTCTAAATATTGGCATCGGCCAGAGAAAAATCCATATCGGTCGACCTCTATCCAGGATGTCTTTTTGAACTGCACCCAGGCACCGCAGAGGGGGAGGCGCCAAAGAGCTTTACCTCTCCATCTCTTCTGTCCTCTCCGCTGCACACTGCTGCAGCCCAGAGAGAGAACAGAGCTGAGAATGGAGCGGAGGAAGGATCCGCTCATCGATCCGCCCACCTAGGCATTGACGATCGACCAGAGCCAGAAACCAGGGTCCTGCTGCCACCTCAGGGCGGGAGATTGTGTTCTCTGGGTCCCCTGTCACTAGGCCTGTATGGAAGCCAGGAGGAGAGGATTTGGGAGGCAGATGATCCTGACTGCCAGGAGAGGTGAGTGAGCCATCACACTGAGGCAAAGTCCTTAGTGGGGTGACTGGGGTAGAAATTTGTGCAGTGTGGGGGGTATTTTATGCAGTGTGGAGGGTGATTGTGCAGTGTGGGGGGTAATTGTGTAGTGTGGGGGTAATTATGGAGTGTGGGGGGTATTTTATGGAGTGCGGGGGGTATTTTATGGAGTGTGGGGCTATTTGTGCAGTGTGTGGCTATTTGTGCAGTGTGGGAGGGGTAATGCTGGGGGTTAATAATGCCTTTGTTGACACCAGTACTGGGTATAATGCGTTTGCTGACACCAGTGCTGGGGGTTAATAATGCGTTTGCTGACACCAGTGCTGGGGGTTAATAATGCGTTTGCTGACACCAGTGCTGGGTATAGTATAGTATAGTATTGCTGGTATAGTTCATTGCTTTTGAAGTTTTAAAAGTTTGCATGCGGCCCCCCATGGGATATGAAAATTGTCATGTGGCCCTCAGGCAATTTGAGTTTGAGACCCCTGATCTAAACCATTCCATTGTATCTCTGGCTCGATGTTTCGGGTCGTTGTCCTGCTGGAAGATGAACCTCCGCCCCAGTCTCAAGTCTTTTGTAGACTCTAACAGGTTTTCTTCTAAGATTGTCCTGTATTTGGCTCCATCCATCTTCCCATCAACTCTGACCAGCTTCCCTGTCCCTGCTGAAGAAAAGCATCCCCACCACATGATGCTGCCACCACCATGTTTCACGGTGGGGATGGTGTGTTCAGGGTGATGTGCAGTGTTAGTTTTCCCCACACATAGCGTTTTGCTTTTAGGCCATAAAGTTGAATTTTGGTCTCATCTGACCAGATCACCTTCTTCCACATGTTTGCTGTGTCCTCCACATGGCTTCTCACAAACTACAAACAGGACTTCTTATGACTTTCTTTCTCCAATGTCTTTCTTCTTGTCACTCTTCCATAAAGGGCAGATTTGTGGAGAACACGACTAATAGTTGTCCTGTGGACAGATTCTCCCCCCTGAGCTGTGGATCTCTGCAGCTCCTCCAGAGTTACCATGGACCTCTTGGCTCTTCTCTGATGAATGCTCTCCTTGCCCGGCCGGTCAGTTTAGGTGGACGGCCATGTCTTGGTAGGTTTGCAGTTGTGCCATACTCTTTCCATTTTCTGATGATGGATTGAACAGAGCTCCGTGAGATGTTCAAAGCTTGGGAGATTTTTTTATAACCTAACCCTGCTTTATACTTCTCAACAACTTTATCCCTGACCTGTCTGGTGTGTTCCTTGGCCTTCATGATGCTGTTTGTTCACTAAGGTTCTCTAACAAACCTCTGAGGACTTCACAGAACAGCTGTATTTATACTGAGATTAAATGACACACAGGTGGACTCTGTTTACTAATTATATGACTTCTGAAGGCAATTGGTTCCTCTAGATTTTGGTTAGGGGTATCAGAGTAAAGGGGGCTGAATACAAATGCCCCCCCCCCCACACTTTTCACATATTTATTTGTATCATTTATCATTTTCCTTCCACTTCACAATTATGTGACACTTTGTGTTGGTCTATCACATAAAATCCCAATAAAATACATTTACCTTTTGGGTTGTAACATGAGAAAATGTGGAACATTTCAAGGGGTATGAATACTTTTTCAAGGCACTGTTTTTGGATATGGCCAATGTGAAGAACTTATTAAGTGTCTCATCCATGTCTTTATGGACCTTGCTTTGTGCACTGGTGGGCAGTCATGTTAAGAGTTCCCTTCACTGGAACTAAGGGGCCAAACCCAACCCCTGAAAAACAACCCCCACACCATAATCCCCCCTCCACCAAATGATTTAGACCAGTGCACAAAGCAAGGTCCATAAAGACATGGATGAGCGAGTTTGGGGTGGAGGAACGTGACTGGCCTGCTCAGAGTCCTGACCTCAACCCGATAGAACACCTTTGGGATGAATTAGAGCGGAGACTGCGAGCCAGGCCTTCTCGTCCAACATCAGTGCCTGACCTCACAAATGCTCTTCTTAAAGAATGGTCAAACATTCCCATAGGCACACTCTTAAACCTTGTGGGCGGCCTTTCCAGAAGAGTTGAAGCTCTTAGGCCTGGCTCACACCTATCCAGTTTGCGGTTTGCATACTCCAGGTGCATTTTGCGTTTTTCAATGCACGTTTTTTGATCCAATGAAGTCTATGGAACCAAAAAACCAGAAAAAAGTCCCCTGGCCCTTTCCATAAAATGCACAGATGTGAACTACATCCATAGGAAACCATGTTAAATGGACTGTAGTGTGTTCCTGCAAAACGGCACAAAAAAAATGCATAGATGTGAACCAGGCCTTATACCCACCTGAGCTTTAATGGCATCCCAGTCTCAGGCTCCATTCACACTAATGCGTTTTTTTGATGCATTTTGCAGAAATGCAGGGAATTTTTTTTAACATGGGTTCCTATGGAACATGTTCACATCAATGCATTTTTGTGCCTCTGCGTTTTTGGAAAGGGTCGGGGACTTTTTTTCCCGCAAAATGCAGCGTTGTGCATGTAATAGGATTCAATGGACCCGCATCCAAAATGCAAGTACCGCGTTTTTACCCCGATTTGGTTTTTGGCGTTTCTTTAATTTATTTTTTTTACACTGTATATAGCTGGTTGCTAAGCAGGGGGCCGGGAAGCCGACCGCCGCATCCTTAACAACCGATGAGTCATCAGCTGTCAGCTGGCTTCCCGCTCAATGTAAAAAGAATTGCCTGCTAAAAAAAAAATTGTGAAAAAAAAACAGCGTGGGGTCCTCCCCCAAGTCCATACCAGGCCCTTGGGGTCTAGTATGGATTCGGAGGGGACCCCCACACACCAAAATTTTTTTTTAAAATGCGTGGGGTCCCCCCAAAATCCATACCAGACCCTTATCCAAGCACACAGCCAGGCAGGTCAGGAAAGGGAGGGGACAAGCGAGCGCCCTCCCCCTCCTGAACCATACCAGGCCACACTCTATCAACATGGGGGATGGGTGCTTTGGGGCAGGGGGGGCTCTGCGCCCCCCACGCCAAGGCACCTTGCCCCCATGTTGATGGGAACAAGAGCCTCTTCCCGACAACCCTTGCCCGGTGGTTGTTGGGGTCTGCGGGCGGGGGGCTTATCGGAATCTGGAAGCCCCCTTTAGCAAAGCTGTCCCCAGATCCCGCCCCCCCATGTAAATGAGTATGGGGTATATAGCTGGTTGCTAAGGAGGGGGTCGGGAAGCCGGCCGCGGCGTCCTTAACAACCGTTGCGTCATCGGTTGTCAGCAGGCTTCCCGCTGAATGTAAAAAAAAAAAAGAATTGCAGGCTTATACCACACCCTTGGGTCTAGTATGGATTTGGATGGGACCCCCATGCCTAAATTTTTTTTTAAAATGGCGTGGGGGTCCCCCCAAAATCCATACCAGACCCTTATCCAAGCATGCAGCCCGTCAGGTCAGGGGGCTCTGCGCCCCCCACCCCAAAATGTTGATGGGGACAAGGGCCTCTTCCCGACAACCCTTGCCCGGTGGTTGTCGGGTCTGCGGGTGGGGGGCTTATCGGAATCTGGAAGCCCCCTTTAGCAAAGGGGCTCCCAGATCCCGCCCCCCATGTGAATGAGTATGGGGTACATTGTACCCCAACCCATTCACCAAAAAGTAAAAGTAGTGTAGTGTTAAAAAATACAGTAGACAGTTTTTGACAAGTCTTTTATTAAAAATATCTTCTTCTTCATCCTCCGGTCTTCTCCCACATCTTCATCCTCCGGTCTTCTCCTTCTCCCCCTGCTTCTTTGTCCGGTGTTCTTCTTCCTCTGCCGCCGCTCCCGCCGACGACCCTCCTCTGAAGCTGCGTCCTGCTGATCTGTCAGCGCCGATGTCCTGCATTTCTTAAATAACGATGGGGGCGTGGCAATCGGATTACGTCATCCAGAGTTTTTTTTATACTGTATACAGTGTAAAAAAACAAAACGCAAAACGCGTCAAAAACGCTGTAAAAATGCTGTAAAAACACTGTAAGACTGGATTCACACCTACGCAGTTTTGGTGCTTTTTGCATTTTGCAGATTTGCAGTACAGTCCATTTAACATGGTTTCCTATGGAACACGTTCTGTAGTGCAAATCTGCAAAATGCAAAAAGCACTAAAAATGCATAGGTGTGAATCCAGCCTTAAAACGCTGTACTTGCGTTTTTGATGCTGGTCCAGTGAATTCTATTACATGCAAAACACTGCATTTGCATGAAAAAAAGTCCCCGACCCTTTCCAAAAACGCAGAGGCACAAAAATGCATTGATGTGAACATGTTCCATAGGAACCCATGTTAAAAAATTTCCCTATATTTCTGCAAAATGCAAAATGCATCAAAAAACGCATTAGTGTGAATGGAGTCTTAGGCGGTGAAGCCGATCAAATCACCTGTGCAAAATAACGATGAAGCCTGAAAACATGACCTGTTGGGGGCGCCTTGAAGACCGGCATTGAGAAACGCTGCTCTAGACATCTTGCACGGGTAGAGCTTGCGTCCTGTGGAACTACAAGTCCCAGCATTTATTTAAAATAGAGGACGGTAGAGCAAACAAAACTTCAACTTCAAAAAAAAAAGGGCTGAACCACCCAAAAAAAAAAAAAAAAATTCCATTCTTTTGAATTTTTAGCCTCATTAAAAAAAAAGAAGCCTGTTAATAAATTTCCAAAACTGTTGCCGTGGTTTACAGAAATGAATATTAAAGTTTCCAGTAACAACTCAGCTTTATTAACATACCGTTTGCGTAAACACATTTTGCAGTTGTTTAAAGTTTTTTTTATGCTGAAGCCCAACATAATTGTTAAAAGTTTCCCTCTTCTTAAGTGATTATTGAAAGAACTTTTGCCGGCAGAGGAGTTGGGCGCAGTGGCAGACAGCGGACCAGTAGAGGGCAGTATACTACCACTGTAAATTACATTGAACCCCCCCCCCCCTCCCACCTTCACCACCACCACTCCACTCCACTCCATTAAGCTGGTTCAGAAATATATTGCACAAGTTCAAATGACTGCAGCCTTCAGCCTGATCAGATTGATCATATCTGGCAAATTGCAAATAAAACCTATTCAAGCTCTTTTCCTACTGTATAGGCGAGTCGTATGAAATTCAAACAGACATTTGTGTAGAGGAAAATGAATTCTCCTTGGAAGGGAGTTGTACGGAGATGTTCTTGGGGGTTTACAAGGTATTCACGTTGGAGCGTTCATGAAGCGTGCCTCGGTGCCGTCACATACCAAGGCGGCGGATGCCTATTTGCGTGTAATGCAACGCTCGCTGCATTTCTAATACCGGCGATGGAGGCGTAACGCTCGATCCGAAGGAATAACCTTTTTAGAGGTTTTTCTTTGCATGGCTTCCAGAACGTCGCTAAGCGCCATCGGCAACTCAACCAACCGAGGAAGAGTGAGTGGGTGACATTTTTGGACAAACAACCTTAACCTGTGATTGAAAAAAATAAAAAGAAGGCTGAGGGTTCAATAAAAATGTTGGAAGTATGTCCAACAAGAAAAAAAAAAAAAGCTGCTCCAGGTGAGATTAGATGCCCTGATGATCTAGACAGGTGCCCGACCTTGGCTCTAGGGTGATCACGCGTCCCGGATTGCCCTGGACAGTCCCGGATTGCCCGGGACAGTCCCGCATTTTGCAGGTCTGTCCCAGCAACCTTCATTCCAGGACAATACAGTGTCCCTGAATGAAACTGACACAGCCCCCCCCCACCCCCTGATGATCTAGACAGGTGTCCGACCTTGGCTCTAGGGTGATCTCGCTTCCCGGATTACCCGAGATAGTCCCGCATTGCCCAGGACAGTCCCAGATTGCCCGGGACAGTCCCGCATTTTGCAGGTCTGTCCCGGGCAACCTTCTTTCCAGGACAATACAGTGTCCCTGAATGAAACTGACACAGCCCCCCCCCACCCCCTGATGATCTAGACAGGTGTCTGACCTTGGCTCTAGGGTGATCACGCATCCCGGATTGCCCGGGACAGTCCCGCATTGCCGGGACAGTCCCAGATTGCCCGGGACATCCCGCATTGCCTGGGACAGTCCCGCATTTTGCTGGTCTGTCCCGGGCAACCTTCATTCCAGGAATGAAACTGACACAGCCCCCCCCCATCCCCAGGGATGATCTGATGCCCCCCCAAAAAAGGCCGTCACATCGCCGCTTTATTCACTGACATTACTTTTTCCTGGCCGGGAATGTCTAGAGAGGAACAATCCCCACCCCCTGCTTGTGATTGGAGAAATCATAAATCCCGCCTCTTGCGTGTAATCACTGTAGAGCCAGCATTGGAACAAGTCTCCGCCGGCCAGGACAAGTACTGTCGGTGAGTAAAGTGGCGATGCGCCTTTTTTGAGGGGGGGGGGCGTGACCGGTGCTTCTGGGTAAAGTGCGCACCCGCTGCCCCAGCTGTGCTGTGATTTGTTACAGCACAAGCTGATTTTTGGAAGGGGGGGTGTCCCTAAATGGCAGCTTGGAAATGTGGTCACCCTATTCGGCTCACCTCCGCACTCCGTACTCGATCAAAATTCTTTTTTATTCAGAACATCCCAAGTGTTGACAAAAGACAGAAAGCTACCAGCTGTCAACACTTGGGATCTTCTGAATAATAAAAAAGAATTTTGATTGAGTACAGAGGGCGGCCATTTCTTCCATTATTGATATTGGAAGTAGGGTTGCCAACCTTTTCTTCAAGTCAAACCCGTACTCTTTAGCGGTGCACAGCAATTATTTTTTTTTATAGTATAAACTTTACATACAGTATCTCACAAAAGTGAGTACACCCCCCCCCCCAGTCACATTTTTGTAAATCTTTTTTTCTATCTTTTCATGTGACAACACTGAAGAAATGACACTTTGCTACAATGTAAAGTAGTGAGTGTACAGCTTGTATAACAGTGTAAATTTGCTGTCCCCTCAAAATAACTCAACACACACCAATTAACCACTTAAGCCCCGGACCATTTGGCTGCCCAAAGACCAGAGCACTTTTTTTCGATTCGGCACTGCGTCGCTTTAACTGACAATTACGCGGTCGTGCGATGTTGCTCACAAACAATATCGATGTCTTTTTTTCCCCACAAATAGAGTTTTCTTTTGGTGGTATTTGATCACCTCTGCGGTTTTTATTTTTTGCGCTATAAACAAAAAAATAGCGACAATTTAGAAAAAAAAACGCATTTTTTTTTTACTATTTGCTATAATAAATATCCCCCAAAAATATATTAAAAAACCATTTTTTTTCCTCAGTTTAGGCCGATACGTATTCTTCTACATATTTTTGGTAAAAAAAAAAAATCGCAATAAGCGTTTATGGATTTGTTTGCGCAAAAGTTATATTGTCTACAAAATAGGGGATAGTTTTATGGCATGTTTATTAAATTTTTTTTTACTAGTAATGGCGGTGATCGGCGATTTTTATCATGACTGCAACATTATGGCGGACAGATCGGACACTTTTGGCGCGATTTTGGGACCATTCACATTTATACAGCGATCAGTACAATTAAAAACGCATTGATTACTGTGTAAATGTGACTGGCAGTGAAGGGGTTAACTATAAGGGGGCGCTGCAGGGGTTAAGTGTGTCCTAGGGAGTGATTCTAACTGTGGGGGGGAGGGGCTGTGTGTGACACGACACTGATCACCACTCCCGATTACAGGGAGCTGTGATCAGTGTCAGTGCCATTAGGCGGAACGGGGAAATGCTTGTTTACATCAGCATTTCCCCATTCTTCCTCTCCGTGAGACGATCTCAGGTATACCCACAGACATCGAGTCCGCGGGACCCGCGATCACACTCACGGAGGTTGCGTCACTCGCGCCCGCAAACCACTTCTTAAAGGGCAACGTACAGGTACATTAATCTGCCTGTATGTGCTCTTCTGCCGATGTATATCGGCGTGAGCCGGTCGGCAAGCGGTTAATGTCTAAACCACTGGCAACAAAAGTGAGTACATCCCTAAGTGGGGCCCAATTAGTAGCCATTTTTTCTCCCCGGTGTCATGGGACTCACTAGCATTACAAGGTCTCAGGTGTGAATGGGGAGCAGGTGTGTTAAATTTGGTTTTATCGCTCTCACTCTCTCATACTGGTCACTGGAAGTACAACATGGCACCTCATGGCAAAGAACTCTCTGAGGATCTGAAAAAAAGAATTGTTGCTCTACATAAAGATGGCCTAGACTATAAGAAGATTGCCAAGACCCTGAAACTGAGCTGCAGCACGGTGGCCAAGACCATACAGCGGTATAACAGGACAGGTTCCACTCAGAACAGGCCTCGCCATGGTCCACCAAAGAAGTTGAGGTCACGTGCTCAGCATCATATCCAGAGGTTGTCTTTGGGAAATAGATGTATGAGTGCTGCCAGCATTGCTGCAGAGGTTGTAGGGGTGGGGGTGGGGGGGGTCAGCCCATACGCCGCACACTGCATCAAATTGGTCTGTATGGCTGTCATCCCAGAAGGAAGCCTCTTCTAAAGATGATGCACAAGAAAGACCATAAACAGTTTGCTGAAGACAAGCAGACTAAGGACATGGATTACTGGAACCATGTCCTGTGGTCTGATGAGACCAAGATAAACTTATTTGGTTCAGATGGTGACAAGCGTGTGTGGGGGCAACCGGGTGAGGAGGACAAAGACAAGTGTGTCTTGTCTACAGTCAAGCATGGTGGTGGGAGTGTCATGGTCTGGGGCTGCATGAGTGCTGCCGGCACTGGGGGGCTACAGATCATTGAGGGGACCATGAATGCCAACATGTACTGTGACCTACTGAAGCAGAGCATGATCCCCTCCCTTCAGAGACTGGGCCGCAGGGCAGTATTCCAACATGATAACCACCCCAAACACACCTCCAAGACCACCACTGCCTGGCTAAAGAAGCTGAGGGTAAAGGTGATGGACTGGCCAAGCATGTCTCCAGACCTAAACCCTATTGATCATCTGTGGGACATCCTCAAATGGAAGGTGGAGGAGCGCAAGGTCTCTAACATCCACCAGCTCCGTGATGTCATCATGGAGGAGGGGAAGAGGACTCCAGTGACAACCTGTGCAGCTCTGGTGACCTCCATGTCCAAGAGGGTTAAGGCAGTGCTGGAAAATAATGGTGGCCACACAAAATATTGACTCTTTGGGCCCAATTTGGACATTTTCACTTAGGGGTGTACTGACTTTTGTTGCCAGCGGTTTAGACATTAATGGCTGTGTGTTGAGTTATTTTGAGGGGACAGCAAATTTACACTGTTATACAAGCTGTACACTCACTACTTTACATTGTAGCAAAGTGTCATTTCTTCAGTGTTGTCACATGAGAAGATAGAAGAAAAGATTTACAACAATGTGACTGAGGGGTGTACTTACTTTTGTGAGATACTGTATATTTTGCAATTAAATAACATTTGTAATCATATGAAATTAATCACAAGAGTCCCCCTTTACATCTGAATCTGCAGAGTTCCCCTTTTGCATCTGAACTCACAGAGTTCCCTTTCACTGTAAGGGAGAACTCTGGGGACTCTAACATAAGGGATCCTCTGGGAACTCTGATTTCAGGGGGAACACTGAGAACTCTGATGTAAAGGGGAACTCTGATGTAAGGGGTGCTCTGAGAACCCTGATTTATCTTAGTGTAATCACTCAGAGGCAGGAGTGAGAAGGGGGGAGACTTCATTCACGGACAGGGATGGATGGTGAGCTCACTCACCCCTTGGCAGTCAGCACCTCTCATCTAGATGTATCTGAGGCTACTGGACTTCAAATTTCCCATCCCCACGTAACTTTTCTGAGGCACAGTGCCCTCTCTCCTCCCCGTGTGTGTGTAAAAATTGTTAGTATTGGCTTTGGGCAGTGTGAAAGAGTGTAGCAGACAATCTCGGCTTAGACAACTGCAGCCAGCAACCCTGCTGGGAAGCCACAGTCCGGTCTGAAAAATATGTCCGGGTTAAAGGCAGTCTGAAACCCGGACGCATGATTCCAAACCCGAACTGTCCGGGTTAATCCCGGACAGATGGCAACCCTAGTTGGAAGACAACAGTCTAGCCCTGGTTCACACTGGAGCATTTTGACATGTCAAATCGGCAGCAATTGCCGTCAATGGCACCGTCCTAATCGGTGCGCCGCTGCATTTGCGGCGCTGCACCGATTTCAAAAAGTTGTTTCTGTACTACTTTTTGAAATTTCTGGCTGCGATTTACATTGACACCTGTGCGGAAACCCACACAGATGTCTCTGAAATGGCGACCGAAATCGGGACTGACGTGCGGGAGTGAAATCAGGCGAGTTCAGCCTCATTCCCGCAGCTCGGTGTGAACCTGGGCTTCAGGCTCGATTCACACGAATGCGTTTTTTGATACATTTTGCAGAAATGCAGGGAAATGTTTTAACCCGGGTTCCTATGAAGGATGTTCACATCAGTGCATTTTTGTGCCTCTGCGTCTTTGGAAAGGGTCGGGGACTTTTTTCCCTGCAAAATGCAGCATTTTGCATGTAATAGACTTCAATGGACCCACATCTAAAATGCAAGCACCGCGTTTTTGCCGCGATTTGCGTTTTGTGTTTTTTTTTTTTAGCTGAACATTCACTGTATACAACTGGTTGCTAAGGAGGGGGCCAGGAAGCCGGCCGCCGCGTCGTTAACAACCAATGAGTCATCAGCCGTCAGCGGGCTTCCCCACTGAATGTGAAAAAAAAAATTGCCGGTTAAAAAAAAAAAAAAAAAATCGGGAAAAAATACAGCGTGGGGTCCCCCCCCCCAGGTTCATACCAGGCCCTTATCCGAGCATGCAGCCTGGCAGGTCAGGAAAAGGGGGGGACAAGCAAGCGCCCTCCCCCTCCTTAACTGTACCAGGCCACATGCCCTCAACATGGGGGCACCCCAAAGCACCTTGCCCCCATGTTGATGGGGACAAGAACCTCTTCCCGACAACCCTTGCCCGGTGGTTGTCGGGGTCTGCGGGCAGGGGGCTTATAGGAAGCTGGAAGCCCCCTTTAACAAGGGGACCCCCAGATCCCAGCCTCCCCCCCTATGTGAACGAGTATGGGGTACATTGTACCCCTACACATTCACCAAAAAAAAGTAGTGTAGTGTGAAAAAATACAGTAGACAGTTTTTGACAAGTCCTTTATTAAAAATATCTTCTTCTTCCTCCATCTTCTCCCGCATCTTCCTCCTCTGAGCTTCTCCTGCTTCTTCTTCCGCTCTTCTTCCTCTTTCTTCTGTCTTCTTTGTCCAGTGTTCTCCTTCCTCTGCGGCCAACAACCTTCCTCCGATGCTGCGTTCCGCTGATCTGTCAGTGCCGATGTCCTGCATTTCTTAAATAACAATGTGATTGGCCCATTACTGTTATCTGTGATTGCTGTGTCCAAAGGACACGGCGGTCACAGAGCGCACCAACTGTGCACCCTAGTGGGGCATGGGGGAAGCAGGGTCCTGGGAGAACATCCATGGACGCCCTCCCAGAACTGGAATCCCGCGCTGCAGCCGTCTTTTGGTTATAGCGCAGGCGGGAAGAGGTTAAAGCATTGTGAAGGCCAATCAAAGCGCCTCTTACTAAATAAATTGGTTACCTTACAGTCATATTCACACGTTGCGTTTGCTTTTGCCTCATTTCAGAAATGATTCTCCATGTCACTTTCTTGGCACTTGAAAGCGCCTCCAAAGCCTCCATAGAAGTCTATGACAATGCATGCTAAAATCACCTGCAGCTATTGAGGGGCTTTTATTTAGAATTAGCTTTGCTTTTTTTTGGATGTATTGCAGGTATGAGATATCCCAGGATGCACTGGGAAACCAACAAGTGAACCAGAAAGACGTCATCAGCAGTCACTTTTGGTTCATGTGTATATATTCTGGGCATATCTGGTGCAGACGTCACATCTGGTGTGCAGCGAGGAGCAGCAGGAAGGTGAGCGGGGTCCGGACTGCAGAGGAACAACTAGCAGACGGCACACATGGTGCACAACAATGAGAATTCTATAGTGGAAGGGGAGCAGAGAAAGGTCTGAGTGGCAGAGGATCAGCAGAACTGGGGGACCGGAGCGGGAGAAACTAGTAGATGTCACATATGGTGCGCAGCATGGGAGCAATAAAGCAGGAGGTGAGCAGGGACTGGAGAGAGAGGAGGATCAGCAAAGCTGGGATTACTACTGATTACTACTGAGCAGAGGATCAGCAGAGTGGGGAGATTCTTGTGAGTGGGGGATCAGCAGAGTTGGGGGTTACTACTGATCGGGGGATCAGAAAAGCTGAGGGTACTACTGAACAGGGGATCTGCTGAATGAGGGTACTAATGAGCCGGGGATCTGCTGAGTCGGGGTACTACTGAACTAGGGTAAGCAAGTTTAAACGAGCCCTACCAATGTCGTCATTGGGTAATAAATCTCAGAGTTATGGAAAGGCATGTTTGGTAAAACGTAAAGAACATATAAGATGAGGTCTATCACTACCATGAACACTAAAGAGAAATGAGGGTGAGGTGCTCAACCCAGATCTTTAACCTGTTGCTACTCCTGTAAGGGTTGCTGGTATTAACTGGTTTTCACCTTAAAATGCAGAGGCTGCCCTTGACTGCAAGCTCCAAGGCCCCAAGCTGAAGGCCATGAGGCAAGTCTCTGAGCAGTTTAAGGTCCCACAGCTTAAGACCATGAGAAGAGGCACATCTCTGAGCAGTCTAAGGCCCCACAGCTGGGGAACATGAGGCAAGTTGTTGAGCAGTCTAAGGCCCCACAGCTGGGGACCATGAGACAGGTTTCTGAGCAGTCTAAGGCCCCACAGCTGGGGACCATGAGGTAGGTCTCTGAACAGTCTAATGCCTCACCGCTGAAGACCATCAGGCAAGTGTCTGAGCAGTCTAAGGCCTCACAGCTGAAGACCATGAGGTAGGTCTCTGAACAGTCTAATGCCTCACCGCTGAAGACCATCAGGCAAGTGTCTGAGCAGTCTAAGGCCTCACAGCTGAAGACCATGAGGTAGGTCTCTGAACAGTCTAATGCCTCACCGCTGAAGACCATCAGGCAAGTGTCTGAGCAGTCTAAGGCCTCACAGCTGAAGACCATGAGGTAGGTCTCTGAACAGTCTAATGCCTCACCGCTAAAGACCATCAGGCAAGTGTCTGAGCAGTCTAACCACTTTAAGACCAGCCTCGTTTTGGATTTTAGGTGTTTACAAGTTTAAAACAGGTTTTTTTGCTAGAAAATTACTTAGAACCCCCAAACATTATATATTGTTTTTTTTCTAACACCCTAGAGAATACAATAGCGGTCATTGCAAAACTTTTTTTTGCACCGTATTTGCGCAGCGGTCTTCTAAGCGCACTTTTTTTGGAAAAAATTCACTTTTTTGAAAAAAAAAATAAGACAACAGTAAAGTTAGCCCAAATTTTTTTTATATTGTGAAATATAATGTTAGGCCAAGTAAATTGATACCCATCATGTCACGCTTCAAAATTGCGCCCGCTCGTGGAATAGCGTCAAACTTTTACCCTTAAAAATCTCCATAGGCGACGTTTAAAAAATTCTACAGATTGCATGTTTTGAGTTACAGAGGAGGTCTAGGGCTAGAATTATTGCTCTCACTCTACCGGTCGCGGCGATACCTCACATGTGTGGTTTGACCACCGTTTTCATATGCGGGCGCTACTCACGTATGCGTTCGCTTCTGCGCGCGAGCTCGTCGGGACAGGGCGCTTTAAAAATTTTTTTTTTTTCTATTATTTATTTTACTTTATTTTATTTATTTTTTCACTGTTTTTTTTAAAAAAAAAATTTGGATCACTTTTATTCCTATTACAAGGAATGTAAACATCCCTTGTAATAGAAAAAAGCATGACAGGTCCTCTTAAATATGAGATCTGGGGTCAAAAAGTCCTCAGATCTCATATTTAGACTAAAATGCAAAAAAAAAATAAAAAAAAAAAAAGTCGTTTAAAAAAATGACACAAATAATTGTGCCTTTAAGAGAAGTGGGCGGAGCCGTCTTAATGACGTCGCTCCGGCCGTCACATGGTATGGAGACGGGTGGGGGCCATCTTGGCCTCACTCATCTCCATACCGAGGAAGTGACAGGACCCGATCGCCTCCGCCGCTACCGACGGCTCCGGTAAGCGGCGGAGGGTGCGGGAGAGCGGCGGGAGGGGGGATGGCACCTCTCCCGCCGCCGATAACGGTGATCTCGCGGCGAACCCGCCGCAGAGACCACCATTATCGTGTACAGAACCGCTCTCTGTAAAGATGGATATCTCGGTTGTGGCAGCAGCTGCTGCCGTTACCGAGATATCCATCTTCAAAAAAATGACGTATATATACAGTGAGCGGGGCTGAAGTGGCTAAGGCATCACAGCTGAAGACCATGAGGTAGGTCTTTGAACAGTCCAATGCCTCACCGCTGAAGACCATGAGGTAGGTCTTTGAACAGTCCAATGCCTCACCGCTGAAGACCATGAGGCAAGTGTCTAAGCAGTCTAACGCCACGCAGATGAAGACTATGCGAGAGGTCTTTAAGCAGTCTAAGGTCTCACAGCTGAAGACCATGAGGCAAATGTCTGAACAGTCTAAGGCCTCACAGCTGAAGACCATGAGGTAGGTCTCTGAACAGTCTAATGCCTCACCGTTGAAGACCATGAGGCAGTGGCGTATCATCCATGGGTGCAATGTGTGCCGTGCACTGAGCTTTGACCCACACGCTGCCCTTATGGATGAAACAAGTCTGAGGCACTGAAGCGAAGCTGTCATTGTCGGAATACTGCATACCTCCTAACTTTAGATTTTGAGAATGAGGGTTACTGGACTTTAGGTAGGCAAAAGTGGGTGTGACCAAACTGTTAACAGTGGGAGGTGCTAAAGAGGTACGGTTAAACTTAACCTAG
The DNA here is from genome assembly GCA_037952835.1 of Lithobates septentrionalis. Classification (NCBI taxonomy): domain Eukaryota; kingdom Metazoa; phylum Chordata; class Amphibia; order Anura; family Ranidae; genus Lithobates; species Lithobates septentrionalis. The sequence continues at coordinate 938,319 of JBBDGP010001035.1, read as the reverse complement.
GCTTCCTTGTGCCTTATAAAATATGCTTTGATTGCTGTTACGCAAGCAAGAGTCTCACAGACACATTTCCCTCAACTCCTACCTCCATACCACCGTATCACACATCCCTAAAGGATTCCCAATTCTTTTAGAATCCTAGCAGCAACCCTGCCACATTAAAAAAAACGATGCCCTCTCTTCGCAAAAGTGCACTAAGCACACCACTTTGTTTTTATAATTTTTTTATATGGAGAAATGGGGCACAAGCTATTATCTTGCACGCAGGCCCACTCATTTCATAGAATGCCCCTGCCATGAAGCAAGTCTCTGAGCAGTCTAAGGTCCCACAGCTGAAGACCATGAGGCAACGCTCTTTGGCGTCTGGTTACCTTGCACCAATGCACAACAGCTGGTACCCAGTGCAATCTCCAAAACACTACACACAGACAGTCCTTTCCCCAGACCTGTTCCCTTGTGGTGAGGTCCTGCAATCAGCATCTAATGAGGGTCTATCCAGGCCCCCTGCCCTGACACTGCTAAGGCCTCCAAAACAGCTACACTGTCCATGGGCTGCATGAGGGCGCTGCCACTCCAGCTCTGGAACCCTCCTGGGGATAAGAAACCACTTCTCCAGTGCTTCAGATTATGTATCACCTTTCCAGCCGCCTACTGGACACTCCTTTCCAGGGATTGTCTAAAGCATGATCAATATTTAGACTGGTTATCTGCATCTCCCTCCCTAAGGTCTGGAAGCTTCTTCTAGAGGCAGGGGAAAGCAATCAAACTCCCAGCTAGTGAAACCTTAAACAGACCAGGAGAAACAATCACTGCTCCCTTGATTACCCACAGAGCCAAAACTAAATTTACCTAACATCCTATGCTAGTAGGGTGCTACACTGTAATGAGGAATCATCGATTATACCGAATGGCTTGGCTTCAGCAGTGAGCCACAAAACTGGGGCCCATAATTCATGGTCCCTATCAGAGTACCCCCTTGCATCACAATCCCCATCAGATTTGCCCCTTTTGTCATGGTCCCCATCAGAGTCCCCCCTTACATCAGTGTCCCCATCAAAGTCCCCCCTTACTTCAGAATCCCCTCATTTTTCACTATCCCAGTTAGAGAAATACAGCTTGGAGAAGGTCCACCCCAGCCTGTGGATGGATCATGAAGAAGAAGCAATGCACTGATGAGGTCAACTCTACCCCATCACATTAGAGCCATTCCTTCATATCAAAAGGCTCCTCAGAATAGTCCCCTCTTACTTCAGGGTCTCCATTGGAGTGCCCTTATACATCAGGTTCCATATCAGAGTCACCCCTTACATTAGGGTCCCCAGCAGAATCCCCCCTTACATTAGGGTCCCCATCAGAATACCCCCTTACATCATAATCCCAATCAGATTTGCCCCTTATATCATGGTTCCCATCAGAGTCCCTCTTACACCAGGCTCCCTATTAGGGTCCCCCCCCCCTTTACATCAGAAACACAATTAGAATCTCCCCTCATTTTCACTACTCTAGTTAAAGAAACACAGCTTGGTGAAGGTCCACCCCAGCCTGTGGTTGGATCATGAAGGAGTAGCGCACTGATGAGAATAACTCTACCCCAAGTCATTAGAGCCCCCCCGTCATATCAAAAGCCCGCCATTACACATCCGATTCCCCCCATTACACCAGGCTCCCCATCAGAATCCCCTCTTACTTTAAGGTCTCCAACAGAATATCCCCCCACATCAGCCTTCCCATCAGAGTCACCCCTTACATTAGGGTCCCCAGCAGAGTACCCCTTTACATCACAATCCACATCAGATTCCCCCCCCTTACATCAGGGTGCCCATCAGAACCCCCCTCCCCCTACATTAGGGTCCCCATCACAGCCCCCCCCCCCCCTCATTTTCACTAAAGCAATACAGCTTGGTCAAGGTCCGCTCCAGCCTGTGATTGGATCCTTAAGGTGAAGCAATGTAATGATTAGGTCAACTCTATTCTCTCCCCTCCTATTAGCCTGTAGGTGGGGTGCAGAGTGGTGCCGAGGGAATAATTTACAGTCAGGTGCAATGGAAATCTTGTATTGAAGTAATACAGCGACAGTTCACAACAAACCCGATGGGACCACTAACAGTTCCAATGACGTGAAGAAGTAGGTTCCAGCCAAACCAACAGTGTCTGTTGAGAGGGGGCAGATTGTGGTCTGGCTGTCTGGAGCCCAATCAGGAAGGTATCCAGGGAGATGCAACCCTAAGATATCCCTTCCTGTCAGGAACCTTTCCCTATCACTAGTACTGTGACTGTCCCTCACAGATGGGGTTCCTGTCCCTACTCTACCCACTTGCATAAAGCGCGACAAACCCGGGAGCCATGGTAGGGTTGCCGCCTCTAAACCGCAAAACACATTTTAATTACACAGGTTCTGAGGCTAATTTAATGCAGATAAGGCACTAAATAATTAAATTAATTACCACCTTAATCAGCCACAGAACCCGTGTAATATATACACTATATTACCAAAAGTATTAGGACACCTGCCTTTACAGACACATGAACTTTAATGACTTCCCAGTCTTAGTCCGTAGGGTTCAATATTGAGTTGGCTCCGCCCTTTGCAGCTATAACAGCTTCACCTCTTCTGGGAAGGCCGTCCACAAGGTTTAGGAGTGTGTCTATGGGAATGTTTGACCATTCTTCCAGAAGAGCATTTGTGAGGTCAGGCACTGATGTTGGACGAGAAGGCCTGGCTCGCAGTCTTTGCTCTAGTTCATCCCAAAGGTGTTCTATCGGGGGTTGAGGTCAGGACGCTGTGCAGGCCAGTCAAGTTCCTCCACCCCAATTTCACTCATCCATGACCATTCTTTCAGAAGCGCATTTGTGAGGTCAGGCACTGATGATGGACGTGAAAGCCTGGCTTGCAGTCTCCGCTCTAATTCATCCCAAAGGTGTTCTATCGGGTTGAGGTCAGGACAGTCACGTTCCTCCACCCCAAACTCGCTCATCCATGTCTTTATGGACCTTGCTTTGCACACTGGTGCGCAGTCATGTTGGAACAGGAAGGGGCCGTCCCCAAAACTGTTTCCACAAAGTTGGGAGCACAAAATTATCCAAAATGTCTTGGTATGCTGACGCTTTAGGAGTTCCCATCACTGGACTTGAGGGGCCAAGCCCAACCCCTGAAAAACAACAGGTTGGGGCTGATCGGATATACCGGGGCAGGGAGTTCCAGAGGATGGGAGAGGCTCTGGAGAAGTCCTGAAGGCATAAATAGACTCCTAGAAGTCCTTAAATAGGTTCTGCCACACCTAAGATGGCCGCTAGAGTCACACTGGCGACCAGCATCCAACTGGGATCACCGCCCCGGTGACTCGGGAAACCATAGAGCAGGGGGTATGCAATTGGCGGACCTCCAGCTGTTGCAGAACTACAAGTCCCAGGAGGCATAGCAAGACTCTGACAGCCACAAGGATGACACCCAGAGGCAGAGGCATGCTGGGACTTGCAGTTGTGCAGCAGCTGGAGGTCCCCTAATTTCATATCCCTGCCATAGATGAAGATGAACCCTCTCTTTTTGTATTGCCGCTGCGGTTGAGCGCCACCTGCAGTGGAGACAGCAGAACTGCACCTGCCTACAAGCCAGCCCCCTGTAGTAAAGTGACTTACAGTTCTGCTTCCTCTTCTTCCCAGCAGAGGGTGACAGAGGGGGGGATACAGACAGACTAATTAAAAGTACATTTGAATTTTTTTTTTTTTTTTAAAAAATTTGACGGAGTTACATATAGTTACATAGTAGGTGAGGTCGAAAAAAGACACAAGTCCATCAAGTCCAACCCATGTGTGTGATTATATAGAAGTCATTTATATCTGCCGACACGTCTGAAGCCGGAATCTTTTTGTGTTTGCAAAACTTTTAGCACCTTGAAAAAAAAAAAAAAAAAACGTAAAAGGAACTCGTCTGATCTCGCCAAGGGTGATGTGTAAATCAGATTAGCGAGACCTCACCTGTTCTCCCATCGCGGCGAATCCCCACCATGGGGGAAGTAAATCACGGTTGAAGGAGCACCCAGCGCTCCGAATCCGCATTTTACTGCCTGACTGAATCTGCATGTTACATTAGCCGCACGGCTCCGCTACTCGGCTGACCAGAGGGGAAATAGACGCCGTCACCTTTCCTACCCTCCGAGGAGGGAGAGATAAGCCGGAGACCGGTGAGAGGTGACCTGGAAAGAGGCATCCAAATGATTTTGTCTTTTCTTAGTGACAGTCATTACGGGAGGAGAGAAAATCAAGTTGCTGTACGTGTGAGGTGACTCGAGCCGCATTAGGGCACTCGGAACAACGCGGCTGAGTGGTGTGTCCAACTGTCCGTGAGGCTTTCTGCGTCCGCACCGACAGTTCATTGTACATAGTTTACATAGCGGGTGAGGTTGAAAAAAAAGACACAAGTCCATCAAGTCCAACCTATGGACAAGGACAAGTTTTTGGGGGTCTACAGTGCCTTGCAAAAGTATTCACCCCCCTTGGCATTTTTTCGTGTTTTGTTGCCTCACAACCTGGAATTAACATGGATGGTTTGAGGATTTGCATCATTTAACCACTTCAGCCCCGGAAGGATTTACCCCCTTCCTGACCAGAGCACTTTTTACAATTCGGCACTGCGTCGCTTTAACTGCTAATTGCGCGGTCATGCAATGCTCTACCCAAACGAAATTTGCGTCCTTTTCTTCCCACAAATAGAGCTTTCTTTTGATGGTATTTGATCACCTCTGCCGTTTTTATTTTTTGCGCTATAAACGGAAAAAGACTGAAAATTTTGAAAAAAAATGATATTTTCTACTTTTTGTTATAAAAAAAATCCAATAAACTAAATTTTAGTCATACATTTAGGCCAAAATGTATTCGGCCACATGTCTTTGGTAAAAAAAATGTCAATAAGCGTATATTTATTGGTTTGCGCAAAAGTTATAGCGTCTACAAACTAGGGTACATTTTCTGGAATTTACACAGCTTTTAGTTTATGACTGCCTATGTCATTTCTTGAGGTGCTAAAATGGCAGGGCAGTACAAAACCCCCCCAAATGACCCCATTTTGGAAAGTAGACACCCCAAGGAAATTGCTGAGAGGCATGTTGAACCCATTGAATATTTTTTTTTTTTGTCCCAAGTGATTGAATAATGACAAAAAAAAAAAAAAAAAAAAAAAATTTACAAAAAGTTGTCACTAAATGATATATTGCTCACACAGGCCATGGGCATATGTGGAATTGCACCCCAAAATACATTCAGCTGCTTCACCTGAGTATGGGGATACCACATGTGTGGGACTTTTTGGGAGCCTAGCTGCGTACGGGGCCCCGAAAACCCAGCACCACCTTCAGGATTTCTAAGGGCATACATTTTTGATTTCACGCCTCACTACCTATCACAGTTTTGAAGGCCATAAAATGCCAAGATGGCACAAACCCCCCCCAAATTACCCCATTTTGGAAAGTACACACCCCAAGCTATTTGCTGAGAGGCATGGTGAGTATTTTGCAGCTCTCATTTGTTTTTGAAAATGAAGAAAGACCAGAAAAAAAAAAATTTTTTTTCTTTTTTCAATTTTCAAAACTTTGTGACAAAAAGTGAGGTCTGCAAAATACTCACTATACCTCTCAGCAAATAGCTTGGGGTGTCTACTTTCCAAAATGGGGTAATTTGGGGGGGGTTTGTGCCACCTGGGCATTCCATGGCCTCCGAAACTGTGATAGGCAGTGAAGAGTGAAATCAAAAATTTACGGCCTTAGAAAGCCTGAAGGCGGTGCTTGGTTTTCGGGGTCCCGTGCGCGGCTAGGCTCCCAAAAAGTCCCACACATGTGGTATCCCCGTACTCAGGAGAAGCAACAGAATTTATTTTGGGGTGTAATTTCACATATTCCCATGGCACGTTTGAGCAATATAACATTTAGTGACAACTTTGTGCAAAAAAAAAAAAAAAAAAAAAAAATTTGTCTCTTTCCCGCTACTTGTGTCACAATATAAAATATTCCATGGACTCGACATGCCTCTCAGCAAATAGCTTGGGGTGTCTACTTTCCAAAATGGGGTCATTTGGGGGGGGTTTGAACTGTCCTGGCATTTTATGCACAACATTTAGAAGCTTATGTCACACATCACCCACTCTTCTAACCACTTGAAGACAAAGCCCTTTCTGACACTTTTTGATTACATGAAAAAATTATTTTTTTTTGCAAGAAAATTACTTTGAACCCCCAAACATTATATATTATTTTAAAGCAAATGCCCTACAGATTAAAATGGTGGGTGTTTCATTTTTTTTTTTTCACACAGTATTTGCACAGCGATTTTCAAACGCATTTTTTGGGGAAAAAACACACTTTTTTAAATTTTAATGCACTAAAACACACTATATTGCCCAAATGTTTGATGAAATAAAAAAGATGATCTTAGGCCGAGTACATGGATACCAAACATGACATGCTTTAAAATTGCGCACAAACGTGCAGTGGCAACAAAATTAATACATTTTTAAAAGCCTTTAAAAGCCTTTACAGGTTACCACTTTAGATTTACAGAGGAGGTCTACTGCTAAAATTACTGCCCTCGATCTGACCTTCGCGGTGATACCTCACATGCATGGTGCAATTGCTGTTTACATTTGACGCCAGACCGCCGCTTGCGTTCGCCTTAGCGCGAGAGCAGGGGGGACAGGGGTGCTTTTTATTTATTTATTTTTTTTCTTTATTATTTTTTTGCTTTTTTATCTTATTTTTAAACTGTTCCTTTCATTTTTTTTTTTTAAATCATTTTTATTGTTATCTCAGGGAATGTAAATATCCCCTATGATAGCAATAGGTAGTGACAGGTACTCTTTTTTGAAAAAATTGGGGTCTATTAGACCCTAGATCTCTCCTCTGCCCTCAAAGCATCTGACCACACCAAGATCGGTGTGATAAAATGCTCCCCCAATTTCCCAATGGCGCTATTTACATCCGGCGAAATCTAAGTCATAAAATGCTCGTAGCTTCCGGTTTCTTAGGCCATAGAGATGTTTGGAGCCACTCTGGTCTCTGATCAGCTCTATGGTCAGCTGGCTGAATCACCGGCTGCATTCTCAGGTTCCCTGTTGAGACAGGAGAGCCAGAGAAAAACACGGAAGACGGTGGGGGGGGGGGGCATTCCCTCCCACTGCTTGTAAAAGCAGTCTAGAGGCTAATTAGCCGCTAGGATTGCTTTTACATGAAAGCCGACCGCTGGCTAAAAAGAATGATACCAAGATGATACCTAAACCTGCAGGCATCATTCTGGTATAACCACTCAAAGTCGTGAATGGCGTACCTGAAGACAAAAAAATGGTTAACAATAAAGCACAGTAAACGGTAAAGTATAAAAAATTGCATACCTGAAAAGCAAACATGATAAAACATAATAACAATAAAACATTGCAGAATAGAATACAGTAAAAAAGAGCAGAACAATAGAGAGAGAGAATAGAGAGAGAGAACAATAAAACGACAACTATTTTTTTTTTTTTTTTGTTTGTGTTTTTTTTTTTTTTTTACACTTTTTTTTTGTAACTGTAACTTTTATAACTGTAACCGCTTCCAGGTTCGGGTCTCTCAAAATGCGATGGCATCTTGGGAGACCCTGTGAAAGTGTGCCTAGTCTGTGGAATGCTGTACCCTACGCTAATACTCAACTAGTGAATGGTAGCGTTCAAAACATTCACCAATGCAAAGACCAGGATTGTCAGGACAGGAGGGACAATAATAGTGAGTGTCACGCCTATATCCGCGCTTGCTGCAGACACAACATCTTTTTTGGGGGGGTTCGTTGGGTAGGGGTACTCGGGAGGACATAAAGAAAATGCCTCTCATGCAGCCGACTGCATTTGGTTGGGGATGTGAATGGGGGAAGTACGGGCGCTGCAGAAGCGGTGGGTTCCCAATTAGGATTGGCGAATGCAGCAGGAAGGGCACTATGGGCACGACGGGCCTGTGTTTGTCTTTTTGGTGGCAGCGGGACACTACTTGTGCTTGCCACCTCACCAGCTTGAACTGCACTTATGGGACTCGCCACGTCACCAAGTGTTACTGCAGTGCTGGTTTGACTACGACCGGGGTGTACTAGGCCGCTGGTGCTTGCCAGTTCACCAAAACGCTACAAAAAAAAGTGACAGTGATCGATCGATACTGCACTTGGGTGGGCTGGACTGGGCTGGGCCGGGCGGAGGGGCAAAACGCAGGTGCTAGCAGGTATCTGGGCTGATCCCGCTAACACTGCGTTTTTGGGAACCCTAAACTGCTGGGGACGCTAGTATAGATCTGATCGGATCAGATATTGATGCGTTCAGATACTATACCACTAAGGGAGGTGTACGGTGCGTGTACGGTGCGTGCATGGGTGTTCGCGGTACTGGTGCTAATCTGACGCTGCCTAGGGCGACGCATATCACCGCCGGGCGATCAGGGGGCTAAACCTTTTTTCGGTAATAAACGGCGGGTGCCCTGACACTATAAAAAATAAACAAACTAACCAGCGTCACCCGTAACGGTTATACGGTGATCAGTGGTAAAAGGGTTAACTAGGGGGCCATCAAGGGGTTAAAACATTTATTAGATAGTATATGGGGGTCCCTGTCGCTATAAAACACTGACGGCGAACCTAAATATTTACGTCCCTAACTAGCGTCACCAGCGACACTAATACAGCGATCAGAAAAATGATCGCTTAGCGACACTGGCGACAGGGGGTGATCAAGGGGTTAAAACTTTATTAGGGGGGGGTAAGGGGGGTACCCTAGACCTACAGGGGGCTAAACTTTTATTTGGTAATAAACGGCGGGTGCCCTGACACTATAAAAAATAAACAAACTAACCAGCGTCACCCGTAACGGTTATACGGTGATCAGTGGTGAAAGGGTTAACTAGGGGGCAATCAAGGGGTTAAAACATTTATTCGGTAGTATATGGGGGTCCCTGTCGCTATAAAACACTGACGGCGAACCTAAATATTTACGTCCCTAACTAGCATCACCAGCGACACTAATACAGCGATCAGAAAAATGATCGCTTAGCGACACTGGTGACGGGGGGTGATCAAGGGGTTAAAACTTTATTAGGGGGGGTAAGGGGGGTACCCTAGACCTACAGGGGGGTAACAGTCACTACCCTAACACTGCTAACTGTCACAAACTGACACTATGCAGTAATCAGGAAAAAAAAAACAAAAAAAAAAAAAACCTGCTTGGTGTCAGTTTGTGACAGGGGGGGGGGGTGATTGGGGGGGATCGGGGGGCGATCGGGGGGCGATCGGGGGTGTAAGGTATGCCTGGCATGTTCTACTGTGTGTGTGTGAGTGTTGGTGCACTTACATGTCATCTCTCCTCGGCGCTGGAACGGAAACTCCCGAGCCGAGGAGAGATGACATCACATCCTCTGCCTCTGTGTACTATACAGAGGCAGGGGATGTTTGTCATTGGCTGGGAGCGATCGCGAGGGGGGGGCCACGATCGGATGGCCTCCCCCTCGTCTCCCATCGCTTCCAACCAAATGCCGACCGCAGCTGGCACCGGGGGGGGTCCGATCGGACCCCCCACCCGCGGGAAGGCAATCACGTTTCAGGTACGTGATTTTGCCTGCCCGTGCCGCTCTGCTCACGTATATAGGCGTGAGGCGGTCGGCAAGTGGTTAATTTACAGAACACGCCCACGACTTGGAAGACGTTTTTTTTTTTTTTTATTGTGAAGCAAACAACAAATAGGACAAAATAACAGAAAAAGTCAATGTGCATAACTATTCACCCCCCTAAAGTCAATACTTTGTAGAGCCACCTTTTGCGGCTATCACAGCTCCAAGTCGCTTTGGATAAGTCTCTTTGACTTGCCACATCTTACCACTGGGATTTTTGCCCATTCCTCCTTGCAAAACTGCTCCAGCTCCTTCAAGTTGGATGGTTTTGCGCTTGTGAACAGCAATCTTTAAGTCTGACCACAGATTTTCTATTGGATTGAGGTCTGGGCTTTGACTAGGCCATTCCAACACATTTTTTTTTTTTTGAAAAAGCATTCCAACACATTTACATGTTTCCCCATAAACCACTCAAGTGTTGCTTTAGCAGTGTGTTTGGGGTCATTGTCCTGCTGGAAGGTGAGCCTCCGTCCTAGCCTCAAATCACACACAGAGTGCTACAGGTTCTGCTCAAGAATATCCCTGTATTTAGCACCATCCATCTTTCCCTCAACTCCGACCAGTTTCCCGACTGCTGATAAACATCCCCACAGCATGATGCTGCCACCACCATGTTTCACAGTGGGGATGGTGTTCTTTGGGTGATGTGATGTGTTGGGTTTGCACCAGACATAGCGTTTTCTTTGATGGCCAAAAAGTTCAATTCTAGTCTCATCAGACCAGAGCACCTTCCTCCATACATTTTGGGAGTCTCCCACATGCCTTTTCACAAACTCAAAACGTGCCATTTTTCTGAAAGTAATGTCTTTCTTCTGGCCACTCTGCCATAAAGCCCAACTCTATGGAGCGTACGGCTTATTGTCGTCCTATGTACAGATACTCCAGTCTCTGCTGTGGAACTCTGCAGCTCCTCCAGGGTCACCTTAGGTCTCTGTGCTCCTCTCTGATTAATGCCCTCCTTGCCCGGTCCTTGAGTTTTGGTGTGCGGCCGTCTCTTGGCAGGTTTGCTGTTGTGCCATGTTCTTTCCATTTGGTTATGATAGATTTGATGGTGCTCCTGGGGATCATCAAAGATTTGGATATTTTTTTATAACCTAACCCTTACTTGTACTTCTCAACAACATTGTCCCTTACTTGTTTGGAGAGTTCCTTGGTCTTCATGGCAGTGTTTGGTTAGTGGTGCCTCTTGCTTAGGTGTTGCAGCCTCTGGGGCCTTTCACAAAGGTGTGTCTATGTAATGACAGATCATGTGACACTTAGATTGCACACAGGTGGACATCATTTCACTAATTATGTGACTTCTGAAGGTAATTGGTTGCACCAGAGCTTTTTATGGGCTTCATAACAAAGGGGGTGAATACATACGCACATGCCAATTATCATTTTATTATTTATGAAAAATAGTTTTATGTATATATTATATATTTTTCTAATTTTACTTCACCAACTTAGACTATTGTGTTCTGATCATCACATATAAATCAGATTAAAAAACATTGAACTCAAGGCTGTAATGTAACAAAATAGGTAAAAGCCAAGGGGGGTGAATACTTTTGAAAGGCACTGTACCTCTTTCTTCTAGGACGGGGGGGGGGGGGGGGGGGGGCTCCCAACTTTTCAGTATGAGGGCCACATTGTATATTTTACAAAAAAAAAACATGACTGAATAAACACAAAAAATAACTTCAACTACAATCAGAAGCCCCCCTCCCATCAAGGTCCCTATCAGACTACTCCCTTACTTCAGGGTCCCCTTCAGAGTATCCTCTTTATATCAGTGTGTCCCCCCCCCATTGGAGTATCCCTTACATCAGGGTCCCCACTGCAGTCCCCTCAGCCCCTTATGTCTGGGTCCCCATCAGAGTCCCCTCTTACCTCAGGTTCCCCACGAGAGCCCCCACACCTTTAACCAGGGTTCCCCTGAGAGTCTCTTCCGTACATCTGGGTCCCTTTCAGAGTAACCTCCTTACATCAGGGTCCTCGCCAGAGTTCCCATTGGAGCCCCCCCTTACATCAAAGCCCCCTTTTACTGTAGGGGTCACCCCCCTACCTCAGGGTACCCATTGGAGTCCCCATTTCCATGAGAGTCCCTCCCTTACCTCAGGGTACCCATTGGAGTCCCCCTTCCCATCAGAGTTCTCCCTTACATCTGGGTCCCCATCAGAGTCACCCCCTGACCTCAGGGCACATTGGAGTCCCCCTTCCCATCATTGTTCTCCCTTACATCTGGGTCCCCATCAGAGTCCCTCCCTTACATCAGGGTCTCCATTAGAGTCCCCTCCTATGCCAGGGTCCACATCAGAGTCCCCTCCTTACCTCAGAGTCCACATCAGCTTATCCCTCTTACATCAGGGTCCCCATGAGAGCCCCCATACCTTAAATCAGGGTTTCAATGAGAGTCTCTTCCGTACATCTGTGTCCCCTTCTAAGTAACCTTCTTACACCAGGGTCCTCGCCAGAGTTCCCATTGGAGTCGCCCCTTACATCAAAGTACCCCCTTTACATTAGGGTCCCCATCAGAGTCCTCTCTTACAACTGGGTCCCCATCAGATTTTCCCTCTTATATCAGGGTCCTCATGAGAGTATCCCTGTTATATTAGGGTCCCCATCAGAGTACCCCTCTTATATTAGGGTCCCCATCAGAGTATCCCTCTTACATTAGGGTCCCCATCAGAGTCACCCCCTTACCTCAGGGTACCCATTTGAGTCCCCCTTTCCATGAGAATCCTGCCCTTACATCAAGGTCCCCATTAGAGCCCCCTCTTATGCCAGGGTCCACATCAGAGTATCCCTCTTACATCAGGGTCCCCATTAAAATCCCCCTTACATTAGGGTTCCAAACATAGTCTCTTCATACATCAGGTTCCCATTTAGCATATCCTCCTTACATCAGGGTCCCCATCAGAGTCCCCTCTTTCCTCAGGGCACCCACTGGAGTCCCCCTTTCCATGAGAGTTCCTCCCTTACATCAGGGTCCCCATTAGAGCCCCCTCCTATGCCAGGGTCCACATCAGAGTATCCCTCTTACATCAGGGTCCCCATTAGAGTCCCCATTATAGTCTCCCTTACATCAGGGTTCCCATCAGAGTCTCTTCATACATCAGGGTCCCTTTTAGAATATTATCCTTACATCAGGGTCCCCATCAGAGTCCCCTCCTTACCTCAGAGTCTACATTAGCTTATCCCTCTTACATCAGGGTCCCCATGAGACCCCCCACACCTTAAATCAGGGTTCCCATGAGAGTCTCTTCCGTACATCTGTGTCCCCTTCAAAGTAACCTCCTTACACCAGGGTCCTGCCAGAGTTCACATTGGAGACCCCCCTTACGTTAGGGTCCCCTTCAGAGTCCTCCCTTACAACTGGGTCCCCATCAGATTTTTCCTCTTACATCAGGATCCCCATCAGAGTCCTCCCTTATATTAGGGTCCCCATCAGAGTCCTCCCTTATATCTGGGTCCCCATCAGACTCCCACCTTACCACAGGGTACCCATTGGAGCCCCCCTTCCCATTAGATTCCCTACCTTACTTCAGGGTCCCCATTAGAGTCCCTTTTTGTGTCAAGCCCACATTACATTCTCCCCCTTACATCAGGGTCTCTATCAGAGTCCTCCCTTAGCTCAAGCTACCCATTGGAGTCCCCCTTACCATTAGAGTCCCTCCCTTACATTCAGGGTCTCAATTAGAGTCCCCTCTTACATCAGGGTCCACATCAGAGTGCTCCCCTTACATCAGGGTCCCCATCAGAGTCCCCCTATACAGATGGAGAGACCAACTAATCTGAATCCTTAGTCTGTTCACCGAGTCTGAGCCTCAGATTCTGAGGATACACCACCGGCTCTAGTTGTACGTCGGATAAATTCCCCTAGCAGACCATAGTTTGAAGGCCCATGTTCTTGGTCCTAAAAGGACCCTCAAAAACTTGTCCTCGAAAGTTTGTTTTGAAAAATTAAAGTACGGTATATCTTCTCTATGGTTAGAGAAGGGAATGGATAAAACCCTTATTATTATTATTTTGTTTGCCATCTGTCTCATTGGTGATGTTTCCCTCACTTCTGCTCCAATAGACCCAACAGGACATAGAACATTTCTTCAACAAAAGGTTTCATAAAAACAGTTACTGGACTGGACTCTACTGTAGAGTAGATGAGGTACCAATTTGCAAAACGTCCCTTATCAGAGGCAGTGAGAGAGCCCTATACCCACATGGATAAGTCATGATGGTCCTGGGTTTCCTTAATTGAAGAAAAAAAAAATGTACTCTTACCTCCTAGCAGGCAGTCATCCTATCACATCCTCTGAAGGGGAGCACTCACCAAGGTGGGCTTTCTCAACCAGGGTTCCCTCAGAGGTTGCTAGGAGTTCCCTGAGTAATGAGGAATTTCTGCCTCTAAGATGAGTAACCTCTGACAATAAAGATCTTTTTAGCGGTTTGTAAGGGGGGGATTCTTCCCACTAACCACCAATGAAAGGAGCATTTTTTCCACTGGCACCAATGTAAGGAGCATTCTTCCTACTGACCACCAATGTAAGAAGCATTTTTCCCACTGGCCACCAATGTAAGGAACATTCTTCCCACTGATCACCAATGTAAGGGACATTTTTCTCACTGATCACCAATGTAAGGAACATTCTTCTCACTGATCACCAATGTAAGGAACATTCTTCTCACTGATCACCAATGTAAGGAACATTCTTCTCACTGATCACCAATGTAAGGAACATTCTTCTCACTGATCACCAATGTAAGGAACATTCTTCTCACTGATCACCAATGTAAGGGACATTCTTCTCACTGATCACCAATGTAAGGGACATTTTTCTCACTGATCACTAATGTAAGGAACATTCTTCTCACTGATCACCAATGTAAGGGACATTCTTCTCACTGATCACCAATGTAAGGAACATTGTTCCTACCGATCACCAATGTAAGGAACATTCTTCTCACTGATCACCAATGTAAGGAACATTCTTCTCACTGATCACCAATGTAAGGGACATTCTTCTCACTGATCACCAATGTAAGGAACATTCTTCTCACTGATCACCAATGTAAGGAACATTGTTCCTACCGATCACCAATGTAAGGAACATTCTTCTCACTGATCACCAATGTAAGGAACATTCTTCTCACTGATCACCAATGTAAGGAACATTCTTCTCACTGATCACCAATGTAAGGAACATTCTTCTCACTGATCACCAATGTAAGGAACATTCTTCTCACTGATCACCAATGTAGGGAACATTCTTCTCACCGATCACCAATGTAAGGAACATTCTTCTCACTGATCACCAATGTAAGGGACATTCTTCTCACTGATCACCAATGTAAGGGACATTCTTCTCACTGATCACCAATGTAAGGGACATTTTTCTCACTGATCACTAATGTAAGGAACATTCTTCTCACTGATCACCAATGTAAGGGACATTCTTCTCACTGATCACCAATGTAAGGAACATTGTTCCTACCGATCACCAATGTAAGGAACATTCTTCTCACTGATCACCAATGTAAGGAACATTCTTCTCACTGATCACCAATGTAAGGGACATTCTTCTCACTGATCACCAATGTAAGGAACATTCTTCTCACTGATCACCAATGTAAGGAACATTGTTCCTACCGATCACCAATGTAAGGAACATTCTTCTCACTGATCACCAATGTAAGGAACATTCTTCTCACTGATCACCAATGTAAGGAACATTCTTCTCACTGATCACCAATGTAGGGAACATTCTTCTCACCGATCACCAATGTAAGGAACATTCTTCTCACTGATCACCAATGTAAGGGACATTCTTCTCACTGATCATCAATGTAAGGGACATTCTTCCCACTGATCACCAATGTAAGGAACATTCTTCTCACTGATCACCAATGTAAGGAACATTCTTCTCACTGATCACCAATGTAAGGAGCATTCTTCCCACTGATCACCAATGTAAGGAACATTCTTCTCACTGATCATCAATGTAAGGGACATTCTTCCCACTGATCACCAATGTAAGGAACATTCTTCTCACTGATCACCAATGTAAGGAACATTCTTCTCACTGATCACCAATGTAAGGAGCATTCTTCTCACTGATCATCAATGTAAGGGACATTCTTCCCACTGATCACCAATGTAAGGAACATTCTTCTCACTGATCACCAATGTAAGGGACATTCTTCTCACTGATCACCAATGTAAGGGACATTCTTCTCACTGATCATCAATGTAAGGGACATTCTTCCCACTGATCACCAATGTAAGGAACATTCTTCTCACTGATCACCAATGTAAGGGACATTCTTCTCACTGATCACCAATGTAAGGAACATTCTTCCCACTGATCACCAATGTAAGGAACATTCTTCTCACTGATCACCAATGTAAGGAACATTCTTCTCACTGATCACCAATGTAAGGAACATTCTTCTCACTGATCACCAATGTAAGGAACATTCTTCCCACTGATCACCAATGTAAGGAACATTCTTCTCACTGATCACCAATGTAAGGAACATTCTTCTCACTGATCACCAATGTAAGGAACATTCTTCCCACTGATCACCAATGTAAGGAACATTCTTCTCACTGATCACCAATGTAAGGAACATTCTTCCCACTGATCACCAATGTAAGGAACATTCTTCCCACTGATCACCAATGTAAGGAACATTCTTCTCACTGATCACCAATGTAAGGAACATTCTTCTCACTGATCACCAATGTAAGGAACATTCTTCCCACTGATCACCAATGTAAGGGACATTCTTCTCACTGATCACCAATGTAAGGAGCATTCTTCTCACTGATCACCAATGTAAGGGACATTCTTCTCACTGATCACCAATGTAAGGAGCATTCTCCCTACTGAAAACCAATGTAAGGAGCCTTCTTCACACTGACCACCAATGTAAGGAGCACTTTTCCCACTAGCCACCAATATAAGGAACATTCTTCCCACTGACCATCAATGTAAGGAACATTCTTCTCACTGATCACCAATGTAAGGAACATTCTTCTCACTGATCACCAATGTAAGGAACATTCTTCTCACTGATCACCAATGTAAGGAACATTCTTCTCACTGATCACCAATGTAAGGGACATTCTTCTCACTGATCACCAATGTAAGGAACATTCTTCCCACTGATCACCAATTTAAGGAACATTCTTCTCACTGATCACCAATGTAAGGAACATTCTTCCCACTGATCACCAATGTAAGGAACATTCTTCCCACTGATCACCAATGTAAGGAACATTCTTCCCACTGATCACCAATGTAAGGAACATTCTTCTCACTGATCACCAATGTAAGGGACATTCTTCTCACTGATCAACAATGTAAGGGACATTTTTCTCACTGATCACTAATGTAAGGAACATTCTTCTCACTGATCACCAATGTAAGGGACATTCTTCTCACTGATCACCAATGTAAGGAACATTGTTCCTACCGATCACCAATGTAAGGAACATTCTTCTCACTGATCACCAATGTAAGGAACATTCTTCTCACTGATCACCAATGTAAGGAACATTCTTCTCACTGATCACCAATGTAAGGAACATTCTTCTCACTGATCACCAATGTAAGGAACATTCTTCTCACTGATCACCAATGTAGGGAACATTCTTCTCACTGATCACCAATGTAAGGAACATTCTTCTCACTGATCACCAATGTAGGGAACATTCTTCTCACCGATCACCAATGTAAGGAACATTCTTCTCACTGATCATCAATGTAAGGAACATTCTTCTCACTGATCGCCAATGTAAGGAACATTCTTCTCACTGATCACCAATGTAAGGGACATTCTTCTCACTGATCACCAATGTAAGGGACATTCTTCTCACTGATCACCAATGTAAGGGACATTTTTCTCACTGATCACTAATGTAAGGAACATTCTTCTCACTGATCACCAATGTAAGGGACATTCTTCTCACTGATCACCAATGTAAGGAACATTGTTCCTACCGATCACCAATGTAAGGAACATTCTTCTCACTGATCACCAATGTAAGGAACATTCTTCTCACTGATCACCAATGTAAGGGACATTCTTCTCACTGATCACCAATGTAAGGAACATTCTTCTCACTGATCACCAATGTAAGGAACATTGTTCCTACCGATCACCAATGTAAGGAACATTCTTCTCACTGATCACCAATGTAAGGAACATTCTTCTCACTGATCACCAATGTAAGGAACATTCTTCTCACTGATCACCAATGTAAGGAACATTCTTCTCACTGATCACCAATGTAAGGAACATTCTTCTCACTGATCACCAATGTAGGGAACATTCTTCTCACTGATCACCAATGTAAGGAACATTCTTCTCACTGATCACCAATGTAAGGGACATTCTTCCCACTGATCACCAATGTAAGGAACATTCTTCTCACTGATCACCAATGTAAGGAACATTCTTCTCACTGATCACCAATGTAAGGAACATTCTTCTCACTGATCACCAATGTAAGGAACATTCTTCTCACTGATCACCAATGTAAGGAACATTCTTCTCACTGATCACCAATGTAGGGAACATTCTTCTCACCGATCACCAATGTAAGGAACATTCTTCTCACTGATCACCAATGTAAGGGACATTCTTCTCACTGATCATCAATGTAAGGGACATTCTTCCCACTGATCACCAATGTAAGGAACATTCTTCTCACTGATCACCAATGTAAGGAACATTCTTCTCACTGATCACCAATGTAAGGAGCATTCTTCCCACTGATCACCAATGTAAGGAACATTCTTCTCACTGATCATCAATGTAAGGGACATTCTTCCCACTGATCACCAATGTAAGGAACATTCTTCTCACTGATCACCAATGTAAGGAACATTCTTCTCACTGATCACCAATGTAAGGAGCATTCTTCCCACTGATCACCAATGTAAGGGACATTCTTCTCACTGATCATCAATGTAAGGGACATTCTTCCCACTGATCACCAATGTAAGGAACATTCTTCTCACTGATCACCAATGTAAGGGACATTCTTCTCACTGATCACCAATGTAAGGAACATTCTTCCCACTGATCACCAATGTAAGGAACATTCTTCTCACTGATCACCAATGTAAGGAACATTCTTCTCACTGATCACCAATGTAAGGAACATTCTTCTCACTGATCACCAATGTAAGGAACATTCTTCCCACTGATCACCAATGTAAGGAACATTCTTCTCACTGATCACCAATGTAAGGAACATTCTTCTCACTGATCACCAATGTAAGGAACATTCTTCCCACTGATCACCAATGTAAGGAACATTCTTCTCACTGATCACCAATGTAAGGAACATTCTTCCCACTGATCACCAATGTAAGGAACATTCTTCCCACTGATCACCAATGTAAGGAACATTCTTCTCACTGATCACCAATGTAAGGAACATTCTTCTCACTGATCACCAATGTAAGGAACATTCTTCCCACTGATCACCAATGTAAGGGACATTCTTCTCACTGATCACCAATGTAAGGAGCATTCTTCTCACTGATCACCAATGTAAGGGACATTCTTCTCACTGATCACCAATGTAAGGAGCATTCTCCCTACTGAAAACCAATGTAAGGAGCCTTCTTCACACTGACCACCAATGTAAGGAGCACTTTTCCCACTAGCCACCAATATAAGGAACATTCTTCCCACTGACCATCAATGTAAGGAACATTCTTCTCACTGATCACCAATGTAAGGAACATTCTTCTCACTGATCACCAATGTAAGGAACATTCTTCTCACTGATCACCAATGTAAGGAACATTCTTCTCACTGATCACCAATGTAAGGGACATTCTTCTCACTGATCACCAATGTAAGGAACATTCTTCCCACTGATCACCAATGTAAGGAACATTCTTCTCACTGATCACCAATGTAAGGAACATTCTTCCCACTGATCACCAATGTAAGGAACATTCTTCCCACTGATCACCAATGTAAGGAACATTCTTCCCACTGATCACCAATGTAAGGAACATTCTTCTCACTGATCACCAATGTAAGAGACATTCTTCCCACTGATCACCAATGTAAAGAACATTCTTCTCACTGATCACCAATGTAAGAGACATCCTTCCCAATTACTAAAAATGTAAGAAGAATTCTTCTGAATGGCCACCAATGTAAGGAACATTCCACCTACTGATCACCAATGTAAGAGGCATTCTTCACACTGACCACCAATGTATGGAACATTCTTCCCATTGGCCATTACAACAATGTACCGTAGGCTGTAGGTATTGTAATTATTATCAGAGGTTCCATACACCCAAAATGTCAAAGGTTCCTCCATGTTAAATAGGTTGATAAAGGCTACACCGGGTGCCCTGAACCTACATGGTATCTATTACAGGGTCCTACTTCGAAGAAGTAGCACTGATCTTTCTAACTGCTGGTAATTTCTCTCTAACTCTCAGGACCTTATCTCCGGCTATCAAAATCTACTTCCCGCTTCCGGGACACCCCTGGGGAGGAGCCCTTGCCTTATAAGGGCTATTCTCTTAAAAAGGCCGGCACCCGATTACAGCTGTAGTTGTGACATTTGGACCAGGGTTAGTTAATCCAAGCTTAGGATGGGAGTAGGTCCGTGTTTTGTGGAATTTGGGGCGACAGTTTATCTATCCATGGCTTTTTTTCATTTGGGGTGATAGCCACTGGGCTATGGTAGGAGATCATCCATGTAATAGCTTTGGCTTTCCTAGCCATAAACAATGTTCCACTATGGAAAATTCTAGTGTTGTGTGGCCAACACTCTTCATTTAGTGTACCAAACAGACAAACTTCAGGTGTACGAGGAGAATGAGCTCTACCACTTCCAGACCAGGCCTTCTGACACATTTTGTTTACATGTAA
Source organism: Lithobates septentrionalis (assembly GCA_037952835.1). NCBI lineage: Eukaryota > Metazoa > Chordata > Amphibia > Anura > Ranidae > Lithobates > Lithobates septentrionalis. The sequence continues at coordinate 917,761 of JBBDGP010001035.1, read as the reverse complement.
TAATCTGTATTTTTTGCTAGAAAATTACTTAAAACCCCTAAACATTACTGTATATATATATATATATATATATATATATATATATATATATATATATATATATATATATATATATATATATATATATATATATATATATATATATATAGGACCTAGAACATAAAAAGGCCGGTTGTTACAATTTTTTATCATCACGTGGTATTTGCAGGGCGGTTTCTCAAACACAATCTTTTTGGGAAAAATACACTTTTTGGAATTTCAATGCACAAAAACACCAAATAATGTCCAGTTGCAGTGGCGGCTGGTGCTCAAAATTTTTGGGGGGTGCAAACATACTGAAAAAAAAAAACCCATCAAATGCAGCCACTGTGCCCATCAAATGTAGCCACTGTGCCATCAATTGCAGCCACTGTGCCCATCAAATGCAGCCACTGTGCCATCAAAGGCAGCCACTGTGCCATCAAAGGCAGCCACTGTGCCCATCAAATGCAGCCACTGTGCCATCAAAGGCAGCCACTGTGCCAATCAAATGCAGCAGCCACTGTGCCAATCAAATGCCGCCATTGTGCCCATCAAATGCCGCCGTTGTGCCCATCAAATGCTGCCATTGTGCCAATCAAATGCTGCCATTGTGCCCATCAAATGCCGCCGTTGTGCCCATCAAATGCTGCCATTGTGCCCATCAAATGCTGCCATTGTGCCCCATCAAATGCAGCTACTGTGACCCCCACCCATTGTATGACCAGCACTTACCCAATCTTGGTGGCGGGTCAGGCAGCGGCGAGCTGTGTCCTCCGTGTGTCTCTTCTTGCTTCCTGCTAGGCGTCCAGTAGCAGCGCCTGTCCTTTCAGCCAATCAGCTGAGGAGTATCAGACCCACGCTACCTGATTTGTGGAGAGGGGCTTCAGTGTTAGAAAAGCAAAAATATATTTGCTTTCCTAACACACCTGGGTGGGCTCTGAGCGCAGGAGCTTCAAAAAAACACCCCCCCCCCGCCGCTGTAATTCAGGCGCCCGGAATTCAATGCATGAATCTATCCATTTTACATAGAGGGGGATGCTGGAGAGAGGGGGCGTCCTTAATGGATGAGCCGCCCCCTGCCCAGTTGTTTGACAAAATGTGAAAGTTACACCGAGTAAGTAGACACCAAATATGTCACGCTTTAAAATTGCGCGTGCCCGTGCAAAGGACGTAAATGTTCTTATCCAAAGGAGACAATTCAAAAGCCTTTACAGGTGACCACTTTAGATGTACAGAGGAGGTCTGGTACTAGACTTACTGCCCGTGATCCGACGTTTGTGGCGATACCTCACATGTGTGGAACGATCGCCGTTTGCGAGTGTGCCTTTGCCTTTGCACACCAGCAGAGGGGGGGGGGGGACAAGGGCTCTTTAAAAAGAAAAAAAAAACTATTATTTATTTAGTTAGTTTTTACACTGTATCTTTAATTTGATTTTTTTAAATCGCTTTTTCTTATCACACAATATAAATATCCCCTGTGATAGCAATAGGCAGTGACAGGTACTCTTTATGGAGAGATGTGGGGTCTATTAGAACCCCAGATGTCTCCTCTGCCCTTAAAAGCATCTGGTCATGTGGGATGAGAGAGCCACGGAAGGCGGCAGGCGGAAGGGGGCTGCCCCTCCAGCAGCTTGTAAAAGCAATCCAGCGGCTAATTAGCCACTAGGATTGTTTTTACAGGAAAACTGACTGTTGACTCTAAAAATAAACAATACTAGGATGATGCCTGTAGCTGCACACATCATCCCGTATAACCACTTATGTACGGGTACATGGCTGGTCATCAAGTGTAGTAATCAGGGTCATTACCTCCTTATCTCCACAGTGACTTCCCCTCTGCACACTGACCACAAGAGGTCGCTTGCTGGGATTGTCACCATTCATAAAATGCCTTGGTATTTTTTTTTTCTGTTAATACAACGCAATATCTGATTGGACAGTGGGGGAGAAGAGGGGTGATTGACTTCACAATCTAACCTCAACCAGTCAGGGAATGGCTTGAAAAAATACAGGGGGTTTTATGAATGGTGGCAGAGCCAAGCGAGTGACTTCCCATCTGCACACTGACCATGGGGGGGGGGGGGGGTTGCTGCTATTATTTTTTCTAGCAATGAAAGGTGTTTTTTGATTGAATGAGGATGAGAGGAATGGTGGATGACTTCACAATCTACCCTCATCCAATCAAAAAACACTTTGTGTTCATTGAAAAAAAATATAAGACATTCTATGAATAGCAACAGTGGTGAGTGAGCGATAGACACGTGCAATTCGTTTAGTTCCGAATTCGTTTTTTAACCAATTTTGACAAATTTGTTAATTCCAAAATTTCCAAATTTTTCAATTTCTGAAATTTCCAAATTTCCGGAAATTTTATATTTCGTAAATTCGAAATTGAGAAATGTGAAATTTCGGAAATTCAAAATTTTGGAAATTCAAAAATTCGGAAATTCAAAAATTCGGAATTTCGGAATTCGGAAATTCGGAAATTCGGAAGTTCGGAAATTCGGAAGTTCAGAAATTCGGAAATTCAGAAATTCGGAAATTCGGAAGTCCGGAAATTTGGAAATTCGAAATTTTGGAAGTTCGAAATTTCAGAAAATCGAAATATTCGGAAATTGGAAAATTCGGAATTTTGGAATTCGGAAATTCGAAAGTTCAGAAATTCAAAATTTTGGAAATTCGAAATTATGGAAATAAGAAAGTTCGGAAATTGGAAAATTAAAAATTCAGAATTTCGGAAATTTGGAAGTTCGGAGATTTGGAAATTCGGAAGTTCTGAAATTCGGAAAATCGGAAGTTCGGAAATTCGGATATTTGGAAGTTTGGAAATTCGGAAGTTCGGAAATTCGGAAATTCGAAAATTCGAAAATTCGAAAATTCGAAAATTTGTAAATTTGTAAATTCGAAAATTTGGAAATTCAGAAATTCGGAAATTTGGAAATTTGAAAATACGAAAATAAGAATGAAAATCCGAAAATTCAAAAAATCGGAAATCTGAAATAACTAACTAATAATAACTATTAAATTATAGGTATTGAAATTTGCTATCAAATTTGGCTGTTAGTGAACATAATGAGTATGAATTTATTCTAAGTTTTAAATTATCTGAAATAACGAATGCCGATGAGTGAGCAACTTCACCTCTGCACACATAAAAGGGGTTGCTCGCTTGGGATTGCTGCCATTCATGAAATGCCTTGATTGGATGCTGGGAAGAACTGCGCCCGTCAATGCCGCTGCTGGGATCTCTGCCTGGGTCTCCTCTTTCCAGTGTCGGAGGTGCAATGGATTATGGGATACCCGTTTCGAGGAGAAGACCCTCCTCTTCATCAGTCTCTGCTTGGATAAGGGTAAATTGTGACATCTTCCACCCCTCCCCTCCACCTTGTCCAATCAGAGAACAGGACCCGGAAGACTTACTACAGTGAGATCTTCAGCATGTTCAGCGGAACCTCCAGATATCGATGATGATGGTAAACCACACGGACCAATGGAAGATGATGATAGGGATCATTCCCCGCATTCTGCATCAAATCCTCTACATGATATTTCTCATTCTATATTCACTTCAACGTTTGTTTTTTTAATATTTTCTCCAACTCTGTTCTCCTTTTTTTTTTTCCTCCGACAATATCATCACCTGTGTGGTTGGAACGTAATAAACTGTTCAGCAACTCGCATTCAACTTCCTAATTGAATATTTACTCAGCACAGAGACACTTCACTAATGACGGTAATGAGGAATGTTGGAGCTGAAGGTTGTGTAGAGGCTCTCAGTATGTGAAGATTGTATCGTTATCTATTGTGGGATCTTTGGAAGTCACCGGAATAGAAATGTATCCAATGCATTTACAATATCCAGTGTATCTAATATAACCAATGTATAAAGTGTATCTAATGTATTCAATGTATGCAATGTAGCCAATTAATCCAATGTATCAAATGTATGCAATGTATTCAATGTATCCAATGTACCTAATGTATTCAATGCTTTTACAATATCCAATGTATGTAATATATTCAATGTATCCAATGCCTGCAATGTATCTAATGTAGGCAGTGCTTTTACAATATCGAATGTATCTAATGTATCCAATGTTTACAATGTATCTAATGTATCCAATGTATCCAATGTATCCAATGTATCTAATGTATCCAATATATCTAATATATCTTATGTATCTAATGTATCCAATGATTTTACAATATCCAATGTATCTAATGTATCCAATGTTTACAATGTATCTAATGTATCCAATGTATCCAATGTATCTAATGTATCCAATATATCTAATATATCTTATGTATCTAATGTATCCAATGTACTCAACATATGCAATGTATCTACAATGGAACCTTGGATTGCGAGTAATGCGGTTTACGAGCGTTTCGCAATACATGCAATTTTTTAAAAAAAAATCCTGACTCGGTTTTGCGAGCGTTGTCTCACAAGACGAGCAATTTTCTGAATGCCCTGGGGTGCAGTTCTGAAAATTTTGGTAAGTCTGTAATACTACAATATATTAGTGTTGCTATTCTTATCTCCCTTTTTTGTACACCCCAAGATTTTGTCACTTGATATAACTAATAGCAAAAAAAAACAATGAAGCAATAAACAAAAACATCTTTCACATTTGTGTAGTTGGTCTCCTCTCTGCTCAGTTGTTCTGAAATTGTACAGCAGATCTTTCCCTGCACATGCCCCATGGCGCAGTTACATCATCTGTTAGAAATAAGCAAATTTGATCGCAGGGACGAGAAATCAGGAAAAGCAAAGTCAATGGAGGGTCCTGTTGAATCTAGAAAGTTGGCTCCTCTGCATCTACTCTCCAACTTTTCAAAGACGTTCATTTTAGTCCCGTTGTTTTGTTGACCTTGTAGACGGGAATTTTCTAAAGGATTATCTCTCAGCATTGTTCACATGTCCATTGATTAATGCAGGAATAATCCTCTGAAGACACCAAGAATATCAATCAGCGCGAAAAACCATTTATTAAAACCTGCCACTTTTTATTGGGATTTCAGAAAAAAAAAAAAAAAAAAACAACAGGAAGGATATTTTTTGCCTGGACCAAACAATACGCTATAACGGCGTGCCGCAATGAGATACAGTCACCAAGGATTAGGCCGGGAGCTGTCTGCAACTTGTCCGCACCTCGTGAATCCATTTTCATTTGTGAGATGAAACACTGCGCTGCCAGAATTCATCCATGTGCGACATAAAACTAATTCCCCATGTAGCAGGTGATCTTGAGCATCAGCGTGAGCGCAAGGCGTTGTGGGTGAATGGATGTCGATTCCTACAGCCGTCCATTTATTTCTTGCCTTTCAATCCTGCTCGAGAAATGCTGTTAGGCTCATTAAGTGGAGGAATTGGCGGGCGCGCCTTGTAATATATTTCCCAAGTAACCCACAGCCTGGCTCTTATAGAAAATAAATGTGAGCTGTATGTAGCGGAGGTGACACATTTGCTCATATTTTTTTTTATTTTATTTTTTTACAGCCGGGAGATCCGTCATGGCTGCTGTTGAAGGTAACAGCCTGAAAACTCATCATTGAAAGCTGGTCTACTTTGTTGGCTTAGGAGAGGTGTTAAGCCCTAGCTGTGTCTTCTGCTGCCTTAAACTAGCTGTAAACCCTATAAGACATTTAATCCCATCCATAAGGGGCACCACCCCCCTAATTCATGCGTCCGGCCCCTAATCTACATGCAGGGCGCCTGGATGCATGGATTTCAGTGTTTTTTTATTTTTTGGAAGCACATGATTAGAGCCTGAGGCTATAATTGGCTTCAACAAAGGGTGGGCTTTGAATAATAATATTCGCTATTGTCTTCCTCATACTCCTCCCGGGCCAATCAGGAAGCAGGTCCTGAGACCCGATTGCCCAGGGAGTCTTAGGACCCACTTCCTGTTCCGCCGTGAGGGGAAGCAACGGACCCCGGAGCGAGGAGCAGCAGCCCTACCCTGGATCCTTGTCATCTGCCTCCTAAGGTAAGGAGGCCTCTGATCATCGCCTTCCCGACCGTCTCCCGCGTGGAGGTTGGAGTGGCGTTGGTTTGCCGCCCACACAAAATATTGAGCACTAGCTGCCACTGCATTTAATTTATGTAACAATTGCAGTTTTTACTAAAACAAATCTATTTAATCCTTTGTGGCATCTCATCTTGGGGGTGGGAGGGGTGGGCTTGGGTTCATTCGCATCCAAATGGAAGCTGTTAGTGCTGGCCCAATCAGCTGTGACTGGTGCTTTCCCTGCCCCACAGGTGAAAGTCCACAAATTGCTCATGACCAATATGGCTGCATGGTCAATGACATCAACCTGACATGGCTATGTGGCGACATTGGGTCAATGATGTCAGAAGCATTACCGCCATTTTGTGTGCATGCAGCTGCAGAGCGGGGAATGCCCTAGCCACAGCTGTTTAGGCCAGCACTGAGAGCTTCCTTCTCTGTTTGGCATTGTGTTGGCCCAAACCCAAGCTCATCCCTACTACTGATCTGCTGCAGCTACTTCGTGGAGTTCAGTTGCACCTAAAAAAAAAGCTGTTGGTGGTGGCCCAATAAGCTTTGGCTGGGTCTTTGGTCTTTCCCTGCCCTACAACTGCATGTACACAAATTACTCATGATGTTTGGCCGAACATTGTGTTGGCCCAAACCCAAGCTCATCCCTACTGCTGATCTGCTGCAGCTACTTCATGGAGTTCTGTTGAACCCAAAAGAAAGCTGTTGGTTGTGGCCCAAAAAGCTTTGGCTTGGTCTTCGGTCTTTCCCTGCCCTACAGCTGCATGTACACAAATTACTCATGATATTGGGTTAATGATGTCATGAGCATTACCACCCTCTTGTGTACATGCAGCTGCATGGCAGAGATTGCCCCAGCCGCAGCTGATTGGGCCATCACTGTTTGGCCAAACATGGTTTTGGACCAAATCCACGCTCATCCCTGCTGCTGATCTACTGTAGCTATCTCATGGAGTTCTGATGCACCCAAAAGGAAGCTGTTGGGGATGATCCAGTCCGCTGTGGCTGGGTCTTTCCTTGTCCCATGGCTGAAAGTCCCCAAATTGGTCATGACATGATTGACCCAATCATATGGCCACATAGTCAATGACATCGACCTAACATGGCTATGTGGTGATGTTGGGTCAATGATGTCACGAGCTTCACCGCCATCTTGTGTACGTGCATCTGTAGGGTGGGGACTGCCCTGGCCATGGCTGATTGGGCCGGCACTGACAGCTTCCTTATGGATGTGGCCGCTCATTGTGTTGGACCAAACCCAAGCTCAACCCTACTACTGATCTACTGCAGCTACTTCGTGGAGTTTTGTTGCACCCAAAAGGAAGCTGTTGGTGGTGGCCCAAGTTGATCAATGGATTGATTTGGATCCAACCAGCCTGCCCACAGATGGATCGAATCTCGGCCGGCCCCTGCTGAACCGGCCGAAATTCCATGCATCTATGGCTGGCCATAGTGATTGGATTTATGTGTACTTTAAGAGACCCAATCATTGGGCTCATACAAGAATCGTTATATTTGTCTACGTAATCATCAGTGTGCACCTTACGGGAATGGTGTATATTTTCTCATCTAGCTTTTATTAGTTTCCATTCACACTTGTATGGCTACAAAGTCGCAAGCCTTTGCAGTCCAACTTTGGGGCAACTTTGGATGGGTGCAACTTGGATCCAACTTTGGCTTTGACCATAAGAAAGAAGTCGGAGACCACCCCCAATGGTCATCCGGAATAGGAAGAATGGACCATCTCGATACCCATGGGCTCCATGCAACAAGAGTTAAAACATCTAGTGATACGTATTTTATTAGTACAAATATTAAAAACGGGTATAACCAGATCTTACAAAGAGGCTCTCTTTGGGGTGATTGATGGTTATTTTGTATTTATTCCATTTGCGAATAATCACACCAACAATTGTCTCCTCCTCACCAAGCTTCTTGTTGATGGTCTTGTAGCCCATTCCAGCCTTGTGCAGGTCTACAATCTTCTCCCTGACGTCCTCTGACAGCTCTTTGGTCTTCCCCATGATGGTGAGGTTTGAATGGAAGAAAGAGATTCTGTGGACAGGTGTCTTTTATACACATAACGAGTTGTCGTTAGGAGAACCTTCTTACATTGACAGGACTAATCTGTGTACCACATGAGCACCTACTGTAGCCAGTCTGTGGGGGGCAGAATTATTGTTGGTTGGTAGGGAATCAAATACTTATTTTACTCACTGAACTGCAACTCCATTTATAACATTTGTATTGTGTGTTTTTTTTTGGATTTTTGGTTGATATTCTGTCTCTATCATATAAAATACACCTATGATAAAAATTATAGACCCTTCATTTCTTTGTAAGTGGGCAAACTTACACAATCTGCAGGGGAGCAAATCATTATTTTCCCCACTGTATAAACAGTCCTTGGCAGGACAGGTCCTGGTTATCATCCGCAATGCGGCAGAGGGCTGGATGTCCAGGCTGTGAGGGCTGTCGATGCAGGGGAGGGGGGAGGAAAAGAAGGGGGAGAGGGGAAAGGAAGGGGATCGGGGAAGGGGGAAAAAGGGAAAAAATGGGAGGGGAGAAGAGGAAAATGAGGGGGAAAAGGGGGGAAGAAAGGGAAACAAAGGGAAAGGGGGAGGGAAGGGGGGAAGAAGGTGGAGAGGGAGAGGCGGGGGGAGGGGAGAAAAGAAGAGGGGCAAGGAAAGGGATCAGGGAAAGAGGGGAAGGGGGGAAAAGGAGGGAAAAAAATAAGAGGGGAGAAGGGGAAAACGAGGGGGAAGGAAGGGAAATGAAGGGAAATGGGGAGGAAAGGGGGGAAGAAGGGGGAGGGGGGAAGAAGGGGGAGAGGGGAAAGAAAGGGGATCAGGAAAGGAGGGGAAGGGGAAATAAGGAGAAAGGGGGAATAATGAGGGGAAAATGGGAGGGGAGAAGGGGAAAACAAGGGGGAAAATGAGGGGGAAAGAAAGGTAGACGAAGGGAAAGGGGGGTGAGAAGGGGGGAAGAAGGGTGAGAGAGAGAAGGAGGGGAGAATGGGAAAACAAGGGTGTAGAAAGAGAGACAAAGGGAAAGGGGGGAGGGAAGAAGGGAAGAAGGGGGAGAGGGGGAGGAAAAGAAGGAGGAGAGGGGAAAGAAAGGGGATCAGGGAAGGAGGGGAAGGGGGAGAGAGGGAAAAGGAGGGAACAATGGGAGGGGAGAAGGGGAAACGAGAGGGAAAATGGGGGGAAGAAAGGGAGATGGGGGGAAGAAGGGGGAGAGGGGAAATGATGGGAATCAGGGAAGGCGGGGAAGGGGAAAAAAGGGAGAGAAAAATTACAAGGGGAGAAGGGGAAATCGAGGGGGGAAAAAGGGGAGATGAAAGGGCAGGGGGGAGGGAAGGGGGGGAAGAAGAGGTAAAATGGGAGGGAGAATAGGTCAATGAGGGGGAAAAGGGGGGAAGAAAGGTAGACGAAGGGAAAGGGGGAATGGAAGGGGGGAAGAAAAGAAGAGGGAGAGGGGAAAGGAAAGGTATCAGGGAAGGGGTAAAAGGGGGAAATAGGGAAAAATAAGAGGGGAGAATGGGAAAACGAGGGGGGAAGAAAGAGGGATGAAGGGAAAGGGGGGAGGGAAGGGGGTTAAGAAGGGGGAGGGGAGGGAAGGAAAAGAAGGGTGATAGGGTAAAGGAAGGAGATCAGGGAAGAAGGAGAAGGGGAAAAAGGGGTAAAAGGGAAAAAGGAGAGAAAAATGGGAGGGGAGAAGGGGAAACCGAGGGGGAAAAGGGGGGAAGGAAGGGAGTCGAACGGAAACGGGGGATGGAAGGGGGAAGAAGAGGGAGAGAAAAAAGAAGAGGGAGAGGGGAAAGGAAAGGGATCAGGGAAGGAGGGGAAGGGGGGGGGGGGAAAGAGGGAAAAAAGGAGGAAAAAAATAAGTGGGGATAGTGGGAAAACGAGGGGGGAAGAAAGGGAAGTGAAAGAAAAGGGGGAGGGAAGGGGGAAAGAAGGGGGGGTGGAAAAGAAGGGGGAGAAAGGAAAGAAAGGGGATCAGGGAAGGAGGGGGTGGGAAGGGGGAAAGAGGGAAAAGTAGGGAGAAATGGGGGGGGGGGGATGAGGGAAAAAAAGAGGGGGAAAAGGGGATAAGAAAGGGAGACGAAGGGAAAGGGAAGTGGGAAGGCGGGAAGAAGGGGGAGAGAGAGAGGGAGGGAACAAATAAGAGGGGATAATTGGAAAACAAGGGGGGAAGAAAGGGAGACGAAGGGAATAGGGAGGAGAGAAGGGGGAGAATAAGGGGTAGAGGGGAAAGAAAGGGGTTTAGGGAAGGAGGGGAAGGAGGAAGAAGGGAAAAGAGGGAAAAAGGAGAGAAAAAATAAAAGGGGAGCAGGGGAAAATGAGGGGGGAAGAAAGGGAGACAAAGGGGAAGGGGGGGAGAAGGGGAAAAATGGGAGGGGAGAATAGGAAAACGAGCGGGAAAAGGGGGAAGAAAGGGGGAGGAAGGAAAAGGGGGGAGGGAAAGGGGGAAGAAGAGGGAGAGGGGGGAAAAAAAGAGAGAGAGGGGAAAGGAAAGGGATCAGGGAAGGAGGGGAGGGGGAAAAGAGGGAACAGTGAGGGAAAAATAAGAGGGGAGAAGGGGAAAATGAGGGAGAAAGAATGGGAAATGGAGGGAAGGGGGGAAGAATGGGAAGGGGGCAAGGAAAAGAAGGGGGAAAGGAGATCAGGGAAAGAGGGGAAGGGGTAAAAGAGGGAAAAAGAGGGAAAGGGGAGAAGGGGAAAATGAGGGGGGGAATAAAGAGAGAGAGGGGGAAAGGGGGAGGGAATCGGGGAAAAGGAAGGGGATCAGGGAAGGAGGGGATAGGGAAAAAGGGGAAAGAGGGAAAAAGGAGGGAAAAATGGGAGGGCAGAAGGGGAAAACGAGGGGAAGAAGAGGGAGAAGGGGATGGGGAAAGGAAAATAAGGGGGAGAGGGGAAAGGAAGGGCATCAGGGAAGGGGGAAAGGGGGTGGGGGTATAGGGTATTTTTTAGTCTTATGCTCCTCTGGGCGGCATGTTCGTTTGAGTTCTTGCACTCTTATCATCCATGTGATCCGCAGGCTCGTCCTTTAGATCATGTTGCCTTTAGAGTTTATTTTTTGCATCCTCCTCTTAGGCCTGCGGGGTGTCATAACTAACACCTGCATAATAAAAGGGCGAGCAGGGCATCTTCAGAAGCGAGCCTGGCACGCGGAACGCTCTACTTTACACACAGCGGTATCCGGGACACGGTCCGACTTGGCATCACACGATTACCGGAGAATTACTACTACAGATCGCTTTTAAACTACTTGTGAGACATTCGAGTTTCATATTGCTGCATTGTCATTCTTCATCCGGCCCTTCAGCCGCTTGCGCAGCCGTCGGCGCGCTCCTCACATCCTAATCTAGTGCCGTTTTGGAGAGTGAACAGAATTACATATCCTTATTGCTCTGTGCATCATAATCATTTGGAATATTGCTACTTTTTTTTTTTTTTTTTTACTTTTTCTTTTTTTGGCGAGCTCTGCATGGCTCGCTCGTGGAGAACTCAGTGGTATTTCCCTTATGTAACCGCGAGAATATTATTATCTGTTTAGGACTAGATAGAAAGAGTCGCTTTGCGAAAGAGGAGTCGCATTAAACCGCCGCGAGGTTGAATTGCTTAATGTCACATTTGCAGTTTTGTTTCCTTTTATTATATATTTTCCGTCGTGTTTCCTGCACCGCAAATGTCATTTTCAACTTGCGAAATGGCAAAAGGAGGGGCGCCAAATGATCGCTCCTTTCAGGGACATTAGACGATCGAAATGGCATAAACTTTGTTAAGATGATTGCCTGCTGAAGTCGTACAAGTGTTCCGTAATATGCAAAGCCCTCTCCAATCATGGAGCTGCCTAATGGGCTGCAAGTTCAAATACAACAGACTGTTAGAAGTAGAGGAGTGCCGGGTGCTTGGCGGGAGTCTACCGCAAACTTCTTATGATAATTGCAGATGAAAACATCAGAGCTAAAGTTATGTGGAAAGAACAGGCAGCCTGCCAACGAAGGACTTGATGATCGGAGACTTCAATGTGGTGGCAGGCGATACTTTCGGGTCATGCCGCCCTCTTCCGATTAGGGAAATCTTCAGTTCTAAATGACAGAGTAGCAAGAAGGGCGCAACATCCCCGTGCATTACCTTCATTGATAAAAGAAGTACAAATATCACAACTCAAGAGGAGATGGATGTCCAATGTAAAAACCGAGGCCACACCCAACAGCAGGAGCAACCTGTTTTTTGGGTTTTTTTTGTAATTCTTTTATTTTTCAAAGAAATCTGCATTAAACAGTCAAGGCATGCACTAGTAACAGATAACAGAATCAAGTGGCAAAAAAGGGGGTCATGAAGTTATATAACAACAGGCCCAGCTCTGCACCTTACTGGCGGTCAGGAGAGAACATTATGGTTTTAGAGGTGATTATCCATGTGCAGAGCTGAGGAGACCAACAGGTAACTACATGGGAGACCCAAGACCTAGAACCATTAATAGCAAATCAGCATACTAAAATGATGTGAAATAAAATAAAATAGAACTTTTACAATATATCGGGAGACACTGCAACCCAATGGCCCGCGTAGCCCGGGAATGGGGCCAGGATCGCACCATGTCCATATGATATAGCCCATTACTGAGCCAAGGATACTTGGAAAGGGTGATTGCCAGAAAAGAAGGGGGTTCGGGGATCAGGCGTCCCCCGAATACAAAAGAAAGGGAAGCAAGAGAAATAGAAAGGAAGTTTACAGGTAGGGCCTCTCGCCCAAGACTAGTTTCAGAAGGCCAGTCTGATTGCGTCATCTCCTGAAGATAGGCATCTGTGTACACAGAATGGTGCCAGGGTCTCCAGGTCTCACGGAAGGTCTCCTCCTGGTTGTGCAAGGTAGCTGTGAGATCCTCCATATCTCCCAGTTCATTTACTTTAGCAAACCACATGGATATGGAGGGGGGGGGGGGCGTTCTTCAATCTCCAACAGAGGGGGATGCATGCCTTGGCCACATTGAGCAACTGGATTGTAAGGGAGGCCTTGTATTTCTTAATCGGCTTTTTTCACAGATGAAGCAGGCAAGCCGCAGGGTTCCCCTCTAGATCAACATTTGTCAGGTGTTTGATCGTGGAGATCACCTCGCACCGAAAGGGTTTAAGCTTGGGGCAATCCCAGAAGATGTGCAGCATCGTTCCCTCAGCATTGCCACACCGCCAACATAAGCTGGGGACCTGAGGGGAAAACCAATGTAGAACAGTAGGCACGCTGTACCATCCGGTCAAGATCTTGTGACAGGTCTCCTGAACTCTAGTGGCTATGGAGGACTTTTGGGCAAAATGAAGGATCTTCTCCTTCTGAGAGTCAAGGAGCAACGTGTTTTGAATTAGACATGTGCGGTTCGTTTCATTCCAAATAAGTATTCAGACAAATTTTCCTTAGTTGGAGATTCGGATATCTCCGAATACCAAAATTACCAATTGCTCCGAATAACGAAACTAAATTTGTCCGAATTTCCGAAATTCATATTGAAATCAGTCCAATTGTCCCTCTATGGTTGTATATTTTCCACTGATACATTGTCATTATCTAATATAGACGTCTGTCCATTTTTGCACGTCCCCCTTAGCCGCCGTGGGGGAACCTCGGCGGTGCTGTGACTCCAGTTAGGCTTGGGTCTCGGGTAAGTGACATCGCTTTCTTTTTCCCCCTATATTCAATTTTATTTCTACTTTATTGTTTGTTGGAAGTTTTTTTTTATATATTGCAATACTGTAATATCTGGTGTTTACTATCCTAATGACCGATTACAGATTATCTCCTGATGAAGCAGCAGAATTGCGCGAAACATGTTGGGAACAATGATATCTGCGGAAACCCACTATATCCTGATTCTCCCTACCAGGGGACATGAATACTGGTGATATACATGAATCGTTACCATGCAACTTTTATAATGTTTATCATTAAGTATCTGGATATCCTGTTTTTATGGGTTTTTTTTGTACTAATAAAGAATTGAATATTTTTATTAAACCTTGAGTATATGCTATATAAGTTGGTACCGAGATAGTCCTTCAAAACTTCCTTTTATAGGTGACCGGTTGGGGACCGATCTCCCAGTCTTTTTCCTTCTATATTGGATGATGGTACACCATACTTCACAAATGACCTCACAAATGCTCTTCTGGAAGAATGGTCAAACATTCCCATAGACACCCTCCTAAACCTTGTGGACGGCCTTCCCAGAAGAGTTGAAGCTGTTATAGCTGCAAAGGGTGGACCAACTCAATATTGAACCCTACGGACTAAGACTGGGATGCCATTAAAGTTCATGTGTGTGTGTAAAGGCAGGCGTCCCAATGATACTTTTGGTAATGTAGTATATATATATATATATATATATATATATACATAAACTCACCGGCCACTTTATTAGGTAGGCCTGTTTAATTGCTAATCAGCCAATCACATGGCAGCAGCTCAATGCATTTAGGCATCTAGATGTGGTGAAGACGACTTTCTGAAGTTCAAACCGTGTGTCAGAATGGGGGAAGAAAGGGGATTTAGGTGACTTTGAACGTGGCATGGTTGTTGGTGCCCGATGGGCTGGTCTGAGTATTTCTGGGATTTTTACGCACAACCATCTCTCGGGGTTTACAGAGAATGGTGGGAAAAAGAGAAAATATCCAGTGAGCGGCAGTTGTGTGGAGGAAAATGCCCTGTTGAGGTCAGAGGAGAATGGGCAGACTGGTTCCAGATGTTGGAAAGACAACAGTAACCCAAATAACCTCTCATTACACCCAAGGTATGCAGAATACCATCTCTGAATGCACAACACATCCAACCTTGAAACAGATGGGCTACAGCAGCAGAAGACCACACCGGGTGCCACTCCTGTCAGCTAAGAACAGGAAACTGAGGCTACAATTGGCACAGGATCACCAACATTGGACAGTAGAAGATTGGAAAAACGTTGCCTGATCTGATGAGTCTGGATTTCAGCTGAGACATTCAGATGGTGGGGTCAGAATTTGGTGCATGGATCCATCCTGCCTTGTATCACCGGTTCAGGCTGGTGGTGGGGGTATAATGGTGTGGGGGATGGGGTATCACCAGATCAGGCTGGTGGTGGGGGTGTAATGGTGTGGGGGATGGGGTATCACCGGTTCAGGCTGGTGGTGGGGGTGTAATGGTGGGGGGGATATTTTCTTGGCACACTTTGGACCCCTTAGTACCAATTGATCATGGTTTAAACACCACGGCCTACCTGAGTATTGTTGCTGACCATGTCCATCCCTTTATGACTACAGTGTCCCCATCTTCTGATGGCTCCTTCCAGCAGGATAATGCTCCATGTCACAAAGTTCCAATCATCTCACCACTGGACAATGAGGTCCCTGTCCTCCAATGGCCTCCACACTCACCACATCTCATCCAATAGAGCACCTTTGGGATGTGGTGGAACGTAAAGTTGCCACCTCATCCCTTTAAACCCGAACACATATGAATTACACAGGTTCTGGAGATTCAGCATCATGGGTGTTCAGCCGGCAAATCTGCAGCAACTGTGTGATGTTATGATGTCACTATGGAGCAAAATCTCTGAGGAACGTTTCCAACACCTTGTTGTATCTATGCCACCAAGAATGAAGGCAAAAGGGGGTCCAACCCACTACTAGCAAGGGGGACCTAATAAAGTGACCGATGAGTGTATATAAATCTAATATGTATTTTTCACTGTAATCCATTATCATAAATAAATAACACAGCAGATGGGCAATTTGTTATGCTGATAAACTTCCTTTTGAAATTATTGCTAAATACGGAAGCAAATTTGGAGATACTTCAGACAGAGAGGATCATTCCCCCCTTCCATCTGCAATATTTGATCAGGAGATGCTTTGAAGTCGCTGATGTAGAAAGATTTAGAGACAGTACAAGATGTGCCGTGAGCTTCACACACCGATGTAACTGAGCCGGGGCTGCCGAGAGGAGATCCACCACGAATATCACCCGATAGATAGATAGATGGATAGATAGATAGATAGATAGATAGATAGATAGATAGATAGATAGAGAGAGAGAGATAGAGAGAGAGAGAGAGAGAGAGAGAGAGATAGATATGGATTATTATGATTCCTATTACTATTTGTCTACTCTACCAAAGTAATTTTTTTAATTCTTTACTTAATTCTTCTACTTTTAATTTTTTAAATTTGTTATAGAAAATGCCTTTAATCCCCCCTCCCCCCCTCCGCCAAACAAATATTTCCTGAAAGCAGAGATCCTTGAGAATAAATTATTGGTGATATTTGAGATTTTTGTTATGCTGTACAATATTTACACACCTCTTAATAAAAAAATGCACATTTTCTGGGAAAAACAAATACGCTAAAATGTGTGTTCCTGAACACAATATAGTACCTATTTTTTTTTGTTAAAATATAAAAGATGAGGCGGTGCCAAGTAAATAGAAAACCAACATGCCAAGCAATAAAGTTGGACACACACTTGAAATTCAAAAAAAAAAAAAAAATTGTCCCTAGGTGATAGGGGTATTCTCTATGTGTGTATATGCAATTATGCAATTTAAAAAAATATATATTATATATATTATATATTTTTTTTTTACACTTTTTTTTTTTTAACTTTGTTGCTGTCTCAAGGGGGGCTGGTAAGCACATATCCATGAAATGGCAAACAACCATGTTACCCAGAACTGTCCATAAGTGTATGCTTTATGTGTGCATCTGCAATAATAAAAAAAAAAATTATATATATTATTTTTTTTTACACTTTTTTTAATGTACAGTAACTTTATGTTACCAGCAAGGCTGCTGGTAAACCCTTTATGCGATAGTATGGGGCAGGTGGCAGGTCCTCCTTAAAGAGACAACATAGGTCTATTAGACCCCCCCAACTGTTTCCTTTGCCCTCAACTGCACAGCTAATCAAGCACAGATCGCACTTGGTTAGCTGCTATCCCAGAGGATTTAATCACTCCTGAGTTTATAAACTGCAGGAGAAGTTAATGGAAGGGTATATTTTCTGATCTCCTTCAGCTCCTAAAGCCATTTATCATGATTCCAGACACCCTGAGATCCCAAAAGCTTTAACCCCTTGCCTACCAGAACCTTTATAAACAAACCTTGGTAGACGAGAGGTTAAACTGGAAAAATTATACTATACCGAAAAGAATAATACTAGTCTATCTCATAAAATATGGATAAAAAGAAAAGGAGTGCCCAGTGTCCAGAGAAATGCAACTTAGGTTGGACTTGATGGACTTGTGTCTTTTTTCGACCTCACCTACTATATGTAACTATGTAACTATGTAACTTCTAAAGTATGGTTCATATGAATAGGGGTCTATCAGTGGCATTTCCCAGTAGCTGGTATCTTCGGGGACGAGCCCCAGGTACAGAGGACCTTCTACATGTAGCACCCTCTAGATAAGTGTGCTAGACTTAGTTGCAGTGTAGTTAAATTTGGCCTGGCCGCGACCCAGGCCTGGGTTGGATCTGGATCAGGGTGAGTGACTCCGGGAGGCTGGATGGCTCATCAGACAGCACCTCTGGTACATCCCCCTACTTGCTGGAACCTTGGAGAAGCTTCCAGAGGAATGGGAGGGAGGTTAGGGGGAGCTGCCTGGAGTATTGAGGAGGGCCCATGCCAATCTCCTGCAAATGGGCTGGCAGAGGGTAGGACCCTCTTAAATACTCAGAATCAGGCCAGTAGGGGCAGTGGAGTTCGGGAGTGCTGAGGAGGCTGTCGGTGGCCGTTGAGGGTAACCCTCTAGTTGGGGGGGGACCTCAGGCTAGGGGCTCGGGTACTGAAGGGATCCTCTTACAGCACACGGAGGAGTACTGTCAAGTGGCACAGGAGCAACAGTGAGGACAGCAGGAGCCAGCGAGCACGTTTAGGAGGTCTCCAGGAGAAGTCAGCCGGGTGGGCTGGTGAGTGTGCAGACTTGGAGGACTGCGGGAAGAGTGTCAGTCTGGGAGGACTGAGGAGAAGTAACCAGGAGGGTTAGTGAAAGGGGCTGCTGCAGCCAGGAGGGCTGGTAGAGCCTGAAGAGGTGGTGCTGGGACCAGTGACCATGGGAGGAAGTGCAGTAAAAGTGTTAGTGGTGTCACCTCATCATTCTCAAGTATACGGGGCCCATGGTCCCTGCCTATAAAGGGCCTTTGCTAAAGACTTTCTTAGGGGGGCACCACTGAGGATCTGCAAGGAAGATTGTGCAGGAGGAAGGAAAGGAGTGTATATAGACTGTATATATAGTTGAAGTGTCCCTCAAGAAGTTTGTTCCAGTCATGTGTTCCTGTCATCCCATCCCCATCCAAGTTTATTAAACCCCTAAATGAAACCCAAAAACAAATTTGCTGGGCTGTTTCCTGTCTCCAGCAAGCCTGTGGAAATTCGGTGTGCCTTGCTGTGCTGGGTGGGGCATCCCTATTCACCAGCGGCTCTTACGGGGGATGTGCTACATACGTTATCGGCAGTAGCAGGCCACATTCTTGTAGTCCTCCCTGGTGCAGCTTTCTGCACCAGGGAGGACTACAGAACCTCCCTGGGGGGGGCAAAACCTAAGTAGCATGGTTTGGACCCACTTACAAGCTATTTTAATCACCCCTGCCAGTGTTAGGTAAGTAGCAGGATGTGGCTGGATGTACCCCGTGAGGTGCCTCCACCCCTGTATCACATACGGGACATATGGGACTTTATGAGGCGCAACACAACAAATTGTAAAAACAATGATGTAAAGATTTATTGAATGTAACAGCAACAAATCAACAGGAAAATTGTGCCATACTACCAAGAAAATTTGCCCAGATATACCTATCCATTCCGTAGCTAAATACAGTACTTAAAGACCAGTCCATGATTAATGTAACATTGCATCTTTTTGTGAGCCGACGCGTTTCGTGAGTAGATTATCACTTCTTCAGGAATGATGCATATACACATATCTATAAGGTAAATTAGTTTAAGAATGTATGACAGCAATAATAAAAATGCATATAGAGACATACACTGTATTGTCAAAGGTATTGGGACCCTTGACTTTACACGCACATGAACTTTAATGGCATCCCAGTCTTAGTCTGTAGGGTTCAATATTGAGTTGGCCCACCCTTTGCAGCTATAACAGCTTCAACTCTTCTGGGAGGGTTGCCCACAAGGTTTAGGTGTGTGCCTATGGGATTATTTGACCGTTCTTCCAGAAGGAAAGAGGTCAGGCACTGATGTTGGATGAGAAGGCCTGGCTCTCAGTCACCGCTCTAATTCATCCCAAAGGTGTTCTATCAGGTTGAGGTCGGGACTCTGTGCAGGCCAGTCAAGTTCCTCCACCCCAAACTCGCTCCTCCATGTCTTTATGGACCTTGCTTTGTGCACTGGTGCGCAGTCATGTTAGAACAGGAAGGGGCCGTCCCCAAACTGTTCCCACAAAGTTGGGAGCACGAAATTGTCCTGATGCCTTAAGAGTTCTCTTCACTGGAGCTAAGAGGCCAAGCCCAACCCCTGAAAAACAACCCCCACACCATAATCCCCCCTCCACCAAATGATTTGGACCAGTGCACAAAGCACGGTCCATGAAGACATGGATGAGCGAGTTTGGGGTGGCGAAACTTGACTGGCCTGCACAGAGTCCCGACCTCAACCCGATAGAACACCTTTGGGATGAATTAGAGTGGAGACTGTGAGCCAGGCCTTCTCGTCCAACATCAGTGCCTGACCTCACAAGTGCGCTTCTGGAAGAATGGTCAAACATTCCCATAGACACACTCGTAAACCTTGTGGACGGCCTTCCCAGAAGAGTTGAAGCTGTTATAGCTGCAAAGGCTGGGCCAACTTAATATTGAACCCTACGGACTAAGACTGGGATGCCATTAAAGTTCAGGTGCGTATTAAGGCAGGTGTCCCAATACTTTTGGTAATATAGTGTATATATATATATATACATTGGTGTGCGCATTAGGGTGTGCCCCCCAGAGCACAAACACACATACCTGTAAATTAGCAGGGCAGTGGAAGGTGTCAGTAGAGCAAAGATTGGTGTCAGTAGTTTTTTTTATGTTTATTATTTTTTACAATATTTTTTTTTTTTACTATTTTTTTAGGAACCCCGTTATGAGGCTTTGGTGAAATATCAGGGGTCTAAACAGACCCCTGATGTCCCACTTTTGAGACAGAGAAAGAAACTGAGGACAGAGATTCCCCAGCCCCTTTCTCTGCAGCCTGCAGTGATCATTGTTTACTATGCTTCAGTTAAGAATGAAGACAGCAGCGATCAGTGCAGATCACTCACTGTGTTCATTCAGAAAAGGAAGGGGTCGGTTATTTAAATATTTACCATCCCCTTTCCTGCTCTTGAAAGAAGAGGAGGGAAGCTGGCAGCACTGCAGAGGGGAGAGAGGAAGCAGGGGGCAATCGGCACAGCACACAGGGCGGCCGCCTTTAATATTGATTGGACCCTGGGCAAACATTTTCTTGGGCCCCCCTTCCATGTAATTTCACTCTTTACCTGCTCTGAGACATACAATAAAGAGCAGCTAGACTCAAAATCAGTTTACTGAATCAGATCAGGCAGCGATTGCGATTGGTTGCTAGAGGTTACAGTGTATCATCACCTCTCACTGACTGGTGTCTAGAGGTTACAGCACACATTATGGCTCACTGATCATTTGCTAGAGGTTACAGCACATGACTCCTGCTTTTTTGATTTGTTGCTAGAGATTACTGTACATTAATACTGCTCACTGATTGGTTTCTAGAGGTTACTGAGCATCCTTACCACTCACTAATTGGCTGCTAGAGGTTACTGCACATTATTACTGCTCACTGATTGGTTGCTGAATATCCTTACTGCTCAATGATTGGTTGCAAGAGGTTAGTGCACAGCATTACTGCACACTGATTGGTTGCTAAAGGTTACAGCACATCATCTCCTCACTGCCTCACTGGGCAGCATTCAGCAGAAGTAAAGGAGGATATGACCTCAGGGGGGCATGATATGCATATGAATGCTGCCTTTAGTTACATATCAATGCCGCTGGTCCGTGGCTAATTACATATTAATGCCACAGCTATTTACATATCAATGCAGGTTGTTTACAGGTAAACACAGGGTCTGCAGATGAGTCATCTGTAAACGGCAATAGGGCAGAGCTGGGCAGCAATAGTAACATAACTTCACACTGAGATATCGGGACACAGCACGGGACAAGGGAATTTAAACTGGGATAGTTGGCACGTATGAAGCAGCTGCTTTGGCCCCCACAACAATGATGGGGCCCAGGGCAGCTGCCCCATTTGCTCTGCCTTAAAGACGGCCCTGACCGCACAGGATGTTTAGGGTGTGCCCAGGCACATCTGGCACACCCTGTGCGCATGCCTATGATCACAGAGGCTTCCAGTGGAAGGACCGAGTTGGAGGATTCCAGGGGAAGGACCGAGTTGGAGGATTCCAGGGGAAGGACCAAGTTGAGGGATTCCAGGGGAAGGACCCAGTTGGAGGATTCCAGGGGAAGGACTGAGTTGGAGGATTCCAGGGGAAGAACCGAGTTGGAGGATTCCAGGGGAAGGATTGAGTTGGAGGATTCCAGGGGAAGGACCGAGTTGAAGGATTCCAGGGGAAGGAGCGAGTTGGAGGATTCCAGGGGAAGGACCGAGTTGGAGGATTCCAGGGGAAGGACCGAGTTGGAGGATTTCAGGGGAAGGACTGAGTTGGAGGATCCAGGGGAAGGACCGAGTTGGAGGATTCCAGGGGAAGGACCGAGTTAGAGGATTCCAGGGGAAGGACCGAGTTGGAGGATTCCAGGGGAAGGACTGAGCATGGTTGACGCCTTCTTACTGAATGCAGCTCAGAGGATCCTGGAGTTCAGCACCATTATGGATACTTTGACAGGTCCATGTCAAGCACCTTTGTATTTCTTCCACCTAAGAAAATCGCATTAGTCAAACTTTTCATCTTTTATGAAGGGCTCACTATAAGCAAATGCAGCAACCGACTGAACACACATAAAACACTCCGACAAACTCCGTAATATCCTCAAACAAGCTGTAAATATATCTCTTATCTTCACAAAAAAAATGCTTTTGAAACGCAGATTTATTGACATGAGATAATTTTACAGCAATCATTAAGATTTTACTTGTGTGTAAATCTGATCATCTCTGACACACAACAACCCAGGAAAGTTGAGAAGAATAAAAATCTACGATCCCCCAGGATGCCGGAAGTCTTATTTCATGGCGGGGATTACTAATGTTTTCCGAGACGCACAATTCATTTTGGATGTCTAAGCAATCAAAAACAAAATATATATTTATCATAGCGTGTGAAAAAATTGATAGCGTGCGCAAGTGTAACTTTTTTTTTTGTCAGCATTAGACGGCGTGGGGGGCCTGGAACAGAACTCTGAAGCTCAGCTTGCCTGCAGAAAATCCGCGGTGGGGTTTAAAGGGAAGAAACTGATGGAGAGTGGTGAGGGGCGGACGGCGAAGTGACTTCCATGGGTCGGGGCGTTTTTTTTTTGTTTTTTTTCATAAAGCAGCACCACCGGAGTTCAAGGTTAGTGGGGGCACCTTCCAGAAAAATCCGCAGTACAGCCGCCGACATCACTTTTGTCCTATTATGTCACCAGGAGTACGAAAAATGTAATGATGTTGGGTGAATTAAATTTAAAAAAATAAAAAATCAGCATTCAGTGTCAGTGTAAAATATTAGTTATATTTTAAAATATATATTGAGAAAAAATATGCAGTAGATCTCTGCAGTACATGTACATTTCTCACTGTGTTATTCCTTTAACCCATTCATTCCCCGTTTTATTTTGCACACGTCAAATAAAAAAAAAAATTTAGGCCTGAAGATTAAACATGTGCACTGCCAAAAAATGTGTTCCTTTTCGTTTCATTAGTTTTTTTGTTTTTTGGGTCATTAGTAGGGATGAGCCGAACACCCCCCTGTTCGGTTCGCACCAGAACATGCGAACAGGAAAAAAGTTTGTTCGAACACGCAAACACCGTTAAAGTCTATGGGACACGAACATGAATAATCAAAAGTGCTAATTTTAAAGGCTAATATGCAAGTTATTGTCATAAAAAGTGTTTGGGGACCCGGGTCCTGCCCCAGGGGACATGGATCAATGCAAAAAAAGTTTTAAAAACGGCCGTTTTTTCAGGAGCAGTGATTTTAATAATGCTTAAAGTCAAACAATAAAAGTGTAACCCCGAACCAAAATTTAAAAAAAAAATTACGTGGGAGTCCCCCTAAATTCCATACCAGGCCCTTCAGGTCTGGTATGGATATTAAGGGGAACCCCGGCCAAAATTTAAAAAAAAAATGACGTGGGGTTCCCCCTAAATTCCATACCAGACCCTTCAGGTCTGGTATGGATTTTAAGGGGAACCCCGCGCCAAAAAAAAAAAAACGGCGTGGGGTCCCCCCAAAAATCCATACCAGACCCTTATCCAAGCACGCAACCTGGCAGGCCGCAGGAAAAGAGGGGGGGATGAGAGTGCGCCCCCCCCTCCTGAACCGTACCAGGCCACATGCCCTCAACATTGGGAGGGTGCTTTGGGGTAGCCCCCCAAAACACCTTGTCCCCATGTTGATGAGGACAAGGGCCTCATCCCCACAACCCTGGCCGGTGGTTGTGGGGGTCTGTGGGCGGGGGGCTTATCGTAATCTGGAAGCCCCCTTTAACAAGGGGACCCCCAGATCCCTGGCCCCCCCCTGTGTGAAATGGTAAGGGGGTACTTACCCCTACCATTTCACTAAAAAACTGTCAAAAATGTTAAAAATGACAAGAGACAGTTTTTGAAAATTCCTTTATTTAAATGCTTCTTCTTTCTTCTATCTTCCTTCATCTTCTTCTGGTTCTTCTGGCTCTTCTGGTTCTTCCTCCGGCGTTCTCGTCCAGCATCTCCTCCGCGGTGTCTTCTATCTTCTTCTCCTCGGGCCGCTCCGCACCCATGGCATGGGGGGGAGGCTCCCGCTCTTCTCTTCTTCTTTTCTTCTCTTCTTCTCTTCTTCTCTTCTTCATTTTCTTCTCCGGGCCGCTCCGCACCCATGTTGGCATGGAGGGAGGCTCCCGCTGTGTGACGGCGCTCCTCGTCTGACAGTTCCTAAATAACGGGGGACGGGGCCACCCGGTGACCCCGCCCCCCTCTGACGCACGAGACATGACGGGACTTCCCTGTGGCATTCTCCGTGACGTCACAGGGAAGTCCCGTCAAGTCACCGTGCGTCAGAGGGGGGCGGGGTCACCGGGTGGCCCTGCCCCCATTATTTAAGAACTGTCAGACGAGGAGCGCCGTCACACAGCGGGAGCCTCCCTCCATGCCAGCATGGGTGCGGAGCGGCCCGGAGAAGAAAATGAAGAAGAGAAGAAGAGAAGAAAAGAAGAAGATGAAGAGAAGAGCGGGAGCCTCCCCCCATGTCATGGGTGCGGAGCGGCCCGAGGAGAAGAAGATAGAAGACGCCGCGGAGGAGATGCTGGACGAGAACGCCGGAGGAAGAACCAGAAGAGCCAGAAGAACCAGAAGAAGATGAAGGAAGATAGAAGAAAGAAGAAGCATTTAAATAAAGGAATTGTCAAAAACTGTCTCTTGTCATTTTTAACATTTTTGACAGTTTTCTAGTGAAATGGTAGGGGTAAGTACCCCCTTACCATTTCACACAGGGGGGGGCGGGATCTGTGGGTCCCCTTGTTAAAGGGGGCTTCCTGATTCCGATAAGCCCCCCGCCCGCAGACCCCCACAACCACCGGCCAGGGTTGTGGGGATGAGGCCCTTGTCCTCATCAACATGGGGACAAGGTGTTTTGGGGGGCTACCCCAAAGCACCCTCCCAATGTTGAGGGCATGTGGCCTGGTACGGTTCAGGAGGGGGGGCCGCACTTTCGTCCCCCCCTCTTTTCCTGCGGCCTGCCAGGTTGCATGCTCGGATAAGGGTCTGGTATGGATTTTTGGGGGGACCCCACGCCGTTTTTTTTTTTTTTTTTGGTGCAGGGTTCCCCTTAAAATCCATACTAGACCTGAAGGGTCTGGTATGGAATTTAGGGGGAACCCCACGTCATTTTTTTTTAATTTTGGCCGGGGTTCCCCTTTATATCTATACCAGACCTGAAGGGCCTGGTATGGAATTTAGGGGGACTCCCACGTCATTTTTTTTTAAATTTTGGTTCGGGGTTTCCCTTTGGGGAATTCCCATGCCGTTTTTATCAATGAACTTCTATGTGTATTGTCGGCAATGCATTAGCCGCGGGTAGTTTTAAATGGGTTTTTTCCTTCAAAATGTCATTTTGCTGTCAGACTGTTCTAAACACAGGAAACATGCGCCCCTTTACAGGCATACTATAGACACCCCCCAGCTACGAAATTTAAAGGGATATTACACTTTTATTGTTTGACTTTAAGCATTATTAAAATCACTGCTCCTGAAAAAACGGCCGTTTTTAAAACTTTTTTTTGCATTGATCCATGTCCCCTGTGGCAGGACCCGGGTCCCCAAACACTTTTTATGACAATAACTTGCATATTAGCCTTTAAAATTAGCACTTTTGATTTCTCCCATAGACTTTTAAAGGGTGTTCCGCGGCATTCGAATTTGCTGCGAACACCCCAACTTTTTTGCTGTTCAGCGAACTTGCGAACAGCCAATGTTCGAGTCGAACATGAGTTCGACTCGAACTCGAAGCTCATCCCTAGTCATTAGTTATGATCAAAATTCGTTATTTCGAATAAATTCGAAAATTTGAAAATTCGAACTCCGAAAATTTGGAAATTCGAAAATTCGGAAATTCAAAACAGAAAAATTTTGAAATTTGGAAATTCGAAATACGAAAATTCAAAATCCAAAAATTCTAAAATTTAGAAATGAGGAAATTCGAAAATTTGAAGATTCAAGAATTCATAAATTCGGAAATTTGTAAATTCAAAACCCGAAAATTCGGAGATTTGGAATTTTGCGAAATCCAAAAATTCAAAATCTGAAAATTTGGAAATTTGGAAATTTGGAAATTCGAAGATCCAAAAATCCGAAATAACAACAAACTAATAATACCTAACTATTAAATTACAGGTATTGTAATTTCCTTTCAAATTTGGCTGTTAATGAACACAACAAATACATCCGAAGTTACAAATTATCCGAAATAATGAATGCCGCATCTAAACGAATGGAACGTAAGAAATTAATAATAATAAATAATAATAATAATAAAACCGTTCTATTACTACTATTTATTATTATTAATTTGTTACATTCTATTAGTTTAGATGCAGCATTGATTATTTTGGATAATTTGTAACTTTGGATAAATTCGTATTTGTTACGTTCACTTACAGCCAAATTTGAAAGATAATTCCAATACCTATAATTTAATAGTTAGCTATTATTAGTTTGTTATTATTTTGGATTTTTGTATCTTCGAATTTCCAAATTCAAAAATTTACAAATACAAATTTATCCAAAGTTACAAATTATACAAAATAATCAATGCTGCATCTAAACAAATAGAATTTAACAAATTAATAATAATAAATAATAGTAATAAAACAGTTTTATTATTATTATTATTATTATTTATTATTATTAATTTCTTACATTCCATTAGTTTAGGAATTCATTAGTTCGGATAATTTGTAACTTCAGATATATTAGTATTTGTTGTGTTCATTAACAGCCAAATTTGAAAGGAAATTCCAATAACCTATAATTTAATAGTTAGCTATTATTAGTTTGTTATTATTTCGGATTATTGAATTTCTGAATTTCTGAATTTCCAAATTTCCAAATTTTCAAATTTTCAGATTTTGAATTTTTGGATTTCGAATTTCCGGTTTTGAATTTCTGAATTTTCGAATTCTTGAATTTCCGAATTTTCAAATTTTCGAATTTATTCGAAATAACGAATTTCGATCATAACAAATGAATGAAGTCAGTAATAGTTATTATTAGTTAGTTAGTTAGTTAGTTATGTTTTCAGATTTTAGGATTTTCAGGTTTGCGTTCTTTTGAATTTTTGGATTTTCGTTCTTATTTTTGGATTTTCGAATTTCCAAATTTCCGAATGTTAAAATGTTCAAATTCTCGCATTTACGAATAATCGAATTTCCGAATTTCTGCATTTTATATTTTCGAAGTTTCGAAAATTTCGAATTTCTGAATATTCAAATTTTCTAATTTTCAGATTTTTGAATTTTGGAAAAATTTGTTAAACGGGTTTTCCTTAATTCGAATATTTCCGAATAGACCAATTTGTCGAATTTGTACTATAGTGGAAACACTATGTAACTATATCTATGTTACAGATAAAGACAAAGTCACCCAAATGTAAACCTCCCCTGGTGAAAGAAAATTCACACCAATAAATGTCCGAAACGTGTTGGGTTACATACTATAAATCTTCAGGTATATACTAAGTATTTAATCAGAGATGTCTGTAAACTACCCAAATCCTCCCACAGACATCTAGGAAAAAATAAGAGGCGCTTTCAAACAAAAAGAAAAAAAAAATCAAGTGTATTAAACACAGTGATGGTGTGACCCTCTACACATGTGTATGTGAACACTCATGCAAAGGTGAAATCTATACACAAATCTACACAAAATGTATATAGGTGTAAATGTACCAGCCAGATCAGTGGTCAAATAAAAAATAAGAGGCGCTTTCAAACAAAAATCAAGTGTATTAAACACAGTGATGGTGTGACCCTCTACACATGTGTATGTGAACACTAATGCAAAGGTGAAATCTATAAACAAATCTACACAAAATGTATATAGGTGTAAATGTACCAGCCAGATCAGTGGTCAAATATCGATCAACACAGTGATGGTGTATAAACCTTACATGCAGTGTAATCTTAGGAAATACATATCTCAATACATTTCCAGTGATGAAACCTAACCTGCCACTTCATATCATGCTGTACATGCAAAAAATATTACCAAATATATCCAAAAATAAAAAATACAAAATACAAATTAACTTCAAAAATATAAATCAGTCCACAATAAAACGTGACCACACACGTGAGAAAAATGTGTCCGAATAAAGTGGTAATAAATCTTGATAAAGCACATTTAATGTTGTGTCTCCTCCACCTCTCCTCTTGTGTGCAGTGATTCCACTCCCTCAAGACCTCCACTCACCGACTTAATTTGCCAGCACTCTCATGCAAGGCAATAATCGCTTATCTACCATACACCAAGGTAGTAGGATCAATCGTTGTTCCACAGTGAATGTTTCCAACCCGGTCCACATGAAAAAAATAATATGTGCTCCAATAGTGTAAACCAGTATCACACATTTATTAAAATCACTGCAATCTTCAATCAGTACACTCACATGTAAAATGATAAAATACAGCTCAAATAAAGTGCAAATCACATCAAACGTAATTCCAGTGGATCCAAATAAAACAAGTGGTCACGGCGGACCCGAGGTGTGCTGGTGCAGGGTTATCAATCTCACCCCTCCCTTGGATGTCCTCCGTCACTCCGTAAAAACAATGCTCCTCTCCTTCAGTGTGGCTCACAGTGCTGCACGTCACGTCTCACAGCCACGCCCCGGACGTTTCGTCATAGGTTGACTTATTCAGGGACTGACCTCAGATTGACTCTGGCAGTACCTGGACTATTCGCCTTGGGTTTGATACATACATATGTATTAATTGGTTCATTGGTATACTTTGTATATTTTAACCACTTGCTTACCAAGCACTTACACCCCCCTCCTGCCCAGGCCAATTTTCAGCTTTCAGCGCTGACGCACTTTGAATGACAATTGCGCGGCCATGCTACACTGTACTTAATTACATTTTTTTCACACAAATAGAACTTTCTTTTGGTGGTATTTGATCACAGCTGGGATTTTTATTTTTTGCTAAACAAACAAAAAAAGATGGAAAATTTGGAAAAAAAAAAAAAATCATGTTTCATAGTTTGTTATACAATTTTGCAAACAGGTAATTTTTCTCCTTCATTGATATGCACTGATGGGCACTGATGGGCACTGATAGGCACAGTTAAGGCGGCACTGATAGGCACAGATAAGGCAGTACTGATGGCCACTGATAAGATGGCACTGATGGGCCCTGATGGGTGGTACTGATGGGCACTGATAGGTGGCACTGATAGGTACTACTGATGGGCACAGATAAGCGGCACTGATGGCCACTGATAAGATAGCACTGATGGGCCCTGATGGGTGGCACTGATGGGCGCTGATAGGTACCACTGATAGATGGCACTGATGGGCACTGATAGGTGGCACTGATGGGTGGCACTGATGGGCGGCACTGATGGGCACTGATAGGTGGCACTGATAGGTACCACTGATAGATGGCACTGATGGGCACTGATAGGTGGCACTGATAGGGACAGATAAGGCGGCACTGATGGGCACAGATAAGGCAGGACTGATGGGCACTGTTAAGATGGCACTGATGGGCACTGATAAGATGGCACTGATGGGCACTGATAGGTACTACTGATAGATGCCACTGATGGGCTCTGATAGGTGGCACTGATGGGCACTGGTAGGTGACACTGATGGGCACTGATAGGCACAGTTAGTTTTCGGATTTTCTTTCTTATTTTTGGATTTTCACATTTTCCAATTCTCAAAACGAAAAGAAACCCAAAAAATGAAAACAAACACATTTTTCGGCAGTGCACGTCTACTGACAATCACAGCCAGTGGCGAGAAAGTGAGGGGGGGGCGAGCCGCGTTTTCTGTGTGTCTCTATAGACACACAGAGCTGGCTCTGGGACAAGCCTGCATGAGTGCCCCCCCCCCCCCCCATAGCAAGTGGATTGCTAAGGTGGGCACTCGGTGGGGGGGAGAAGCCAGAAGTGCCAATGGCGGTGGACTCCAGAAGAGGAGGATCGGGCCGCTCTGTGCAAAACCATTTCACAGAGCAGGTAAGTATAACATTTTGTTATTTAAAAAAATAAATATGCATTTACAATCACTTTAAGGGTTTAATTTAGCCAAGAAAGGGAATCAAAATGTAAAACTCTGAACACATATATCCAATGTGCGGCGCTAAAAAAAATAATATATATATTTTTAATTTTTATTTTTGGGGTTTTTGAGGTTTTAATTAATTTTTTTTTAATTTTATTTTTATTTTTTGGGTTTTTGAGGTTTTATGAAATTTTTTTTTTTAAATTTTTTTTTTTGGGGTTTTTGAGGTTTTATTATTTTTTTTAAATTTTATTTTTATTTTTTGGGTTTTTGAGGTTTTATTTTTTTTTTTTTTGTGTTTTAAGTTTTGGCAGCTCACAAGGTTTATACATACATATTAAAACTCTGAACACCACATGAATCAATAACTAACACGGTACAATTTCATAAAGTCTCATTAAGTAGTCTCTGTAGATACACCTGTTTCTCGGGGGGGGGGGGGGGTGTTGATTTTTCTGTGACATGTTCTGGAACATAGAGAGTATTTTTAAGCACTTTTTAAAGAGCTGTCTTTTTTTATCTACCCAGTAATTAAAAGTACATTCTGCATCATTTTAGGAAAAATACGTTTTGTCGTTCGTGCTTGCTGACCTCGGCATGAACCGCAGAGCGGATAAACGCTCGTTGTCTAACATCTGGAGATGCACTCGATGAGGCTGCAAGATTTTTTTTTTTTATAATATCTTTATCATGGCGGAGCCATTAAAAATTGAATACTTAAGACTTTCATTTGAAAAGGCGGCAATTAAAAGTTTTCGAAAAGCTTTGATTCTGGAAAAAAATTGCGACACCGACTACTGGACGCTGTTGGAACACCGGATGGAGGTCTGAACTATACAATTAAAGTGATTGTAAGGGTTCATTCTTCTTAAATTTTAAAATAACAAACATGTTATACTTACCTCCACTGTGCAGCTCATTTTGCACAGAGTGGCCCCCGATCCTCGACTTCTGGGGTCCCCCGGCGGCTCTCGCGACTCCTCCCCGCATCAGACAACCCTCTAGGAGAAGCACTCTCCCGGGGAGGGGGTTACCTTGCGGGCGCGCTCCCGAGTCCAGCATTTGGCGTCCAAAGACACGAATGCCGGACTCGGCCCCGCCCCCCCCGGCGCCCGCGTCATTGGATTTGATTGACAGCAGCGGGAGTGTGTCCTGCTCCATCAGGGGATTGGTGGAGTGTGCAGCGGATGTGTTCCCGGGACTGATTGGGGCTCACCACGACCGGGAGAGGAGAGCCTAGCAAATACAGAAATAAAAAACCCACTTTTTTGACCTACACCATATGGAGGCATTTTTTCTTTTCCTAACCTTCCTGGACGTGAGTTCTTTTGCGGTCCAGTTTGGCCTTCCTTGCCCGAAATCCAGCCCTGGTGTTCCCTACATCTGAGGTTGGGTTTGGCGGTTACCTGCACACCCCTTGGAGTCGTTCTTTGGAGGTCCTGGGTTCCTTGGAGCTCTGTCGACTTGCCGTCCCGGCATCCTTGCCTTAATGACTCGTTGACGCTGACATTCGAGTCCACCTGTTCTGGTAAGAGTAGATATACTTCCCTTTATCGGTTGAAGATGTACCATCTCTGGTGCTCTCTATGCCGGACAGTGCTAGTGTGCTCCATCCCTGATTAGTCACCATTTGGTGGTGGACTCACACCGGTCCCTTTTAGGACCTATACATTTATTGAACTTTTTCACATTTCAACTTTTCCTTTTGTATCATTGCATTTTGTATCATTTATGTGCATATAGATATATCTGTTTATTCTTTAGCGCTACATTATTCATTATTCCCCATTTAGCATTTTTGTCGCATTGTTTTTGTAGCAGCTTTTCACTTCTCATTTATTTGAGTTAGTGTAGTATTTCCCATCAATACTTATACAATTAAGTAAAATGATCCTATTTACCAACATTTGAGTCCTGGTCCCTTGGACCACAGGTAACCCCGCCCACAGTCGGCCTTGTTCAGAAAGCAGATGAACATTCCCCACTTATTAGAATTGCTCTGTCAGGACCTGGATCAACTTCTGGTGGCACCGTGGTTCCCACAGCAGAAGATCGTAGTTCCAGTGACCACCAGCAGGTGTCTCCCAGCAGCCAGCAGATCCCAGTAACCAGTCTTCATCTGATGCTGGCTGCTGGGAGGGTATTTAGTCTCTCCTCTATTACTACCCTTCAGTGTTTTGCCTGATAGCCAGATTATGCTTGCTGACCTATCCTGAGCCTAGAGCCCGATCCTGCCCTGTACCTTGTGCTTGCTCCCCTTGTTCCTGAGTCACAGTCTTGGTTTCCCTTCCTGACTGTTTCTTGCACCTCCAGTTTACCCTGTTGCCCTTTTTTCTGTATATATTGTATTATAGTTAGTTTGTTCATTCAATTTTCGGTCACTTAGTTAGGCCGCTTGTTTGGTAGTTTATCACTTGCTATATGGTTCACTTATAGCTTTATATTTGCTGTGTATTATGTTTACTGGTGTATGGATGTGTTTTGTTTTACTGTTAATCAGCGCTTTTTATCTCAGAAAATAGGTGCAGGAACTCCCTCCTTCCGAGTCACCCTTCGTCTCTGCCACCTACCCACCTCTGAGCACTGTCTCTTGGCTCCAACCCCTACCCGCTTCCCAAAATTGTCCCTTTTAGAGAATACAAAACCAAGTATCGTTTTGTGCTACTAAGTAATTTGTATGGAATTTGTTAGACCCCACCCCAGCAACAGTAGACCCCGCCAGCAACAACAGATTCTCCAGCAGCCAGCAACAGTAGACCTCTCCCTCAATAGTAGATCTTTCCCAGCAACAGTAGACCCCCCCTGCCAGCAACAATAGACCTGCCCAATAACAATAGACCCCTCACACAAAAATAGACTCCCAACAATGACAACAGATCCCCAGCAGCCAGCATCAATAGACTCTCCAGCACACCCCAGCAATCCTTGCCACAAAATACATTCAGTTGTGGAGGTGCCGGAACTGCGTTCCCCCGCTTTCCCGCTGAAAAAAAGAACTGCTGTTAATAAACTTGCTTAGCCACTTTAGCCCCGGAAGGATTTCCCCCTTAATGACCAAGCCACTTTTTGCGATACGGCACTGCGTCGCTTTAACTGACAATTGCACGGTCGTTCGACGTTGTACTCAAACTTAATTTATGTCCTTTTTTCCCCACAAATAGAGCTTTCTTTTGGTGGTATTTGATCACCTCTGCAGTTTTTATTTTTTGCGCTATAAACAAAAAAAGACAGACAATCTTGAAAAAATATATATTTTTTTTAACTTTCTGCTATAATAAATATCCAAAAAAAAATTGTATTAATCAGTTTAGGCCAATATGTATTCTTCTACATATTTTTGGTAGAATAAAATCGCAATAGGCGTATATTGATTGGTTTGCGCATAAGTTTGCGCGTCTACAAAATAGGGGATAGATTTAGGGACTTTTAGCAGGATTGCGGCGGACAAATCTGACCCTAAATTACACTTTTTTGGGGAACAGTGACATAATTACATTGGGAGTCTTTGCCTCTTCCCGTCCCCCGCACTGTCTGCTGGGACACACACGGGTCCCAGAGACAGCAGGGACCATTAGGATTGCGCAGCGCGACTCGCGCATGCACAGTAGGGAACCGGGAAGTGAAGCCGCAAGGCTTCATTTCCTGATTCCCTTTACCGAAGGTAGTGGGGGCAGCATCCAAGGACCAAGGGACGGTTCGGCCTCGGGTGCCGACATCGCAAGCGCCCTGGACAGGTAAGTGTCCTCATTTTAAACGTCAGCAGCTGCAGTATTTGTAGCTGCTGATTTAAGAAAAAAAATTTTGCCGGACTTCCGCTTTAAGTTTACATGAATCCAAGAGCATCTACGATGGGCACATGAGCATCAGAACTGGACCACGGTGCAATGGGAGAAGGTGGACCTGGTTTGAAGAATCGCGTTTTCCTTTCCATCATTGTGGATGGCTGGGTGCATGTGTGCGTCACTTACCTAGGGAAGAGATGGCACCAGAATGCGGTATGGGAAGAAGGCAAGCCGGTGGAGGCAGTGTGATGCTTTGGGCGATGTACCGCCATAGTCATAGTCCCACCATTTATGCAGATGTTGCTTTGACACGTACCACATATCTAGACATTGTTGGTGACCAGATGCACCCCTTCATGAAAACGGGCATTTCCTGATGGCAGTAACCTCTTTCAGCAGGATGATGTGCCCCCCGCCACACTGCAACAACGACTCAAGAATGGTTTGAGGAACACAAAAATATTTGAGGTGTCGAAAAGGCCTCCAGATTCTCCAGATCTCAATCCAGTCGAGCATTTGTGGGATGTGCTTGAAAAACAAGTCTGATCCATGGAGACCCCCCACCTCGCAATTTATTGGACTTACTGCTACTGGAGGCTTGGTGCTAGAAACCACATACCTTCAGAGGTCCAGTGTTTTCTTCATTCTTAAATTAAGGCCAGCCATACACGGAGTGAAATTTGCTCGACCCCCCCCCATCAACACAGACAGTGTTGTTGCGGGAATGCCTCCTGCCGGGCTATTCTCTTCTCCCAGCAGGAGAAGACATTGATTATCTTTAGCGGCTATAGCAGCCACTAGCAATAATCGCAAGAGAATCCGGCAGGGGAACCGGCCGAGATTCGAACCATGTATGGCCAGCCTAAGCCTTTCTGTTTTTATTACATACGTCATTCCTGACCCAGTGACATCATCACTGGGTCGTAGCTCTTCTCTATACAATGCAGACAGATCATAACTGGTAGGAGGAACTAGCAGGATGCTGTACATGAATTCCCTGAAAACAGGACACTATGGTAATGTTCCTAAGTGATGATGAGCTTCTGTGACTGAAAGAACTGAAATCCAGCAAATGAAATGGGAGGGCCAGGGACAGTACGGCTTTAAGTAAATATTTTTTTGTAAATCCATTGAATATTATTTTTCCTGTAGATCCCTCCAGTGACAGCACTTCCTGTTGCAGACTGATAACAGGGAGCCACAGTCTTACAATAAGCAGCAGCTTTATCAGCCTGCCCTGCAAGCTCCTACAGATGATTGTCAGGCTACCTACTGTATATGATAGACCTGATAGGAAACCCAATGGCCAACTGAAGGAGCGCACATGGCAGTCTGCTGCCAATTGGCAATGTTGTGGTGTCTCTGAATTTCAATGGTTTCCCTATAGTCTGTGTCAGACAGGTGCAGTTTGGTCTCAGAAACCCATTAAAAATAATAAACGCCTATAGAAACCCATCGACAATAATAATGTATGTGCCAAAAAAAAAAAGAAAAAACGGTTGACAAACAATAAATGCCCAAAGAAGCCCATTGAAAAGAAATGGGTACCCAAGAAAAAATCCAACAAAATGCAATAAGCGCCCAAAGAAACCCATTGAAAAGCAACCAATACCCAAAGAAACCCACTGAAAATACATGAGTGCCCAAAGAATGCCATCAAAATGCAATAAGTGCCAAAATAAACCCATTCCAAAGCAATGTCTCCAAAGAAACCCATTAAAAAGCAAAAAGTAGGCAAATTAACCCATTAAAGAACAATAAGCGACCAAAGAAGTCCAATGCAAAGCAAATAGTACCCCAAAAAAGTCAAGAAGCTTTCCTATAGTCTGTGTTAGGAAGTTGTGGTCTGTTCCCAGAAACCCACTGAAATCAGTTCCTAAAGAAACCCCTTGAAAATGATTGTGCCCAAAGAAACCCATTTAAAAGCAATAAGTGCCCCCCCCCCCCCCCCCAAAAAAAAATTATTAAAAAGCAATATGTGCCCAAAGAAACCCACCAAAAAGCAAAAAGTGGCCAAGGAAACCCATTAAAAAGCAATATGTGTCCAAAGAAACCCATTGAGAATCAAAAAGTGGCCAAAGAAACCCATTAAAAAGCAATAAGTGCCCAATGAAACCCACCGAGAAGCAAAATGTTGCCAAAGAAACCCATTAAATAGCAATGTGCCCAACGAAGCCCACTGAGAAGCAAAAAGTGGCCAGCGAAACCCATTAAAAAGCAATAAGTGCCCCCCCCCCCAAAAAAAATATTAAAAAGCAATAAGTGCCCAAAGAAACCCATCGAAAAGCAAAAAGTGGCCAAGGAAACCCATTAAAAAGCAATATTTGTCCAAAGAAACCCATTGACAATCAAAAAGTGGCCAAAGAAAGTCATTAAAAAGCAATAAGTTCCCAATGAAACCCACTGAGAAAGAAAACGTTGCCAAAGAAACCCATTAATAAGTAGGGATGAGCCGAACACCCCCCCGTTCGGTTCACACCAGAACATGCGAACAGGAAAAAAGTTTGCTCGAACACGCGAACACCGTTAAAGTGTCTATGGGACACGAACATGAATAATCAAAAGTGCTAATTTTAAAGGCTAATATTCAAGTTATTGTCATAAAAAGTGTTTGGGGACCCGGGTCCTGCCCCAGGGGACATGGATCAATGCAAAAAAAAGTTTTAAAAACGGCCGTTTTTTCAGGAGCAGTGATTTTAATAATGCTTAAAGTCAAACAATAAAAGTGTAATATCCCTTTAAATTTCGTACCTGGGGGGTGTCTATAGTATGCCTGTAAAGGGGCGCATGTTTCCTGTGTTTAGAACAGTCTGACAGCAAAATGACATTTCGAAGGAAAAAACATTTAAAACTACCCGCGGCTGTTGCATTGCCGACAATACACATAGAAGTTCATTGATAAAAACGGCATGGGAATTCCCCACAGGGAAACCCCGAACCAAAATTTAAAAAAAAAAATGACGTGGGAGTCCCCCTAAATTCCATACAAGGCCCTTTAGATCTGGTATGGATATTAAGGGGAACCCCGGCCAAAACTTAAATAAAAAATGACGTGGGGTTCCCCCTAAATTTCATACCAGACCCTTCAGGTCTGGTATGGATTTTAAGGGGAACCCCGCGCCAAAAAAAAACAAAAAAACGACGTGGGGTTCCCCCAAAAATCCATACCAGACCCTTATCCGAGCACGCAACCTGGCAGGCCGCAGGAAAAGAGGGGGGGACGAGAGTGCGGCCCCCCCCTCCTGAACCATACCAGGCCACATGCCCTCAACATTGGGAGGGTGCTTTGGGGTAGCCCCCCAAAACACCTTGTCCCCATGTTGATGACACGGTGACTTGACGGGACTTCCCTGTGACGTCACGGGCCGCATCCATGCTGTCATGGAGGGAGGCTCCCGCTGTGTGACGGCGTCTCTTCGTCACCCGGTGACCCCGCCCCCCCTCTGATGCACGGTGACTTGACGGGACTTCCCTGTGACGTCACGGGGAATGCCACAGGGAAGTCCCGTCATGTCCCGTGCATCAGAGGGGGGCGGGGTCACCGGGTGGCCCCGCCCCCCATTATTTAAGAGCCGCCAGACGAAGAGACGCCGTCACACAGCGGGAGCCTCCCTCCATGACAGCATGGATGCGGAGCGGCCCGGAGAAGAAAATGAAGAAGAGAAGAAGAGAAGAAGGAAGAAGAGAAGAGAATGAAGAAGAAGATGAAGAGAAGAGCAGGAGCCTCCCCTCCATGCCATGGGTGCGGAGCGGCCCGAGGAGAAGAGAATAGAAGACGCCGCG
This sequence comes from Lithobates septentrionalis, assembly GCA_037952835.1. Classification (NCBI taxonomy): domain Eukaryota; kingdom Metazoa; phylum Chordata; class Amphibia; order Anura; family Ranidae; genus Lithobates; species Lithobates septentrionalis. The sequence continues at coordinate 880,179 of JBBDGP010001035.1, read as the reverse complement.
GAGGAGATGCTGGACGAGAACGCCGGAGGAAGAACCAGAAGAGCCAGAAGAATCAGAAGAAGATGAAGGAAGAAAGAAGAAGCATTTAAATAAAGGAATTGTCAAAAACTGTCTCTTGTCATTTTTAACATTTTTGACAGTTTTTTAGTGAAATGGTAGGGGTAAGTACCCCCTTACCATTTCACACGGGGGGGGGCCGGGATCTGGGGGTCCCCTTGTTAAAGGGGGCTTCCAGATTCCGATAAGCCCCCCGCCCGCAGACCCCCACAACCACCGGCCAGGGTTGTGGGGATGAGGCCCTTGTCCTCATCAACATGGAAACAAGGTGTTTTGGGGGGCTACCCCAAAGCACCCTCCCAATGTTGAGGGTATGTGGCCTGGTACGGTTCAGGAGGGGGGGGCCGCACTCTCGTCCCCCCCTCTTTTCCTGCGGCCTGCCAGGTTGCGTGCTCGGATAAGGGTCTGGTATGGATTTTTGGGGGGGACCCCACGCCGTTTTTTTTTTTGGCGCGGGGTTCCCCTTAAAATCCATACCAGACCTGAAGGGTCTGGTATGGAATTTAGGGGGAACCCCACGTCATTTTTTTTATTAATTTTGGCCGGGGTTCCCCTTAATATCCATACCAGACCTGAAGGGCCTGGTATGGAATTTAGGGGGTCTCCCACGTCATTTTTTTTTTTTAAATTTTGGTTCGGGGTTGCCCTGTGGGGAATTCCCATGCCGTTTTTATCAATGAACTTCTATGTGTATTGTCGGCAATGCAATAGCCGCGGGTAGTTTTAAATGGCTTTTTTTCCTTTGAAATGTCATTTTGCTGTCAGACTGTTCTAAACACAGGAAACATGCGCCCCTTTACAGGCATACTATAGACACCCCCCAGGTATGAAATTTAAAGGGATATTACACTTTTATTGTTTGACTTTAAGCATTATTAAAATCACTGCTCCTGAAAAAACGGCCGTTTTTAAAACTTTTTTTTGCATTGATCCTTGTCCCCTGGGGCAGGACCCAGGTCCCCAAACACTTTTTATGACAATAACTTGCATATAAGCCTTTAAAATTAGCACTTTTGATTTCTCCCATAGACTTTTAAAGGGTGTTCCGCGGCATTCGAATTTGCCGCGAACACCCCAAATTGTTCGCTGTTCGGCGAACTTGCGAACAGCCAATGTTCGAGTCGAACATGAGTTCGACTCGAACTCGAAGCTCATCCCTATTAATAAGCAATAAGTTCCCAATGAAACCCACTGAGAAAGAAAACGTTGCCAAAGAAACCCATTGAATAGCAAGGTGCCTATTGAAACCCACTGAGAAGCAAAAAGTGGCCAGCGAAACCCATTAAAAAGCAATATGTGCCCAAAGAAAGTCAAGCAATTTGGAGCAGTGGTGGCCTTGGAGCTGCTTGGAGGTGCTGGTGGAACATTGTGATTGGTGGGCTTTCTGAGCAGGACACACCTGCCAATCAGCATTAGGAGTTAAGCCCTCAGTTTTTCTTTTTTCTCTTTGAAAGTGAAAAACCCTTTTCATCCCTATAAAATTTCTTGCTGACTGCAAAAACTTTCAGATTTTAAAAATGAAATGCGAGGACACAAGCTTTACTGAGCTGCAAGTTGGAAGATATTTTTTAAGGCTGAGAAGCAGAAAGCTACTTCATAAAATCTTTTCCAAGTGGAGATAAAATCTGAAATTCATTACTTTCATGGTTACCTTCTGTAATTAAACTGCTTCCTTTCGTCGCTTTGAAAAATTCAATTAATTGAGTCTTTTCATTGACGCTCCTCGCTCGTTCGCTTGCAGTCAAGGTGTTAAGGCTGACAAATATTACTCTATTTGTTTAATTCTGTGACTGGCATATTCCATCTCGTTCATGACCTTTGTTGATGAAGTGAGGGCACCTTAATGCAAAAGCTTAAGCAGTACGTTTGGAAAATCTGTGTAGATTTATCTGAATGATTTTTCGTGTCCCCCAAGTAATCTTGCGGCTTTTAGGACAAAATCAATAAGAAGACTTATCATGCTCAATAATCACAACTCTTCAATTCACCTCTATGATTCTGTGCACCTAATATAAACCTCTAGCCATCTAATATGACCAAAATCTTAATTTATGTGCTTAAAAGGGAAACTATAAACCTTACATTTTTTTTTTTAGGAAAACATCATCGTCTTCTTTGTTAATTTCAAGCTTTATGCCACAGTTCCCAGTTGGCCTAGTATTCACCAGATCATCCCGTATGAGATGTTGGGCTATGTTGTGGAGAGCTCCCAGGTTGCGGACCTCAGTTACCCTCAGGTTGATAGCAGTTGACAGCAGGCAGATACCAAGCATTCCTCTGCCTGCCTTGACTGTTTGCCTGTTTCACCGCAACCCCTTTGCTTTTTGTACCACACTTTGTTTCTGTAAGAGTCCAGGGCTTACTACGCATGCAACAATGGCGCGTTGCCGCAAGAGGAAATCCGTCCCAACTGAGCATGCGCCAAAGACGCCTTAGTGCGCTAACCCGCACCTGCGCAGAAGACTTGATGGAAAAAGGTAGGAAAATGCCCAGGACGCGCACAGGAAGTGACTTCAAGCTGATGGAAAAAGGCGGTAAAATGCCCAGGAGGTGCACGGAAAGTGACATCAACCTGATGGAAAAAGGCGGGAAAATGCCCAGCAGGCGAACAGGAAGTGACCTCAAACTTCCCTATATAAGCCCAGCTCAGACACTGCCAATTTGCTTGATTATCTTCAGTCCCCCCCTTGTTCCTGTACTAGTGTGTGATCTGTCTGAACTTGTTGTGACCTGGAAACCTATTTGACTATTCTTGATTGCTCCTTGCCTTTGACCTCGGATTTTTACCTTAACCATTCTACTTCTTTGCCCCTTTTGTACTCAGCTGCCAGATTGGAACCGACCATTCTTCTTCTGATTAACCCTTTTATACTAAGTTGCCCAACTGAAGTTGACCTCAACTCGGATCTCGGACTAAGGCTTGCACGGTGCTCCGCACCCCTGGCACCCCTGCCACTCGGTGTCCCACCAAGTCTCTGTCTCCATCTCCAGAGGCTTCAAGGACTCGAGGTGCAAGGGAGGCCTCCCCACTACTTTGGTCTCACATCAGGTACGTGGCTCTCGTCACAGTTTCTCCCATACTCCAAGTGTAACTAAGGGCCACAACCTGAGAGCCATCTACAGCAAAGCCCAACACTCCTTGCGGGGTTCTTTAGTAAACACCAAGTAGCTCCTTAGACCCTTCACCTTGGCATTCTTTGGGGCCTATAAGTCACCTGGAGACACAGAGGGTCTACTACCTCCTATATGTTCTCTTTTCTTTTTTGGTGGTGCTGCACAATGGCTGCATCTTCTTATCTCAAGGCTAGTAGGTTTTGCTTTGTGTCTTTTATGGTTTCTTTGCGGTAAAGCAAGAAAGCATAAAAACCGCCTGGGAGTTCGGGTCCTTGGGAGACTTAGGAACCTCTGTGGATTCCCATATACCCACTGGACTGTGAGTGGACTCTGCCCTCTATTAGGACTATGTTTCTTTAGAATTTTCTTTTATTTGTTGGGATGCTGACCACCTGGTTGTTCTTTGCTTTAAGCATATACAGTATACCACCATTGCCTTCTGTCATTCTGGACGGTTTATTCTCATACTAAGATAGATGGGGAATTGGTTCAACACCTCAGACTTGTGCAAATGGTGAGAAGTTTAAACCGATAATAATAATAATAATGATAAGGAGAGCAGCTCGTTGTAAATGAAACATAAGTAAAATAAATTAATTAGTAAATTAATATGAACCGCGCTCTCTCTAAAAGTGAAAAACCTAAATAACTATAAAGTGCATAAAAAGTGCGTACAAACAATGTCAGCAAATAAAATCATAAAATATAAAGTGTGTAAAGTCCATAAAAGACAACATCTAGTGAGTGTCCAATATGAATGCAATTCAATTCAATTAAGTGGATGTGAATCTTCTTCATCCTAGTGAACAATAAGGAGTGACTGTAGATCTTCCACCACCATCACCTGGCACACATCCTACTCACCAGAATTCCATGACACCCATTACAGGTAGTCAAAAGTGCTGGAAAAAGATAATGCCAATTGGGGGGTTTCACAACCACAACGCCAATCCAAACAGACGTCCAATCATCGGTGGAGAGATGAAAAGAAGAAAAGGGCTCCCATAGTGAAGTGAATCACGATTTATTCAGAAGTTTGAAAAAGTACAAACACAAAAATCCATCACAGCTAAACATCCATGTGCAAGGAAACGTCGTTTGCGCTCCAGCTGCGTTGCAAGAAGCGGAAGTGACGTATTACGCTCAAGGCACCCAAAGCATGATACATAACTTCCACCCCTTGCAATGCAGCTGGTCTCTCCCAGACCACCTCTCGCTTCTCGGGGCCTCCAGAACTACCTGTGCTGCTCCTCTGTCTTGAGGATATATTTGTGTTTCAAGTCCTTTTTCCCTCCCCTACTTCCTGTAGCATCATTTCCTGTCCTGAGCTCATGTACCAGTCCAACAAGTCTATTAGCATATGAATACGGAATTCTAGCTTCCAAAAACAATAAACAATCATCATTCCATATTTATGCTACAAAAAATCACTAATATAGTCAAAATGTCTAGCTGAATGAATTTGGTTAAAAGCCAATTAACCCCTTGGCACTGGCTCCCGCCGTCCCTTTTAGGAGTTTGGCTTTCCGGGGCGGGGCTTGTGACCATGTGACCACTGTGATTGGCTGTCACTGCCGTCAAGAGATTGGAAAACTCCCGATCGTAAGAAGCGATTGAGAGCTTTATGTGAGCCACCGGTCACTGTGCAAATTAGCTAATGCACGCAAACATGTGGACCCTCAGCACCATAGCCAACCCTAACTGTGCCCATCATATGCAGCCAATTGTGCCCATAATATTTAGCCAACTGTGCCCATCATATGCAGCCCACTGTGCCCATAATATGCAGCCAACTGTGCTCGTCATATGCAGCCACTGTGCCCATCATATGCAGCCAACTGTACCCATCATATGTAGCCAACTGTGCCCAGCAAATGCAGCCAACTGTGCCCATCATATGCAGCCACTGTGCCCATCATATGCAGCCAACTATGCCCAGCAAATATAGCCAACTGTGCCCATAATATGCAGACAACTGTGCCCATCATATACAGCCAACTGTGCCCATCATATGCAGCCACTGTGCCCATCATATGCAGCCAACTGTGCCCAGCAAATGCAGCCAACTGTGCCCATCATATGCAGCCAACTGCGCCTATCATATGCAGCCTCTGTGCCCAGCATATGCAGCCAACTATTCCCATCATATCCAGCCAACTGTGCCCATCATATGCAGCCAACTGTGCCCAGCAAATGCAGCCAACTGTGCCCATCATATGCAGCCTCTGTGCCCATCACATGCAGCTAACTGTACCCAGCAAATGCAGCCAACTGTGCACATCATATGCAGCCACTGTGCCCCCCCACCTGCTCGCCTGCCCACTGTCTGCCTGGCACTTACCCCATCGTTATGGCGGGTCAGGTAGCGGGTGACAGCGGTGAGCTGCGGGACGGGTAGCGTGGGTCAGGTGATGGCTCCTGTGTCCTCCCTGTGTCTCTTCTTCCTGTTCTGCTAGGCGGCCAATGGGATCGTCTCTGCCTTCAGCCAATCAGGTGACCGGTATTAGATACGCGCCTCCTGATTGGCGGAGAGGCGGTTCAGTGTTAGAAAATCAATATTCATTTGGTTTTCTAACACGACTGGGTGGACTCCGAGTGAAATGCTCTGTGCTCGCAGCTCACCTTTTTTGAAGCCTATTAGAGCCTAAGGCTCTAATCAGGTGCTTAAAATAAACACCCCCCCCGCTGTAATTCAGGCAACCGGCATCCGCAAAGGGGCCAGACGCCTGGATAGGGGGTGGCTACAGCGCCCATGAATAGATTCATGCAATGACATTGCGGCGGACAAATATGACCCCAAATGACACTTTTTGGGTTACCAGTGACATTATTACATTGATCAGTGCTATGAAAATGAACTGATCATTGTAAAAATGACACTAGGGGGCGATCAAGGGGTTAAGTGTATTCCCTGGGTGTGTTCTAACTGTAGGGGGGATGCGCTGCCAGGGACATGACAGAGATTGCTGTTCCCGATCTCTGTCATGTCAATGACCGCAACATGCAGGAATATACAATGTAATACTGACATATAATCACACACATAGGTTGGACTTGATGGACTTGTGTCTTTTTTCAACCTCACCTACTATGTAACTATGTAACTATGTCATCTGGCAGAACGGGGATCCGCTTGTTTACATAGGAAGATCCCCGTTCTGCCTATGCAATAGGCGATCGCGGTGTCGCCGGTGGACATGAATCGCTGTGGCTGTACGGCGGCTCGCGCAGGTGCAGTTGCAGGCGCGCGGGGGTGCCGCAGCGCGCTGCGAGAGCCTGCCCGCTAGGGTTGCCACATCACCCCCTTAATCCAGGACACATATTAATTACACAGGTTCTGAGGCTGATTTAATGCAGATAAGGCACCAAGTGTGTTTAATTACCACCTTAATCAGTCACAGAACCTGTGTAATTAATGTGTGTCATGGATTAAAGGGATGATGTGGCAACCCTAGCGGGCATGCTCCCGCAGCGCGCTGCGGCACCCGCGCGCGCCCGCAACTGTGTCTGCGCGAGCCGCCGTACAGCCACAGCGATTCATGCAGGAGAGCTAACCTGCCACCGTATAACGACGGCGGCTGGTCGGCAACAGGTTAAGATTATTTCCAATTCTGGTTGAGCAAGGCCTTGGAAAGTGTTTGAAATCCCACCGCTTGCTACATACGTAAAAAAAATAAAATAAAAAAATTAATAATAAATAACAACAGCATGCCTCTAAGTAGCACTGCAATTAAATAAGGCAAAAAACAACCGTATTCTCAGAGAAAAAAAGACAATAATTCATTTTTACATTATCATAGTCAATAATGTGACCGTGACATTGCCTTCGTTATCTCTTGATCTTGTATAAATTTTCTATGAAACAAATATGAAAATGCGTTATTCTGCTTTTCTTTTTTTTTTTTTCCGTCTCTTACTTTCAACAAGCAATAATGAAAAATGCATTAGTTAACCTTAACCTCCGGATTTGAAAGAAACAGGTGACGCCGTTGATTTAAATTTAAATATATTATAAAACCTGTACACCGAGCGATCAGACTTAACCTTGATTGCCGCACTTGTGCTCTCTCTCGGAGCAGCTGAATTACCATAAACGAGGGGGAAAGAACGGAGCACAAAAAAATACTTTTTACAAATAAAGAAATTTTTTTTTTTTTTTTACAATTGGTCTATGAAACAGAAAAAAAGAAACGGCGTAAGAAGTGCTAGGATAGAGAAATATTTATTGACGGGGATAAACAAACTAGTTCGTGGGCGAGGCGAATTGGAAGCCTGGGAATTTTTTTTTATTGATTCTTCTGGCAAGCAATAGGAATTATGATTAACAACCTTCTATCTCTCTATGGTAATTCACGCTATGCTTTCATGTGAGTGAATACGAGCGATAAACCTTAATAATGCTAAATCAAATATATATAAAGTGACTCCGTACATAAATAAAAATTGATTGATTAATTGATTAGAACATGTTTTAACTTCTTCAGATCTGCGCTGTAGCTGAATGACGGCTACAACGCGGACCTGCTTTGCCGGGAGGACGTCAATAGACGTCCTCCCGTGCCCGAGCAGCCTGCGCGCCCCCTCCGCGCTCTGTGATCGGCGAGTCTATGGGACTCGGCTTATCACAGATCGGGGTAAGAGGTCGATCCCGACCCCCCCTTACCACGTGATCAGCTGTCAGCAAATGACAGCTGATCATGTGATGTAAACAGAGCTGGTAATCGGCTATTTTTTCTCCTCTGAGGAGAAAAAAAAAAGTCGATCACCGGCGGCTCTCAGACAGACATCGGTCCCGATCAAGGAGAGCTTCTGCCAGCTTATCTGTGCCCACCTTTGCCACCTGCCATGCCATCTACCAGTGCACAACAGTGCCGCCTACCAGTTCCCACCAGCGCCACCTACTAGTGCCCACAGTGCCAACCATCAGTGCCCACAGTGCCACCTATCAGTGCCCACAGTGCCACCTATCAGTGTCACCAATCAGTGCCTCATCAACAGTGCTGCCCATCAGTGTCACCTACCAGTGCCCATCAGTGTCACCTACCAGTGCCCATCAGTGCCCGAGTGGCCTGCGCACCCCCTGCAGGGCGCCCGTGGCGCACTCTGTGATCAGCGAGTCTATGAGACTCGCTGGATCACAGATTGGAGTAAGGGGTCGACCTCGATCTCTTACCACGTGATCAGCTGTCAGCCAATGACAGCTGATCATGTGATGTAAACAGAGCTGGTAATCGGCCGATCACCAGTGGCTGTGAGAGGGACATCGGTCCCGATCACGGAGAGCTGCCGCCAGCTCATCTGTGCCCACCTGTGCCACCTGCCAGTGCCACCTAGCAGTACACAACAGTGCCGCCTACCAGTGCCCATCAGCGCCACCCATCAGTGCCCACAGTGTCACCTATCAGTGCCCACAAGCAGTGCCTCATCAACTGTGCTGCCCATCAGTACCACCTACCAGTGCCCATCAGTGTCACCTACCAGTGCCCATCAGTGCCACCTACCAGTGCCCATCAGTGCCCATCAGTGTCACCTACCAGTGCCCATCAGTGCTGCCCAACAGTGCCACCTATCAGTGCCATCTATCAGTGGTGCCTATCAGTAACACCTATCAGTGTCCATCAGTGCCACCCATCAGGGCCCATCAGTGCCATCTTAACAGTGGCCATCAGTGCCGCGTTATCTGTAGCCCATCAGTATCACCTTATATGTCCCCATCAGTGCTGCCTTATCTGTGCCTATCAGTGCCATCTTATGTATGCCTATAACACCAGTGCAGCCTATCAGTGCATATCAATGAAGGAGAAAAATCACCTGTTTGCAAAATTTTATAACAAACTATGAAACATGATTTTTTTTTTTTCAAAATTTTCCATCTTTTTTTGTTTGTTTAGCAAAAAATAAAAACCCCAGCTGTGATTAAATACCACCAAAGGAAAGCTCTATTTGTGTGAAAAAATGATAAAAATGTCCTATGTGTACAGTGTAGTATGACCGCGTAATTGTCATTCAAAGTGTGACAGCGCTGAAAGCTGAAAATTGGCCTGGGCAGGAGGGGGGTTTAAGTGCCAGGTAAGCAAGTGGTTAAATAGTCCACTGTTCTAAGGTGATTCTCAAACATGAAATTAACACATGATACACCCAAGAGTCGTGGTTAAAAGAGACAAAAACCTCCACCTCTGCACACACTGCCGCTTAGCGACTCCAAATGATCTCCTAATACAGGAGAACGCACTCGCTTGTGGCTTAATACCCAACCCGGGGACTTTTGGGAGATGGAACGCTGATCCCAGCATCGTCTGTAAAATCCTAGGCTACTTTATTTAAATAAGAAAGTATTGCACTTACAGTCAAAACAATAAGAAATTGCAGTATAAACGAGCCGGTGGGCTTTCGATAGCAGCCCGTCAATCCGGGACCTCCTTGAACGCGATGACGTCAGCACGTCACTCCCCTTACGTGTTTCGTCACACCTGACGTCGTCCTGGGGCCTGTTGAATGCCACTATGTGTCCAGGGACGACACATCACCGGGCACGAATTTGAATCGTCTCCCACTCCATTCAAAACCCACGATGGCTGTATTCAGAGCTCACTAACCGTCAGTCCTATTCACACAAGAAAGGAAGCATCCTTTTAACAACCGCCTTGTCAGGGACTAACCCGCAGGAGAACTAACATCTATGGCCAGCAGAATCCTGTATCAATTAACACAAATTCTCCAGCACTAATGCGAACACCTGCACGCCAAAGCACACACACCACGTGAGAGACTCCAGGCACCAAGCATACTATTTAAAGCATGTTGCAGCAGTCACCAACTGCTGCATGATCTTCAGCTTCCTGTGTATTCCTCAGTTCCTGTTCCTGTTGTCTTGGATTATCTGCTAAACGACACGGCTTGTCTTGACCTATCTGATCTGTACTTACCCCGGCTTGACCCTTGGCTCGTTCCTGTTACTCCGCTCTGATCTGCTGCACCGTGTATGACCAGTGGCTTGTTTTATGGACTTTGCTACTGTTTGATCCGCTGCACCGTGTATGACCCCTGGCTTGTTCTATAGACTTTGCTACTGTTTGCTGTCCTGTGTATGAACCCCGGCCTGGCTCCTGACACTGCTCCTGGTACTTCCTGCTGTACGATCTCATCTGGTACTTCCGAGGTACCCCTGCCTAGCAGTCTACCCTGCTCGTCAGCTGCCCACCAGTGGACTTCTCTGCTTCATCTCAGCTTGCCGCAGCCAGCAACCCCTGCCGCTTTGAGTATAGCTCCCCCTGTACCACCTCCAGGGGACGCTCTGCACTTAGTCGCAAGGGAAGCTCTCCCAGCACTTCAGCCTCCGATCAGGTACGTGATAGTATCATGCAGCCAGTAACGTCAGAGACTGACGGAGGTGCTTCCCTGCTCAAGACTCTGTGCCAGCAAGTCGCTACGCTGACCCAAGCAGTGACAAATCTACAAGGACATTATTTCCAGTTGGAGATTCACCTTCAGAACCAAGCAATGTCTCCTATGATGATTCCACCCCTGAACCAAGGGTACCTACTCCGGAGCGCTTCTCTGGTGACCGAGGGAAGTTCCGAGCATTCAAGGACACCTGTTTACTTTACCTGGCCCTCCAACCAAGAACCTTTTCCATAGAAACTGTTAAAGTGGGATTTGTTATTTCCCTGCTGTCCAATGAACCCCAGTCCTGGGCTCATCAGTTACTAGAGCAAAAGGATCCCGCTATTAATTCAGTGAACTTGTTCTTTGAAGCTATGTCCAGATTATATGATGATCCACAACGTATGGCTACTGCTGAGGCCGCCCTTCATGCCTTGCGGCAAGGGCAGCGCCCTGTAGAGGATTATATCGTGGACTTTCGCACCTGGGCTGCCGACACGGGGTGGAATGAGGCCGCTCTCAGATTCAAATTCCGGCTCGGCTTATCTGAACTTGTCAAAGATGAACTTGCATGAGTAGAGTCCCCAACCACTTTAGAAGGACTCACCCAGCTAGTCGTCCAAATTGATAGGCGCCTGCGGGAGCGACGGTCTGAACGATGTGCACGATCCTTCCGGCCTTCTTGGATGACGCCCACAGTTCCAGCTGTTCCTGCACCCGTCACTCCATTCACGTCCAACAAAGGGCCTATGCAAATTGGCGCAGTTCGCTCTGCTCTGACCCCTAACGAGAAACTTCATCGCCGGCAAGCTAACCTATGTTTCTATTGCGGAGAACCCGGACATATCCGTCTCAACTGCCCAATAAGGCCCAGTAGATCTCCTTTCCGCAACTCTACTAGCCTCCAAGTCCCGAAACCTTCCCCAACTCATCTTGTTCTCCATATCGCATTACAGTTGGCAAGAGGAGAGGTCAGACTTCCAGCAATATTCGACTCCGGGGCTTGCAGTTGCTTTTTGGACATTTCCCTGGCTAAAGACTTTCAGATTCCACTTCGGAGGAATGAACATAAACTTAAAATTCACTTGCCTGACGGTTCAACACCGCAGTTTGGGCCTGTTACTCAAGAGACTTTGCCTATTCTCACCATGATTGACCCAGGCCATCAAGAATTTCTTTGTTTTGATGTTCTTTGTTCTCCTATGTTCCCTGTAATTTTGGGACTCCCTTGGCTATGGGCACACAACCCTCAGGTAGACTGGAACACAGGGAATATCGCTTTCAAGTCAACTTATTGCCACCAGCATTGTATCATACCTGAATCTGTAGCACCTTCCAGTTGCCTTACCGTCCAGCCAGTTTCCAATTCTAGCCAAGACGTCCCTCCAGTTTACCATGACTTTTTAGATGTCTTCGATAAGAAAAAAGCGGACACTTTGCCACCTCATCGTTCTTACGATTGTCCAATCGAGTTGCTGCCTGGTGCAGAGATCCCCTTTGGTCGAATATTTCCACTTTCAGAGACCGAGCTTGAGACTTCACGTCAATATATTGACGAGAACTTAGAAAAAGGATTCATCCGCCCATCATCATCCCCAGCTGGTGCCGGAATATTCTTCGTGGAGAAGAAAGACCATTCCCTCAGGCCTTGTGTGGACTACAAAATCACGGTCAAAAATCGTTATCCTCTCCCCCTGGTTCCCGAGCTTTTTCAGAGATTCCGTTCTGCCCAAGTCTTTACTAAGTTGGACTTACGAGGCGCCTACAACCTTGTGCGCATCAGAAAGGGGGATGAGTGGAAGACCGCCTTCAGAACTCGTTTTGGGCATTTTGAATACCGTGTTATGCCTTTTGGACTATGTAATGCCCCAGCGACCTTTCAACATTTTGTAAACAACATCTTTAGAGAATTCCTGGATCATTTCCTGATCGTATATTTGGATGACATCCTCATCTTCTCTGACAGTCTGGAGTTACATAGAACCCACGTCCGGAAGGTACTATCTACATTGAGAGAACACAAGCTCTATGCAAAAGCAGAAAAGTGTCAATTTGAACAGGCATCCATACAGTTCCTGGGCTTAATTATTTCTACATCGGGTATAGCTATGGACCCTCAGAAAGTATCTGCTATTCTGGAGTGGTCAGCCCCTACCAACAAGAAAGGTATCCAAAGATTTGTGGGGTTCGCTAATTTTTATCGGAGATTTGTTAAAAACGTTTCTGGTATTATTGCCCCCATTACCCAGCTCACTCGCCAGCATACCCGTTTCCAGTGGTCCCAGGAAGCCCAAGAAGCTTTTGATAAACTAAAGGCTCTATTCACCTCGGCCCCCATTCTACAACATCCAGATCCAGCCCTGCCCTATATTTTGGAGGTCGATGCATCAGAAGTCGCCATAGGGGCTATCCTGTCACAACGCCAAGGCCCTAAAGCTTTACTATACCCTGTAGCCTTTTTCTCCCGAAAACTAAGCCAACCGGAAAGGAATTATGATGTGGGGGATCGGGAATTACTGGCAATAAAAGCTGCTCTCGAAGAATGGCGATACCTACTGGAAGGCGCAGCTCATCCCATCATGATATTCACCGACCATAAAAACCTTAAATATCTCAGATCTGCCAAACGACTAAGACCACGGCAGGCCAGATGGGCCTTGTTCTTTTCGAGGTTTAACTTTCACCTTACTTACCGTCCGGGGTCCAAGAATGGGAAAGCGGATGCCCTCTCACGCATGTTTCCAGAAACTCCAGAGACTGTGGCCCCTAGTACTATCTTGTCCCCTCAGAATTTCCTTTTAGTTCAACCTGATCTAAGATCAACCCTTGAACAAACCTCTGCTCAATGCCTCGAATCCGAAGCATCTGCATTCAGAAGGCAGGAAGGACTCCTGTGGCACAGGGACAAGATCTTCGTTCCCATGGGAGCCAGGCTTCAGGTCCTCAAGACCTTTCACGAACACCAACTTGCCGGCCATTTCGGGATTCATAGGACTACTGAGCTGATTCAGCGATCCTACTGGTGGCCTAACCTGAGGCAAGATTGTAAGGATTTCATAGGCTCCTGCACAACCTGTGCCAGAAGTAAGGGAAGCTGCACCCAAGCCTGGGGTTTGCTAAGACCACTACCTATCCCGGACCGCCCCTGGAAAATGTTGTCCATGGATTTTATTGTGGAGCTGCCCCCATCTGAAGGCTTTACCACTATCCTGGTGGTGGTCAACCGTTTATCAAAGATGGCCCACTTCCTGCCTCTACTAGGCACACCTTCTGCCATTGATACAGCACATGTCTTTATTAAAGAGATCGTAAGATTGCACGGCTTGCCAGACAGTATTGTATCCGACAGAGGAGTACAATTTACTTCAAGGTTCTGGAGGGCTCTCTGTAAAGCTTTGAACATTGAAATCTGTTTGTCTTCTGCCTATCACCCACAGAGTAATGGCCAGACGGAGAGGACGAATCAGACACTAGAGCAGTACCTCCGCTGTTTTTCTACCTTCTCTCAAGATAACTGGATAACCTTGCTGCCATGTGCCGAATTCGCCTATAATAATTCGGTACACGCCTCCACCAATCAGTCTCCATTCTGGGCAAACTATGGATTCCACCCATCCTTCTTTTCTTATGTCACTCCAGAAGCAGCGGTACCTGCTGTACAGGACAGATTAACTTTCATTCAAGAAAATTTACATGTTCTTCAAGAAAACATGAAAAAAGCACAGGAGGACTATAAAAAGCATTATGACAGGAAGAGGAAAGGTAATCCAGTTCTGAAAGTAGGGGACAAAGTTTGGCTCTCCACATTGAATCTTAAATTGTCTTGCCCCTCCCGGAAGCTGGGCCCAAGATTCATCGGTCCCTTTGCGATTAAGAGAGAGATTAATCCTGTGGCTTTTGAATTGTCTCTGCCAAGCTCTTACAAGATTCACCCAGTATTCCACGTCTCGCTGCTCAAGCCAATCAGTACTGGCCCCTTCTCTGGAAGAGAAGATCCTCCTCCACCTCCAATCACAGTGGGTGAAGAAACGGAGTTCGAGGTGGAAATCATCCTGGATTGTCGAAAGAGAGGTAGACAAATTCAATATTTAGTGAAGTGGAAGGGTTACCCATCAGAGGAGAGCTCTTGGGAACCCGCAAGTAATGTTCATGCCCCTAGACTGCTACGTGAATTCTTCAGAAGATATCCGGAGAATAGGGATGAGCCGAACACCCCCCGGTTCGGTTCGCACCAGAACCCGCGAACGGACCGAAAGTTCGCACGAACGTTAGAACCCCATTGACGTCTATGGGACTCGAACGTTCGAAATCAAAAGTGCTCATTTTAAAGGCTAATTTGCATGGTATTGTCCTAAAAAGGGTTTGGGGACCCGGGTCCTACCCCAGGGGACATGTATCAATGCAAAAAAACCTTTTAAAAACGGCCGTTTTTTCGGGAGCAGTGATTTTAATGATGCTTAAAGTAAAAAAAAAAAAGTGAAATATTCCTTTAAATATCGTACCTGGGGGGTGTCTATAGTATGCCTGTAAAGTGACACGTGTTTCCCATGTTTAGAACAGTCCCTGCACCAAATGCCATTTTTAAAGGAAAAAATCTCATTTAAAACTGCTTGCGGGTTTAATGTCATGTCGGGTCATGGCAATATGGATGAAAATCAGTGAGACAAACGGCATGGGTACCCCCCCAGTCCATTACCAGGCCCTTTGGGTCCTGTATGGATATTAAGGGGAACCCCGCACCCAAATTAAAATAAGGAAAGGCCCTATATACTCTGAACAGCAGTATACAGGCGGTGCAAACAAGACAGGGACTGTAGGTTTGTTGTTAAGTAGAATCTCTTTGTAATTTTGAACGGGTACATTTTTAACGTGTTTAGCTCCAGCCAAAAAAATCTTTTTTAAGCTTTTTGGAAAACATAGGGAAGGGTTATCACCCCTGTGACATTTGTTTTGCTGTCTTTCCTCCTCTTCAGAAGATTTCACCTCACTTTTTTGTCCCAATGAAAAATGTTTTTTGAAAATTTGGGTTTTTTTGTGGAACAAGGATTGGAAAGCATCAGTGGAAAGGAGAAATTGTTTTCCCATATTAACTCTTACAGGAGAGAATTTCCCTTCCTAGGGGTAGATTTCATCTCACTTCCTGTTGTCTCCTTCCGTTTGCAAGTAGGAGTCGTTTGTAAGTTAGATGTTTGAAAGTAGGGTCCTGCCCTATATACTCAGCAGAAATTTGGGCCTTAGGTGTTGCTGTGGCCACAACACTGTAAGCCCTCACAGGGCCCTGCTGTGAAATATTAGATCAAGAATTGTAATTACATGCCCCTGTTGAACAGGAGCTGAAAAATTAGGCCTTAGGCACTGGTGCTGGTGCCACAACACTGCAACCCCTCACAGACACTCTAGTTGGAACGCAGGAACGAGCCCTGCTGCAAAGTATTGCTTCAAAAATTGTAATTACACGCCCCTGTTAGACAGGGGCAGAAAAATTGGGCCTTAGGCACTGGTGCTGGTGCCACAACACTGCAACCCCTCACAGACACTCTAGTTGGAATGCAGGAACGAGCCCTGCTGCAAAGTATTGCTTCAAAAATTGTAATTACACGCCCCTGTTAGACAGGGGCAGAAAAATTGGGCCTTAGGCACTGGTGCTTGTCATGAGCAGGTGTGACCAGAACCGTGTGATCTGCGACAGAGGACACCAAAACGTATGTAAGTGAAAATATATTAATTTATTAAAGAAAGTGAATAATATAAATACAACCAACCAGCTCCAATATGCAAATAACAATAGACAGATAAGTGTAATAAATCGGAAATACCAGGTTCATAAACAATAGCCAGGCCAGGGTCATACACAGCAGATCAGCAGATGGACAAGGGATGTTCCAGAGACATAAACGTAAGCCAGGCCAAGGTCAAACACAGGGAGAGCAGCAGATGGGGTAAGGAACACAGGACAGGGAGAGGATGGATGGGTCAGACTGCAGGCAGGGATGCAAGGTAACAGGTGGGACAGGATAGGGTCCGAGACAGGGAGACAGGTTCAGGGCACAGGATCAGATCACAGGTTCAGGGCACAGGTTACAGGATCAGATAGCTTGCGGGTCAGGAGGCAATGACGAAGTCAAGGCAAACATGTAAATGTTTGCCGGGTATTTATAGGCCTGTGATTGGCCTCAAGTGACACCTGATTGTAGGAGGTACTGTCTGCTCCACACTGCCAGGATCCATCCGCTGGTGGACGCCAGTACTGCGGCCCAAAGATGATATACTATTAACAGGGAAAAGCTCTCCTGACAGTTCCAAACTGCCAGGAGACACCTGCTGGTGGACCTCAGTACTGCATGCCAAATAACAGGTCTTACCAGCGGATGGAACATTTCCTGACAGTACCCCCCCTCAAAGGAGCGGCCTCCGGACGCTCCAATTGGTTGTAATTGTCCATAGTCTATGGTATTAAGCAGAACAACAGATGGTGGCACAACAGGCAGAACAGGTGGTGGCACAACAGGCATGGGCACTTCAAGCTGGGCAGCGGGCTCATCAAGCTGGAGGGCAGTCACCGAGACATCAGGCTGGAGGGCAGCAGGCTCCGGGTCATCGAGGAGGGCAGCAGGCTCCGGGTCATCGAGCTGGGCAGCAGGCTCCGGGTCATCGAGCTGGGCAGCAGGCTCCGGGTCATCGAGCTGGGCAGCAGGCTCCGGGTCATCGAGCTGGGCAGCAGGCTCCGGGTCATCGAGCTGGGCAGCAGGCTCCGGGTCATCGAGCTGGGCAGCAGGCTCCGGGTCATCGAGCTGGGCAGCAGGCTCCGGGTCATCGAGCTGGGCAGCAGGCTCCGGGTCATCGAGCTGGGCAGCAGGCTCCGGGTCATCGAACTGGGCAGCAGGCTCCGGGTCATCGAGCTGGGCAGCAGGCTCCGGGTCATCGAGCTGGGCAGCAGGCTCCGGGTCATCGAGCTGGGCAGCAGGCTCCGGGTCATCGAGCTGGGCAGCAGGCTCCGGGTCATCGAGCTGGGCAGCAGGCTCCGGGTCATCGAGATGGACAGCAGGCTCTGGAACATTGGGCCGAACAGCGTGCACCGTAAGGGCAGGCCGGATTACAGGCACCGGCTCAGCAAGCTGGGTAACGGACCCCGGCCCAGTGGGCTGGGTAACAGGCCCTGACTCAGCGAGCTGGACACCGGGCACCGGTTCGGCAAGCTGGATAACGGATACTGGCTTGACAGGCAAAGTGATGGACTTCGGTTTAGCAGACTGGGTAACGGGCACCAGTTCAGCAGACCGGGTAACGGGCACCGATTCAACAGACTGGGTAACGGGCACCGATTCAGCAGGCCGAGACACAGGCACCGAAACTCCAGGCTGAAACACGGGCACCGAAACTTCAGGCTGAGACACCAACATCACGACATCAGGCTGGAAGACAGATACCAGGATATCAGGCTGGAGGATGGACACATCAAACCGGAAAGCAGGCTCATCAGGCTGAACAGTGGGCACATCAGGCAGAACAGCAGGTACATCGGACTGGTCAATAGTCGCTGGAGCGTCAGACTGGAACATGGACACTGGGGTTTCGGGCTGGAAGGCAGGCATATCAGACTGGAGAGCGGGTGCATCAGACTGGAAGGTGGGCACACCAGACTGGAAGGTGGGCACACCAGACTGGAAGGCTGGAACGTCAGACTGGAGAGCTGGAACGTCAGACTGGAGAGCTGGAACGTCAGACTGGAGAGCTGGAACGTCAGACTGGAGAGCTGGAACGTCAGACTGGAGAGCTGGAACGTCAGACTGGAGAGCTGGAACGTCAGACTGGAGAGCTGGAACGTCAGACTGGAGAGCTGGAACGTCAGACTGGAGAGCTGGAACGTCAGACTGGAGAGCTGGAACGTCAGACTGGAGAGCTGGAACGTCAGACTGGAGAGCTGGAACGTCAGACTGGAGAGCTGGAACGTCAGACTGGAGAGCTGGAACGTCAGACTGGAGAGCTGGAACGTCAGACTGGAGAGCTGGAACGTCAGACTGGAGAGCTGGAACGTCAGACTGGAGAGCTGGAACGTCAGACTGGAGAGCTGGAACGTCAGACTGGAAAGCTGGAACGTCAGACTGGAAAGCTGGAACGTCAGACTGGAAAGCTGGAACGTCAGACTGGAAAGCTGGAACGTCAGACTGGAAAGCTGGAACGTCAGACTGGAAAGCTGGAACGTCAGACTGGAAAGCTGGAACGTCAGACTGGAAAGCTGGAACGTCAGACTGGAAAGCTGGAACGTCAGACTGCAAGGCTGGAACATCAGACTGCAAGGCTGGAACATCAGACTGCAAGGCTGGAACATCAGACTGCAAGGCTGGAACATCAGACTGCAAGGCTGGAACATCAGACTGCAAGGCTGGAACATCAGACTGCAAGGCTGGAACATCAGACTGCAAAGCTGGAACATCAGACTGGAAGGCTGGAACATCAGACTGCAAAGCTGGAACATCAGACTGCAAGGCTGGAACATCAGACTGCAAGGCTGGAACATCAGACTGCAAGGCTGGAACATCAGACTGCAAGGCTGGAACATCAGACTGCAAAGCTGGAACATCAGACTGCAAAGCTGGAACATCAGACTGCAAAGCTGGAACATCAGACTGCAAAGCTGGAACATCAGACTGCAAAGCTGGAACATCAGACTGCAAGGCTGGAACATCAGACTGGAAGGCTGGAACATCAGACTGCAAAGCTGGAACATCAGACTGCAAAGCTGGAACATCAGACTGCAAAGCTGGAACATCAGACTGCAAAGCTGGAACATCAGACTGCAAAGCTGGAACATCAGACTGCAAAGCTGGAACATCAGACTGCAAATTGGGAGCAGGTTGAGTTACTGGCAGGATTGTGTGAGTGGGGAAGAACTTCCGTTTCTTCTTGGGCTTAACTACTGAAGATCTGTAGGTGAGGGGTGCAGCAGACTGGAGACGAGGATTGGGATATGGCAGGGAAGAGGTAACAGTGGCTGGAGGAAGTTCGTGTGGGTTTGCAGGCAGCAGGGAAGAGACAGGTGGGTTGAATGCAGGATAGGTACAGGGAGCAGAGACTGGATATGAGTATTTGTTTGGCAGCAGCGTATACTGAGCTGCAACTGTGGTTGACATGGGTGATGGGGAAACATACCTTTGGGTAGGCTGGTGTTTGGTGGCAGAGGTGGTTTGTTTAACTGGAGCTGCTTGCATCATGTCAGACCATGCTGAAAGTATAGGTTGTACAAACTGTGCTTTTAAACCTCCCTGTCTAACAAAAGACTGAGCAGACACAATGCACTCAGCAATCACCGGTGAGGGACAGGCTGAATAGTGCTCACAAAAATCGTCTGGATCATCTTCACAAAGCCAAACTAGTGATACAACCTGATTTATATCAAAAGGAGGAGTGAAATCATCACGGCCCTCAGGAATACAGGGCAGGGCCAGCTCAGTACATAGTTTGATCAAAGGCTGCACCTCCCCAAACAAAATATAACCCTGATCGACCAGGGAGTGAGCCAAACGTATAGTGGCAAACAACTGATCACTAGACCATCCTCTCAAAGCCTGGCGGCAATAATCACCACTTTCAGATGCCAGCAGAGAAAGATAAATAACCTCATCGGTATTCATGTTTGCAACCAACTGAATCAAAATGGTTCCCCTGTGCAGCCACTTCTGGTCAGGGATGGCCTTGACTTACTGTCATGAGCAGGTGTGACCAGAACCGTGTGATCTGCGACAGAGGACACCAAAACGTATGTAAGTGAAAATATATTAATTTATTAAAGAAAGTGAATAATATAAATACAACCAACCAGCTCCAATATGCAAATAACAATAGACAGATAAGTGTAATAAATCGGAAATACCAGGTTCATAAACAATAGCCAGGCCAGGGTCATACACAGCAGATCAGCAGATGGACAAGGGATGTTCCAGAGACATAAACGTAAGCCAGGCCAAGGTCAAACACAGGGAGAGCAGCAGATGGGGTAAGGAACACAGGACAGGGAGAGGATGGATGGGTCAGACTGCAGGCAGGGATGCAAGGTAACAGGTGGGACAGGATAGGGTCCGAGACAGGGAGACAGGTTCAGGGCACAGGATCAGATCACAGGTTCAGGGCACAGGTTACAGGATCAGATAGCTTGCGGGTCAGGAGGCAATGACGAAGTCAAGGCAAACATGTAAATGTTTGCCGGGTATTTATAGGCCTGTGATTGGCCTCAAGTGACACCTGATTGTAGGAGGTACTGTCTGCTCCACACTGCCAGGATCCATCCGCTGGTGGACGCCAGTACTGCGGCCCAAAGATGATATACTATTAACAGGGAAAAGCTCTCCTGACAGTTCCAAACTGCCAGGAGACACCTGCTGGTGGACCTCAGTACTGCATGCCAAATAACAGGTCTTACCAGCGGATGGAACATTTCCTGACAGTGCTGGTGCCACAACACTGCAACCCCTCACAGACACTCTAGTTGGAATGCAGGAACGAGCCCTGCTGCAAAGTATTACATCAAAAATTGTAATTACACGCCCCTGTTAAAGAGGGGCTGAAAAATTGTGCCTTAGGCACTGGTGGTGGCGCCCAGAACCAAAAATGTTCTTACAAGCTATCAGCGTGATGATTGAGGAAGAGGATAATTACTCAGGGATAGTCACTCAGCATCAGCATAGGCAGTCTTTGAAGGGATCTGAGATTTCAAAAAAAAATATTCGGTTACATCAGCATCAGGTGCTTGGTAGCTGGTGGTGATCCAAGACTGATTCATTTTTATGAAGGTCAGCCGATCGACCGAGTCGGTGGACAGACGCACCCTGTGATCGGTTACCACGCCTCCAGCAGCACTGAATGTGCGTTCCGAAAGAACGCTGGATGCAGGACAGGCCAGTAGCTCAATTGCATACTGTGCAAGCTCTGGCCAGTGATCCATCCTCAAGACCCAGTAACCCAGAGGATTTTCGGTGGGAAAGGTGTCCAAGTCTGATCTTGCCCCTAGGTATTCCTGCACCATGTAAAACAGACGCTGGCGATGGTTGCTGGAACCGATCATACCTTGGGGCTGCGGACCAAAAAATTGTCTGAACGCATCGGTCAGACGGCCACCTTCTCCACCGCTCCTTCTTTGACTGACCGAAGCCTCAGCAACACGTTGTCCAGAAACAGGAGTTTGTAACCTCCCAGTCTCTGGGAACGCGTTGCACAGACCTTTCTGCAAGGCCTCCCGAAGATGTTTCATCCTCTGCTCCCTCTGCGATGGCAAGATAAGGTCCGCAACCTTACCCTTGTAACGTGGATCAAGGAGGGTTGCCAGCCAGTATTGGTCCTTCTCCTTGATACCACGAATACGAGGATCCTTACGCAGGCTTTGCAGGATCAGGGAGGCCATGCAGCGTAGGTTTGCTGAGGCATTCGGTCCGGAGTCCTCTGGGTCACTAAGGACAACAACGTCCGCAGCCACCTCCTCCCAGCCACGTACAGGTCCATGTGTTCCTTGGGACTGATCCCTTAAAGACTGTTGCTGATGCTGAGTGCCAGGCTCCACCTCCATACTGACACAATCTTCCTCCTCCTCCTCCTCCTCCTCGTCCTCTTCCTGTGTGATCGGCGGGCACGCAGGAACACTGTCTGGATAAAGGGGGCCTTGAGAGCTAAGGAAGTCCTCCTCTTCCTGCCTCTGTTCTGCCTCAAGTGCCCTGTCCATTATTCCACGCAGCGTGTGCTCCAACAGGTGGACAAGGGGGACAGTGTCACTGATGCATGCACTGTCAGTGCTCACCATCCTCGTGGCCTCCTCGAATGGTGACAGGACAGTGCATGCATCCCTGATCATGGCCCACTGGCGTGGGGAAAAAAAACCAAGCTCCCCTGACCCTGTCCTGGTGCCATAGTCGCACAGGTACTCATTGATGGCCCTCTGCTGCGTGTGCAGCCGCTGCAGCATGGCCAACGTTGAGTTCCACCTGGTGGGCATGTCACAGATTAGGCGGTTCTTGGGCAGGTTAAACTCCTTTTGGAGGTCCGTCAGCCGAGCACTGGCATTATATGACCGGCGGAAATGCACACAGACTTTCCTGGCCTGCCTCAGGACATCCTGTAAGCCCGGGTACCTGCCCAAGAACCGCTGCACCACCAAGTTAAGGACGTGAGCCAAACAGGGCACATGGGTCAGTTGTCCCTGTCGGAGGGCAGAGAGGAGGTTGGTGCCATTGTCGCAAACCACCATTCCTGCCTTAAGTTGGCGTGGCGTCAACCACCTCTGAACCTGCCCCTGCAGAGCTGACAGAACCTCTGCCCCAGTGTGGTTCCTGTCCCCCAAGCACACCAGCTCAAGCACCGCATGGCATCTTTTGGCCTGCGTACTTGCGTAGCCCCTTGAACGCCTACGGAGCACCGCTGGTTCCGAGGAAGAGGCCATGGAGGAAGAAGAAGAGGAGGGGGTGGAGGAGAGAGGTGTGTCACAATCAGCATTTTGGAGGCGTGGTGGCGGAACAACCTCCAACACTACTGCACCTTGTCCTGCATCCTTCCCAGCTGCCAGCAGAGTCACCCAATGCGCCGTGAAACTTAGGTAACGTCCCTGTCCATGCCTGCTGGACCATGAGTCAGCGGTAATATGCACCTTACCGCTGACCGCCCTGTCCAGCGAGGCATGGACATTGCCTTCCACATGCCGGTAGAGAGCCGGAATCGCCTTCCGTGAGAAAAAGTGGCGTTTGGGTACCTGCCACTGAGGAACCGCACATTCCACAAACTCACGGAAGGGGGCAGAGTCTACCAACTGAAAAGGCAGCAGTTGAAGTGCTAGCAATTTTGCCAAGCTAGCATTCAACCGCTGGGCATGTGGATGGCTGGGAGCAAACTTCTTTCGGCGGTGCAGCAGCTGGGGCAGGGAAATTTGCCTGGTACAATCTGACGTCGGTGTACCAAAAGCAGATTGCCCACAAGTACTTGGCTGTGACACACCTAATTCTACACCTTCATTCCTCTCACTGCAGGTCTCAGAGAGGACTGAAGGTCTAGTGGGGTTGGAAATCTCAGCTGATGAGGAGCAAGGAGAGATCCTCTTTGTTCTTTGGTGTGGGTCTTTTAGATACGCTTGCCAACGAACTGCATGGCAGGTCAACATATGTCTGGTCAAGCATGTGGTACCCAAGCGGGAGATGTTTTGGCCACGCGAGATACGCTTGAGACATATGTTGCAAATAGCAGCGGTGCGATCTGATGCACTCGTCTCAAAAAAGGCCCACACCAAAGAACTTTTTGAATAACGCGCAGAGACTGCAGCGCCCTGCACATGTGGAGCTTTGGGGTGTGATGCAGTCAATGTGCTGCCCTTAGGCTGGCCCCTGGAGGGCATCCTGCCTCGTTGGTGATGTGCCTCTTCCTCCTCCTCCTCCTCTCTCCTATCAGGCACCCACGTTGAGTCAGTGACCTCATCATCCCCTCCCTCCTCATCACTGGAGCAAACCTGGCAGTATGCTGCAGCAGGGGGAGCATGACTGCCAGATTGCTGTCCTTCTTGGGCACCCCCTCTGTCCGTGCTCATGTTACTGCCTTCATCGAGCTCAGTATCATCATCAGAGTCTTCCAAACGCTGGGCATCCTCCTGGAGCATGTACCCAACACTGTGGTCAAACAGTTCGAGGGAATCCTCAGGAGGACATGGTGGAGCTAGGGAAGGAGTCACTGATGACATTGAGCTGAGGGAAGAGGCCGCTGCTTTGCCACACAAAGCACCCTGGGCATGGGTGAGAGAGGATGAGGAGGATGAGGACGGCTTGGTCATCCACTCGACCAAGTCTTCCGCATGTTGCGGCTCAACACGGCCAGCTGCCGAAAAAAAGGCCAAGCGTGTCCCATGGCCACGTGCTGATGAGGATGCACCGTCTCCACGACCAGCACTAGACACAGAGCCTGCTTGCCCTCTCTTATTGGCTTGTGACTGTCTGCCTCTCCTTCTTGGCCTTCCAGACATACTAATGGCCTGTAGCTGCACTAAGCTGGGATAGAACACCAGTAATTTTCTTCAGGTAGCTTTATATACTGTAACCAGACAAGCCTGCCTGTCAGTAGGAAGATAACAGGAACGGATCTAGCTGAACACTGTGAGCAGGACGTACTGCACTAAATGTAAATAGCAGGAACGGATCTAGCTGAACACTGTGAGCAGGACGCACTGCACTAAATGTAAATAGCAGGAACGGATCTAGCTGAACACTGTGAGCAGGACGCACTGCACTAAATGTAAATAGCAGGAACGGATCTAGCTGAACACTGTGAGCAGGACGCACTGACTGCACTAAATGTAAATAGCAGGAACGGATCTAGCTGAACACTGTGAGCAGGACGCACTGCACTAAATGTAAATAGCAGGAACAGATCTAGCTGAACACTGTGAGCAGGACGCACTGCACTAAATGTAAATAGCAGGAACAGATCTAGCTGAACACTGTGAGCAGGACGCACTGCACTAAATGTAAATAGCAGGAACAGATCTAGCTGAACACTGTGAGCAGGACGCACTGACTGCACTAAATGTAAATAGCAGGAACGGATCTAGCTGAACACTGTGAGCAGGACGCACTGCACTAAATGTAAATAGCAGGAACAGATCTAGCTGAACACTGTGAGCAGGACACACTGACTGCACTAAATGTAAATAGCAGGAACGGATCTAGCTGAACACTGTGAGCAGGACGCACTGCACTAAATGTAAATAGCAGGAACGGATCTAGCTGAACACTGTGAGCAGGACGCACTGCACTAAATGTAAATAGCAGGAACGGATCTAGCTGAACACTGTGAGCAGGACGCACTGCACTAAATGTAAATAGCAGGAACGGATCTAGCTGAACACTGTGAGCAGGACGCACTGCACTAAATGTAAATAGCAGGAACGGATCTAGCTGAACACTGTGAGCAGGACGCACTGCACTAAATGTAAATAGCAGGAACGGATCTAGCTGAACACTGTGAGCAGGACGCACTGACTGCACTAAATGTAAATAGCAGGAACAGATCTAGCTGAACACTGTGAGCAGGACGCACTGCACTAAATGTAAATAGCAGGAACAGATCTAGCTGAACACTGTGAGCAGGACGCACTGCACTAAATGTAAATAGCAGGAACGGATCTAGCTGAACACTGTGAGCAGGACGCACTGCACTAAATGTAAATAGCAGGAACGGATCTAGCTGAACACTGTGAGCAGGACGCACTGCACTAAATGTAAATAGCAGGAACGGATCTAGCTGAACACTGTGAGCAGGACGCACTGACTGCACTAAATGTAAATAGCAGGAACGGATCTAGCTGAACACTGTGAGCAGGACGCACTGACTGCACTAAATGTAAATAGCAGGAACGGATCTAGCTGAACACTGTGAGCAGGACGCACTGACTGCACTAAATGTAAATAGCAGGAACGGATCTAGCTGAACACTGTGAGCAGGACGCACTGCACTAAATGTAAATAGCAGGAACGGATCTAGCTGAACACTGTGAGCAGGACGCACTGCACTAAATGTAAATAGCAGGAACGGATCTAGCTGAACACTGTGAGCAGGACGCACTGCACTAAATGTAAATAGCAGGAACGGATCTAGCTGAACACTGTGAGCAGGACGCACTGCACCAAATGTAAATAGTCTAGATAGAAGATAACAGGAACGGATCTAGCTAAACTGAATACAGTGTATATATATATATGCAACACCTGGGATGCATATATATACACAATACACTGTAAGTGCAGCTAACTGACTGACTGTTCTGCCTAATCTATCTAACTCAAATCAAATGACACTGTCTCTCTCAGGGCCGATCCTAGGGTCACCGGCGCCTGGGTGCAGAAATATTTCTGGCGCCCCCACATGGGCGTGGTCATCTTACCAACTCCTCCCCTTTACAAATGTTTCTATGGCAACGACTCAAACACAGAGATGCTCCCCTAAGAAGTCTTTGTTACCCTGGGATCCTCCTGTGATCTTTTAATCAAGAAAATACAGGAAGAGGGTACACTAATGAGACCTGGAGGGGAGTCTCTCTGATGCACACAGAGAGGGCTTCTGTTAGAGAGTCTGTTAGAAAGAGCCCCCAGACATAGTACAGGAGATGGTCAGAGACTGCAGACATAGTACAGGAGATGATCAGAGACTGCAGACATAGTACAGGAGATGATCAGAGACTGCAGACATAGTACAGGAGATGATCAGAGACTGCAGACATAGAACAGGAGATGATCAGAGACTGCAGACATACTACAGGAGATGATCAGAGACTGCAGACATACTACAGGAGATGATCAGAAACTGCAGACAGGATATAAGAGATGATCAAAGACTGCAGACATAGTACAGGAGATGATCAGAGACTGCAGACATAGTACAGGAGATGATCAGAGACTGCAGACATAGTACAGGAGATGATCAGAGACTGCAGACATAGAACAGGAGATGATCAGAGACTGCAGACATACTACAGGAGATGATCAGAGACTGCAGACATACTACAGGAGATGATCAGAAACTGCAGACAGGATATAAGAGATGATCAAAGACTGCAGACATAGTACAGGAGATGGTCAGAGACTGCAGACATAATACAGGAGATGATCAGAGACTGCAGACATACTACAGGAGATGATCAGAGACTGCAGACATAGTACAGGAGATGATCAGAGACTGCAGACATAATACAGGAGATGATCAGAGACTGCAGACATAGTACAGGAGATGATCAGAGACTGCAGACATAATACAGGAGATGATCAGAGACTGCAGACATAGTACAGGAGATGATCAGAGACTGCAGACATAGTACAGGAGATGATCAGAGACTGCAGACATAATACAGGAGATGATCAGAGACTGCAGACATAGTACAGGAGATGATCAGAGACTGCAGACATAGTACAGGAGATGATCAGAGACTGCAGACATAGTACAGGAGATGATCAGAGACTGCAGACATAGTACAGGAGATGATCAGAGACTGCAGACATACTACAGGAGATGATTAGAGACTGCAGACATAGTACAGGAGATGATCAGAGACTGCAGACATAATACAGGAGATGATCAGAGACTGCAGACATAGTACAGGAGATGATCAGAGACTGCAGACATAATACAGGAGATAATCAGAGACTGCAGACATAGTACAGGAGATGGTCAGAGACTGCAGACATAGTACAGGAGATGATCAGAGACTGCAGACATAGTACAGGAGATGATCAGAGACTGCAGACATAATACAGGAGATGATCAGAGACTGCATTTCCTATGAACGTTAGTAGATAATGGCCGATCAGCCCTCTCACCTGACCCAGCGATACAGCGATGGTTCCTCTGATCAGGAGTCAGCTCACTCTGAATTGCCCGTGGCGACTCCGCTGGGTAGAGCCCAGATCTATATTCCGGCAGTGACTCCATTCCTTTCTCTGCCAGGGATGGCGCTAAGCTGTGTGGCTTTCCCTCTGGTGGCAAAGGTCAGCGGGGTTCTCTCTCTGATGGTGTTCCCTCAGCACTGTCCTCTCCCTCTGGAGTCCTGGGTATACTTCCCTGAAAGCTTTCCCGGCTCCTGGCTCTCTCTCTCCCCCATTTAGCTGAGCATGCTGTGTGAGCTGCAGTTTCCGTGTTACAGTGGGGCTGCCAGTCCTCGGGACTACATGTCCCACAATCCTCTTCTCTGCTCCTTTTTCTATTCTGTTTCTTCCCTGGGTATATGAAGGCAGGGGAAGATACATAGTGGGCAGCTGTGCTGGCAAGCGCTGCTCACAAGTACAGCAGCGTGCGCAAGAGGGAGAGGGAGGGGGGAGAGGGAGGGGGGAAAGAAGAGCCCGCAGCTGCATTGGCATCACTAGGGTTGGGGTCACCCCCCCTTCCACCAACTATAGTCGCCCCTCAGTACAGACCCCCCTCCTCTAAGTATAGACCCCCTCCATCAGTGCAGAACCCGCACTAAGTATAAACCCCTCCCTCAGTACAGACCTTACTCAGTGCAGACCCCCCAGGAAAACCCCCCTCCATTAGTACAGACCCCCCCCAGGACAGACCCCACCCTCCATTAGTACAGACCCGCCCAGGACAGACCCCCCTCCATTAGTAACGACCCCAAGGACAGACCCCCCTCCATTAATACAGACCCCCCAGGACAGACCCCCCCCTCCATTAGTATAGACCCCCCCAAGACAGACCCCCCTCCATTAGTACAGACCCCCCAGGACAGACCCCCCTCCATTAGTACAGACCTCCCAGGACAGAACCCCTCTCCATTACTACAGACCCCCCAGGACAGACCCCCCTCCAATAGTACAGACGCCCCCAGGACAGAGCCCCCCCTCCATTAGTACAGACCCCCCCAGGACAGAGCCCCCTCCATTAGTACAGACTCCCCTCCATTAGTACAGACCCCCCAGGACAGAGCCCCCTCCATTAGTACAGACCCCCCAGGACAGACCCCCCTCCATTACTACAGACCCCCCAGGACAGACCCCCCTCCAATAGTACAGACGCCCCCAGGACAGAGCCCCCCCTCCATTAGTACAGACCCCCCAGGACAGAGCCCCCTCCATTAGTACAGACCCCCCAGGACAGAGCCCCCCTCCATTACTACAGACCCCCCAGGACAGAGCCCCCCTCCATTACTACAGACCCCCCAGGACAGACCCCCCTCCAATAGTACAGACCCCCCCAGGACAGAGCCCCCCCTCCATTACTACAGACCCCCCAGGACAGAGCCCCCCTCCATTACTACAGACCCCCCAGGACAGAGCCCCCCTCCATTACTACAGAAACCCCCAGGACAGACCCCCCTCCATTACTACAGACCCCCCAGGACAGACCCCCCTCCATTACTACAGACCCCCCAGGACAGAGCCCCCTCCATTAGTACAGACCCCCCAGGACAGACCCCCCTCCATTAGTACAGACCCCCAGGACAGACCCCCCTCCAATAGTACAGACGCCCCCAGGACAGAGCCCCCCCTCCATTAGTACAGACCCCCCAGGACAGAGCCCCCTCCATTAGTACAGACCCCCCAGGACAGAGCCCCCCTCCATTACTACAGACCCCCCAGGACAGAGCCCCCCTCCATTACTACAGACCCCCCAGGACAGACCCCCCTCCAATAGTACAGACCCCCCCAGGACAGAGCCCCCCTCCATTACTACAGACCCCCCAGGACAGAGCCCCCCTCCATTACTACAGACCCCCCAGGACAGAGCCCCCCTCCATTACTACAGAAACCCCCAGGAAAGACCCCCCTCCATTACTACAGACCCCCCAGGACAGACCCCCCTCCATTACTACAGACCCCCCAGGACAGAGCCCCCCTCCATTACTACAGACCCCCCTCCATTAGTACAGACCCCCCCTCCATTACTACAGACCCCCCCAGGACAGAGCCCCCACCATTACTACAGACCCCCCAGGACAGAGCCCCCCTCCATTACTACAGACCCCCCAGGACAGACCCCCCTCCATTACTACAGACCCCCCAGGACAGAGCCCCCCTCCATTACTACAAACCCACCAGGACAGAGCCCCCCTCCATTACTACAGACCCCCCAGGACAGACCCCCCTCCATTACTACAGACCCCCCCAGGACAGACCCCCCTCCATTACTACAGACCCCCCAGGACAGACCTCCCTCCATTACTACAGACCCCCCAGGACAGAGCCCCCCTCCATTACTACAGACCCCCCAGGACAGAGCCCCCCTCCATTACTACAGACCCCCAGGACAGAGCCCCCCTCCATTACTACAGACCCCCCAGGACAGAGCCCCCCTCTATTACTACAGACCCCCCAGGACAGAGCCCCCTCCATTACTACAGACCCCCCAGGACAGACCCCCCTCCAATAGTACAGACGCCCCCAGGACAGAGCCTCCCCTCCATTAGTACAGGCCCCCCAGGACAGAGCCCCCTCCATTAGTACAGACCCCCCAGGACAGACCCCCCTCCATTAGTACAGACCCCCCAGGACAGACCCCCCTCCAATAGTACAGACGCCCCCAGGACAGAGCCCCCCCTCCATTAGTACAGACCCCCCAGGACAGAGCCCCCTCCATTAGTACAGACCCCCCAGGACAGAGCCCCCCTCCATTACTACAGACCCCCCAGGACAGAGCCCCCTCCATTACTACAGACCCCCCAGGACAGACCCCCCTCCAATAGTACAGACCCCCCAGGACAGAGCCCCCCCTCCATTACTACAGACCCCCAGGACAGAGCCCCCTCCATTACTACAGACCCCCAGGACAGACCCCCCTCTATTACTACAGACCCCCCAGGGCAGGACCCCCTCCATTAGTACAGACCCCCCCAGGACAGAGCCCCCCCTCCATTACTACAGACCCCCCAGGACAGAGCCCCCACCATTACTACAGACCCCCCAGGACAGAGCCCCCCTCCATTACTACAGACCCCCCAGGACAGACCCCCCTCCATTACTACAGACCCCCTAGGAAAAAAAACCCCCTCCATTACTACAGACCCCCCAGGACAGAGCCCCCTTCCATTACTAAAAGACCCCCCAGGACAGACCCCCTCCATTACTACAGACCCCCCAGGACAGACCCCCCTCCATTACTACAGACCCCCCAGGACAGACCTCCCTCCATTACTACAGACCCCCCAGGACAGAGCCCCCCTCCATTACTACAGACCCCCCAGGACAGAGCCCCCCTCCATTACTACAGACCCCCCAGGACAGAGCCCCCCTCCATTACTACAGACCCCTCAGGACAGAGCCCCCTCCATTACTACAGACCCCCCAGGACAGACCCCCCTCCATTACTACAGAGCTCCCCTCCATTACTACAGACCCCCCCAGGACAGAGCCCCCCTCCATTACTACAGACCCCCCAGGACAGACCCCCCTCCATTACTACAGACCCTCCTCCATTACTACAGACCCCCCAGGACAGAGCCCCCCTCCATTACTACAGACCCCCCAGGACAGAGCCCTCCTCTATTAGTAATGACCGCCCAGGGCAGGACCCCCCCTCCATTACTACAGACCCCCCCCTCCATTAGGGTACAGTACATAAAAACACCCGGGCAGCAGCTGGAGAGGAGAGTGTGCAGCCGCGCCGCCCGGGTGGAGAACAGAAGAGTACACAGCAGGATTGAGAGACACAGAGAGGAGGAGGAGAATGTGTCAGCACAGACCGCTCTGCTCCCCCTCCCCCCCCTCCCCGCGCGACATCACTCACTGCACGGCTGGTCTCTCTCCACACAGAGAGACCAGCCGCTCTGCCTCCCTTCTCATCTTCGGCTGGCTGAAGGAGGGAGGGGCTTGAGCACTGAATAGAGGGGCGCCTTTCTTCTTAGAACACCAGCGGAGAGGCGCCGCAGGACACAAACAAGAGGAGGAGGAGGAGGGAAGGGAGCACTCTGGCGCTACAGCGCCCCCACCTCTCTGGCGCTGGGGTGCACTGCACCCCGTGCACCCCGTCTGGGATCGGCCCTGGTCTCTCTCTCTCTCTCTATCTCTCAGCACACCGGAACACACTACACAGGGCCGCCGTGCAGGCGGCCTTATATAGTGTGGGGCGTGTACTAAATCTCCTGAGCCATAATTGGCCAAAGCCACCCTGGCTTTGGCCAATTACAGCTCTCTCTACTGACGGCGCTGTGATTGGCCAAGCATGCGGGTCATAGTGCATGCTTGGCCAATCATCAGCCAGCAATGCACTGCGATGCCGCAGTGAATTATGGGCCGTGACGCGCCACACGAATTTGGCGCGAACGGCCCATATCGTTCGCAATTCGATGGACGGTCGAACAGCCGATGTTCGAGTCGAACATGGGTTCGACTCGAACGCGAAGCTCATCGCCACCAGTGGACTTCTCTGCTTCATCTCAGCTTGCCGCAGCCAGCAACCCCTGCCGCTTTGAGTATAGCTCCCCCTGTACCACCTCCAGGGGGCGCTCTGCACCTAGTCTCAAGGGAAGCTCTCCCAGCACTTCAGCCTCCGATCAGGTACGTGATACACCTGCAGAGTTGGCATTGTGGGGAGCCATTCGAATTCAGTGCCTCCCTAAGAAAAATGATATGCCCCCCTTTTCACTTGCCACAAGCAGCAAGGTTACTGCTTTGCCCTGGCCAAATGCTATTCCAGAGGAATTGTAAGTTACTACCCCTTTATGGGAAGCTCCGCCCTTGGGAGTGGTTGAGTTATCTTTGTTCTATATAGTGTTGTTGCAAAGGAGGGGTAGTGAAAAGCAGTGGTAGCTGGTGGTATATTTTGGGGGAGGGGGGGCGAGCTTTCTCCGACCCTGCGTCACCTCCTTCCTAGGCCTAGGCTTCATGGCGGCTTCCCCTGCATCCCCCCCTCCTCCTCGGCGGCCAATAGGATGGCTTCTCCTCTCGGCCAGTCGGATCTCAGGGGCCGCTTCCTGAGCTGGGATTGGCCGGGAGGAGAATCAGGAAGACAATAGCGAATATTAATTCGCTATTGTCACACAACTGGGTGGGCTCCAGGCGCAGTGCTCTGCACCCAAAGCCCATCATTTTTTGAAGCCAATTAGATCCTCCGCCTCTAATCATGTGCTTTTAAAAAAAAAAAAAACATTGGAATCCATGCATCCGGCACTCTGCATGTAGATTGTGGGCAGTGCCCCTAATGGAGCCGCCGCCACTGCTTAGACCTGTGATTCCATTCACATGTGTTGTTTGTCTTCTGTGCTCATCTCTGCTATTCTGTGGGTTTATATTTCCTTTCCCTTTTATCACTTCTTGGCTCACTCCTCCTAGTTTGCTTTCCTACAGTATCTCACAAAAGTAAGTACACCCCTCACATTTTTGTAAATCTTTTCTTCTATCTTTTCTTGTGACAACACTGAAGAAATGACACTTTGCTACAATGTAAAGTAGTGAGTGTACAGCTTGTATAACAGTGTAAATTTGCTGTCCCCTCAAAATAACTCAACACACAGCCATTAATGTCTAAACCACAGGCAACAAAAGTCAGTACACCCCTAAGTGAAAAATGTCCAAATTGGGCACAATTAGCCATTTTCCCTCCCCGGTGTCATGTGACTCTTTAGTGTTACAAGGTCTCTGGTGTGAATGGGGAGCAGGTGTGTTAAATTTGGTGTTATCGCTCTCACTCTCTCATACTGGTCAATGGAAGCTCAACACGGCACCTCATGGCAAAGAACTCTCTGAGGATCTGAAAAAAAGAATTGTTGCTCTACATAAAGATGGCCTAGGCTATAAGAAGATTGCCAAGACCCTGAAACTGAGCTGCAGCACGGTGGCCAAGACCATACAGCGGTATAACAGGACAGGTTCCACTCAGAACAGGCCTCGCCATGGTCCACCAAAGAAGTTGAGTGCATGTGGTCAGCGCCATATCCAGAGGTTGTCTTTGGGAAATAGACGTATGAGTGCTGCCAGCATTGCTGCAGAGGTTGTAGGGGTGGGGGGGTCAGCCTGTCAGTGCTCAGACCACACGCCGCACACTGCATCAAATTGGTCTGCATGGCTGTCATCCCAGAAGGAAGCATCTTATAAAGATGATGTACAAGAAAACCCGCAAACAGTTTGCTGAAGACAAGCAGACTAAAGACATGGATTACTGGAACCATGTCCTGTGGTCTGATGAGACCAAGATAAACGTATTTGGTTCAGATGGTGACAAGCGTGTGTGGGGGCAACCAGGTGAGGAGGACAAAGACAAGTGTGTCTTGTCTACAGTCAAGCATGGTGGTGGGAGTGTCATGGTCTGGGGGCTGAATGAGTGCTGCCGGCACTGGGGGGCTACAGATCATTGAGGGAACCATGAATGCCAACATGTACTGTGACATACTGAAGCAGAGCATGATCCCCTCCCTTCAGAGACTGGGCCTGGGCCGCAGGGCAGTATTCCGACATGATAACCACCCCAAACACACCTCCAAGACCACCACTGCCTTGCTAAAGAAGCTGAGGGTAAAGGTGATGGACTGGCCAAGCATGTCTCCAGACCTAAACCCTATTGAGCATCTGTGGGACATCCTCAAACGGAAGGTGGAGGAGCGCAAGGTCTCTAATATCCACCAGCTCTGTGATGTCGTCATGGAGGAGGGGAAGAGGACTCCAGTGACAACCTGTGAAGCTCTGGTGACCTCCATGCCCAAGAGGGTTAAGGCAGTGCTGGAAAATAATGGTGGCCACACAAAATATTGTCACTTGGGGCCCAATTTGGACACTTAGGGGTGTACTGACTTTTGTTGCCAGCGGTTTAGACATTAATGGCTGTGTGTTGAGTTATTTTGAGGGGACAGCAAATTTACACTGTTATACAAGCTGTACACTCACTACTTTACATTGTAGACAAGTGTCATTTCTTCAGTGTTGTCACATGAAAAGATAGAATAAAATATTTACGAAAATGTGAGGGGTGTACTTACTTTTGTGAGATACTGTATATTAGACATACTCAGTGCAGCCCGTGTTGCCTAAGTAACCTTCATAGTTCTCTAAGCTCCTGTTTGCCTACTATTAAATATATTCAGTGTATGACTTCCCTTGTACCAATCCCAGCTTTGTCCACTGTTTGTGCTTGCCTGCTGCCCCTCTATAGCCAGTCCCTACTCTGCTCTGCAAACTGCAAATGCCCCTGTGGATATAATGCCTTTATGGGGCAGATAGACACATGTTGTAGACAGTGGTGGCTGGTGGTATATATCTTTTTTTGGGGGGGCAAACAATCCACCTGCCGCCACACCCCCAGTTGGGAGGTCGGGTAGGTCACAGGCTTCCTCCTTGGTTGGTCGGCCCCAAGCCCCACACTTACTCTATCTAGATCTCGAGCAGCGCATCCTCTGGGTGGCGTCTCCTCCTTCTGGTGCTTCACGGCGGCTTCCCCTGCGTCTCCTCCCTCCTCCTCCTCAGCAGCCAATAGGATTGATTCTCCTCTCAGCCAATCGGGTGATGGTCTCAGGACTCACTTCCTGATTGGCCGGGAGGAGAATCAGGAAGACAATAGTGAATAGCGATTTGAGCCCACCCTTTTTTTGAAGCCTATTAGAGCTTCTGGCTCTAATCACGTGCTTAAAAAAAAAAAAAAAACAAACCCCATTGAAATCCATGCGTCCGGCACCCCACATGTAGATTAGGGGGCCGGACGCATGGATTAGGGAGGCGGCGCCCCTGAATACTATTTAGCTATTGTCACACAACTGAGTGGGCTCAGGGCTCGGAGCCCACCCTTTTTTAAAGCCAATTAGAGCCTCAGGCTCTAATCATGTGCTTCTTGGGCGGGCTGCCACTGCTTGGAGGTTACCTAGCTGTGTATGGGGGGGGTATGGGTTTCCCCCCTCAAAAAAAAATATATACCCTCCTAGGTGGATGCAGCATCAATGCAATGCTGCATCTGTTCCCTGCCATTTTTACACTGAGAAATGAGCGATCAAACACCGCTGATTGCTCATTACTCCCCTCCACTCTAAGCAGAGAGCCTTGACTGTCAGTCAGCGGTTCTCTACTTTGCCCCTCCAGCGCTCACCGGAGCTCTGAGCTGTGCAGGGGGTGGGAGCGTTTGGCTCAGTCTCCCACTGAGAGGCAGAGAAAGCTGCCAGACCAGGCTGCTGTGTGGATCATAACTCTAAAGCACCTGGACCGGCTGAGTGACATCAGCCGTCAGCAGGCTTTAGTCTGCTGTCAGCCGAAAACGCGTCACAGGAGTGAAGAACGAACCACACTCCTGTGATCCATTGGAGAAGTTTGGCCAAAATAGGTTTGGCCACACTTCTCCTGTAGGAACAGTTGTGCTGTGAGGCCAGGCTGTGAAAATCTCGGGACTAGTTGGACAAAAATACAAATCCTTTGGCAGGTAAGACCTCCCTCTTCATTTGTGCATTTACAGTGCCTTGAAAAAGTATTCATACCCCTTGGAAATTTTCCACATTTTGTCATGTTTAACCAAAAACGTAAATGTATTTTATTGGGATTTTATGTGATAGACCAAGACAAAGTGGCTCATAATTGTGAAGTGGAAGCAAAATGATTAATTGTTTTCAATTTTTTTTATTTTTACAAATAAATTTGCAAAAAGTTGGGGGGGGGGGACATTTGTATGGCGCCCCCCGGAGTCAATACTTTGTAGAACACCATTTCACTGCAATTACAGCTGCAAGTCTTTTTGGGGATGTCTCTACCAGCTTTGCACATCTAGAGAGGGATATTTCTGCCCATTCTTCTTCTTTGCAGAATATCTCAAGCTCTGTCAGATTGGATGGAGAGCGTCTGTGAACAGCAATTTTCAAGTCTTGCCACAAATTCTCAATGTGATTTAGGTCTGGACTGTGACTGGACCATTCTAACACATGAATATGCTTTGATCTAAACCATTCCATTGTATCTCTGGCTGGATGTTTCGGGTCGTTGTCCTGCTGGAAGGTGAACCTCCGCCCCAGTCTCAAGTCTTTTGTAGACTCTAACAGGTTTTCTTCTAAGATTGCCCTGTATTTGTCTCCATCCATCTTCCCATCATCTCTGACCAGCTTCCCTGTCCCTGCTGAAGAAAACCATCCCCACCACATGATGCTGCCACCACCATGTTTCACGGTGGGGATGGTGTGTTCAGGGTGATGTGCAGTGTTAGTTTTCCACCACACATAACATTTTGCTTTTAGGCCAAAAAGTTAAATTTTGGTCTCATCTGACCAGAGCACCTTCTTCCACATAGTTACATAGTAGGTGTGGTTGAAAAAAGACACAAGTCCATTAAGACCAACTTATGTTTCCTGTGTCCCCAACATGGCTTCTCACAAACTACAAACAGGACTTCTTATGACTTTCTTTCTCCAATGTCTTTCTTCTTGTCACTCTTCCATAAAGGGCAGATTTGTGGAGAACACGACTAATAGTTGTCCTGTGGACAGATTCTCCCACCTGAGCTGTGGATCTCTGCAGCTCCTCCAGAGTTACCATGGACCTCTTGGCTCTTCTCTGATGAATGCTCTCCTTGCCCGGCCGGTCAGTTTAGGTGGACGGCCATGTCTTGGTAGGTTTGCAGTTGGGCCATACTCTTTCCATTTTCCGATGATGGATTGAACAGAGCTCTGTGAGATGATCAAAGCTTGAGATATTTTTTTATAACCTTTTATAACTTTTTATAACTCTGCTTTAAACTTCTCCACAACTTTATCCCTGACCTGTCTGGTGTGTTCCTTGGCCTCCATGATGCTGTTTGTTCACTAACGTTCTCTAACAAACCTCCCTCTAAAACCACAGGTTACTCCCCTTTCGAGGTCTTGATGGGAAGACCTTTTCCCACCCCATGGGCCAGACAACCATTAATGTTAGAAAGTGGGGATCTAAGAACAGCTGTATTTATACTGAGATTAAATGACACACATGTGGACTCTATTTACAAATTAGGTGACTTCTGAAGGCAATTGGTTCCTCTAGATTTTAGTTAGGGGTATCAGAGTAAAGGGGGCTGAATCCAAATGCCCCCCCCCCCCACACTTTTCACATATTTATTTATAAAAAAATGCTGAAGACCATTTATCATTTATTATGAGCCACTTTGTGTTGGTCTATCACATAAAAGCCCAATAAAATACATTTACGTTTTTGGTTGTAAAATGACAAAATGTGGAAAACTTCAGTTTAAAACGTTTTTATTATGTTTCCGTAAGTTTAAACAACAGATGTACAGTAATATCATATGTGGAAATACAATATTTGACGAAAATGGGGAAAATTTCAAGGGGTTTGAATACTTTTTTTTTTAAGGCACTCTGGTTGTTTGCCTGGAGCTCAGCTTCATTTTGCTGGTTGGGTAGAAACAAACAGACGGTCTTTCCAAAGAGGCCTCCATTAATACTCCTTAAAGACTATTCCTACAGCAGGCCCGCCGTTTGGTTGAGGCTCCGGAAATCCTTTAATTACAAGATGAAAACATTTGGGGGGATGAAATAGCACAACATTTATTCTTACAGATCTCAACATCAGACCTAAGAGACAGGCCGTTATTGAGGAAAGAGGGGCGAGCGATTTGTTTCCAATAGACGGACAGTTGGGAGTTATGATGATGAGATTTGCACACTGGGATTGACTGATTTGCAGCTCGTAAAGATCTTCAGAAAAAAACAACAAAACAAAAAAAACAAAAAAAACAAAACAAAAGCAGATCGTATTCAGGATACCAAT
Source organism: Lithobates septentrionalis (assembly GCA_037952835.1). Classification (NCBI taxonomy): domain Eukaryota; kingdom Metazoa; phylum Chordata; class Amphibia; order Anura; family Ranidae; genus Lithobates; species Lithobates septentrionalis. The sequence continues at coordinate 841,459 of JBBDGP010001035.1, read as the reverse complement.
AATCGGAAAGCCGCGTATCTCCCCTCCACAAAGAGCTTTATTTATTCAAGTATCTGGATTGCAACATGTTTCCTCCTCGGAGGCCAATCTGTCATTATATTTGCGCTGTTGTTTATCGCCGAGGTTCAATCTGTAGAGCCGTAGTGGGAGGCTGATAACATCTTCAAGAGAAAATCAAGTTGTGGAAATAAGAAGAATCAATCTGCATGGTGCCCATTTCACTTCTCTGGTGCCACCGATAAACTTGTAGGGCAACCAACGCCAAATAAAGAGAAACACTTCTTTTTTTTTTTTCTTCTTTTTTTCTTTTCTTTTTTTTTTCTTTTTTTTATTTCTTTTATTTTTCTTTTGCCCAGAATCTGTTACAATAAAAAAAAACACTTCTCTACAATAAAATACTCCTTTACAAGATGGTCTCAGTCTTTAACCGCTTCAGCCCCGGAAGAATTTACCCCCCCCCCCTTCCGACCAGAGCACTTTTTGCGATTCGGCGCTGCGTCGCTTTAACTGACAATCGCGCGGTCATGCGACGTCGCACCCAAATTAAATTGACGTCCTTATTTCCCCACAATAGAGCTTTCCTTTGGTGGTATTTGGTCACCTCTGCGGTTTTTATTTTTTTGCGCTATAAACAAAAAAGAGCGACAATTTTGAAAAAAAAAAACAATATTTTGCTTTTTTGCTATAATAAATATCCCCAAAATATATATAAAAAAAAAACAAACATTTTTTTTTTCCTCAGTTTGGGCGATTATGTATTCTTCTACATATTTTTGCTAAAAAAATAATAATAAATAAGCGTATCTTGATTGGTTTGCGCTAAAGTTATCGCGTCTACAAAATAGAAAATAGATTTATGGCATTGTATCATTAATTTTTTTTATTAGTAATGGTGGCGACTTTTTTTCCACACAAATAGAGCTTTCTTTTGGTGGTATTTGATCACCTCTGTGGTTTTTATTTTTTTGCGCTATAACAAAAAAAAGCGACAATTTTGAAAAAAAAAAGCAATATTTTACTTTTTTGCTATAATAAATATCCCCAAAAAATATATAAAATTTTTTTTTTTCCCTCAGTTTAGGGCGATTATGTATTCTTCTAAATATTTTTAGTAAAAAAAAATAATAAAAATAAGCGTATCTTGATTACTGTGTATAAATGACACCGGCAGGGAAGGGGTTAAACACTAGGGGGCGATCAAGGGGTTAAGTGTGTCCTAGGGAGTGATTCTAACTGTGGGGGGGAGGGGCTACCACTGACATGACAGCAATCACTGCTCCCGATGAAAGAGAGCAGTAGATCTCTGTCATGTCACAAGGCAGAACGGGGAAATGCCTTGTTTATATAGGCATCTGCCCGTTCTACCGATCCACACCACAATCGCGGGCCGCCGGCAAACATCGAGTTCCCGGGATCCGCGGCGCGCGCCCTGATAGGCGGCAAATTCAAAGGGACGTACCTGTACGCCCATTCGCCTGCCCGTGCCGTTCTGCTGACGTACATCTGTGTGCGGCGGACGGCAAGCGGTTCATGACACTTTACGGTCTCGTTTACACTTGCTTCAAAATGTGGAATCGGGCGTGCTTTTTTAACCACTCGCCGACCAGCCGCCGGCGGCAGGATGGCTCGTTCCGGCAAATCGCTGTAGGTGTACGTCGGCTCCTTTAAGAGACATAGCAGGTGCGAGCGCAGATGCTGTACAACGGGGGGGGGGACCCGATGCGCATGGCCGGCGGCCGCGATGTTCACCGGCCACCTATGATCGCTGGAAAGAGAGCCAGAACGGGGATCTGTTAATGTAAACAGACAGATCCCTGTTTCTGACAGGGGAGGAGAGAGAGATCTGCTTCCTAGTGATCAGGAACAGCGATCTCTCTCCTCCTCCAGTCAGTCCCCTCCTCCCCCCCACAGTTAGAAACACCTATCCTTCTGACCTTTCTATTCTCTTAATACCACTATGTTAAAAATTTCTTAAAGGGAAAAAAAATAGAGAAAAAAAAACTGTACGGGATCCGGAGACTTCCTAGCCCTTGAAGGCAACTGCATGAGCTACATTTCATGTGTTTATACCATTGATACCAAAGGCATGTATGGGCACGGGATCTTGTATGTGGAAAAGATCCAACGTAGATTTAATATTGTTGAGGTTTATGTATCACCGTATCTAAATAAAGAATTGGAAAAAAAAAAGAAACACCTCCCTAGGGAGGGAACACATTTAACCCCTTGATCGCCCCCTAGTGTTACCCCCCTTCCTTGCCAGTGTCATTTACACAGTAATCAATGCATTTTTATGGCACTGATCGCTGTATAAATGTCAATGGTCCCAGAAAAGTGTCAAAAGTGTCCGATATGTCCACCGCAATGTTGCAGTCCTGCTAAAAATCGCAGATCGCTGCCATTACTAGTAAAAAAATAAAATAAAATAATAATAAAATTGCCATAAATCAGGGATATGCAATTAGCGGACCTCCAGCTGTTGCAGAACTACAAGTCCCATGAGGCATAGCAAGACTCTGACAGCCACAAGCATGACACCCAGAGGCGGAGGCATGATGGAACTTGTAGTTTTACAACAACTGGAGGTCCATTAATTGCTATCCCTGCCATAAATCTATCCCCTATTTTTGTAGACGCTACAACTTTTGCGCAAACCAATCAATATACGCTTATTGCAATTTTTTTACCAAAAATATGTAGAAGAATACATATCGGCCTAAACTGATGAAGACTTTTTTTTTGGGGGGCAGGGGGATATTTGTTATAGAAAAAGGTAAAAAATATTTTTTATAAATAATTACATTTATTATAAATAGTTTTTTTTCAAAATTGTTGGTCTTTTTTTGTTTGTTGACCTGTTATTTTTTTTTTTGGGGGGGGGGGGGGATATTTATTATAGCAAAAAGGAAAAAAAATTTTTTATAAATAAATAAATAAATTTATTATAAATAATTGTTTTTTTTTCAAAATTGTCGGTCTTTTTTTGTTTGTTGACCTGTATGGTCTTGGCCACCGTGTTGCAGCTCAGTTTCAGGGTTTTGGCAATCTTCTTATAGCCTAGGCCATCTTTATGTAGAGCAACTATTCTTTTTTTTCAGATGCTCAGAGAGTTCTTTGCCATGAGGTGCCATGTTGTACTTCCAGTGACCAGTATGAGAGAGTGAGAGCGATAACACCAAATTTAACACACCTGCTCCCCCATTCACACTTGAGACCTTGTAACACTAACGAGTCACATGACACCGGGGAGGGAAAATGGCTAATTTGGCCCAATTTGGAGATTTTCACTTAGGGGTGTACTGACTTTTGTTGCCAGCGGTTTAGACATTAATGGCTGTGTGTTGAGTTATTTTGAGGGGACAGCAAATTTACACTGTTATACAAGCTGTACACTCACTACTTTACATTGTAGCAAAGTGTCATTTCTTCAGTGTTGTCACATGAAAAGATAGAAGAAAAGATTTACAGAAATATGAGGGGTGTACACACTTTTGTGAGATACTGTATGTGACACTGAGATGTCAACCACCTGGCCTAAACAATGTGGGGTGGTGTGTGTTGGTGTAATGCTTCAGCACTAGAGTCTAGATAGTTGGGGATGCTGTAAAGAAGTACCAGCAATAGCATACTTATCGACATTGTCCCAGTTCCCAGGAGACACTCACCCCTATCCATGGCCCACACTTGATACAACCACCATCCGGGCAGTCCTGCCTACTTTCTGGGTGGTCTCATCCAAATCATACCCACTTTTATGCAGGAACTGCCCATTCATGGCCATGATCCCTTCTGCTGACACCCTTTTTGGGTTACTGTGCATGCTCAGTAACTCAAATAATCTTGGGAATCCAGAAAAGACCATCAAAGGGATAGAGAACAGAGAAATCCAGGATAGGTACTTGGCTGGGTAGACCCATTCTATGGGCTGTCAGCAGACACTATCAAATAGGTTGGGGTCTGACAACTTCATTGGAAGCCTTCCATAAGTGCAAGCTGAGGCATCCTTCTACCTTGCTCTTCACCGATACTAGATCCTGACCTACCTAGGACCTTTATATGGTCTTAATATGGCTCTGCGTGGCCATACACATTTTTAAATCTCTCTTGTTAAGCCCCACAGATTGAACAAGAGAAACCCATCGGTCCTCCCCATCCATGGGCGTCCGCAGGTAGGGGCAAGGGGGGTCAAGTGCCCCCCCCCCCTGGAATCAGTGGGGTGACACCATCAAGCCATAGAAAGAGCCAAGCTGCCCAGCACCACCAGAGAGAGAAAGACCGAGCTACTACCAGGGTACAGACATGCTATACTACTGACCAGAGTCGCCCCCGGGGAACCCAGAGTGAGCAATCGTCTAGCTGGAGGGATCACTTCTGTAGTTACGCTGGGTCTGGTAAGAGGGCCTGTTGGCCATTATCCATTGCTTATCCTAGGGACTGTACTACATCTGCAGTCTGACCATGATAATGTGATAATGACATTGTCAAAAAGGGGGCGTTGCATGGGTGACCCTAAAATGATGCCCCCCCCTGAAAAAAGTTCTGCGGACGCCCATGCCCCCATCCACGTTAAGCAGCAAGGATAGAGGAAAGTCAGCTGATGGCTGTATTCCTACAGAGGCTGCCGCATACCGGAACAGTGCTTCTACCTGGTTGGATGCCGCTGCTGTTCAGTTGAGAATTTCTGGTTAGCTCCTTCAACAAACGTTGAAAGATTGACTTTTGTCGAGTTGGCCGAACTTTGAGCAGTTGTAGTGCCAGTTTTAGAAGCTGGACACTCTATGTTTCAAAGTACAACTTGATTAAGCAGCCTTATGAGTTAAACATGGAGGCACTTGGAGGTCCTTGTCTCAGTTGGTTGGTTCTCTAATTTGGGCCAGTTTTCTTTATGGCAATAGATTATCTGTGTCCTCTGGGGAGATATCCTAATGTTGCTGTGCTTTATAGACCCCCTGTGGGGAGTTGTGTTCTCCTAAACTTAACTATGTCCACCATTTGGTACAAACTTTACCTGAAAGCTGATGCATCTCTTGTTTTCTCCCCTCGAGGTCCCCCCCGATGATCCCATAGGTTTCATTGGCAGCCTTCTTTGGCTTACGAATGGTGGTTTCTTTAAAAGTGTTTTCTTTAGATATTTAAAAATCCCCTGTGTCTAGTTGTGCCCTCCCAAACTTGACCATGTCCTTCGTTTGGTACAAACTTCCTTCACCTGAAAGTTGATGCATCTCATGTTTTCTCCCCATGAGTTTCATTGGCAGCCTACTTTGGCTTCGAGTTCGTGGTGTCTTTTAGACTTGATGGATGATGGGTGTGATACATTTTATCTACTATTATGAAACAAAATGTCTTTATGGACCTTGCTTTGTGCACTGGTCCAAATCATTTGGTGGGGGGAGGGGGGATTATGGTGTGGGGTTGTTTTTTAGGGGTTGGGCTTGGCCCCTTAGTTCCTGTGATGGGAACTCTTAAGGCAGGAATCTCCAAACGATGGCCCTCCAGCTGTTACACAACCACACGTCCCATGAGGCATTGTAAAACTCTGACATTCACAGGCATGACTAGGCACGATGGGAATTGTGGTTCCTGAACAACTGGAGGACCATAGTTTGAAGATCTCTGTCTTAAGGCATCAGCATACCAAGAAATTTTGGACAATTTCTCACTTTGAGAGAACAGTTTGGGGGTGGCCCCTTCCTGTTCCCACATGACAAAGCAAGGTCCATAAAGACATGGATAAGTGAGTTTGGGGTGGAGGAACTTGACTGGCCTGCACAGAGTCCCCCAACCCGATAGAACACCTTTGGGATGAATTAGAGCGGAGACTGCGAGCCAGGCCTTCTCATCCAACATCAGTGCCTGACCTCATGAATGCGCTTCTTGAAGAATGGTCAAACATTCCCATAGACACACTCCTAAACCTTGTGGACGGCCTTCCCAGAAGAGTTGAAGCTGTTATAGCTGCAAAGGGTGGGCCAACTCAGTATTGAACCCTACGGACTAAGACTGGGATGCTATCAAAGTTCATGTGTGTGTAAAGGCAGGTGTCCCAATACTTTTGGCAATATAGTGTATATGTGATGGGTATATTGTGACTGGCATTGGTTGTAAAACATGTGTCTGTCACCATCACCTATAAAAAACCTACAAGGACATCTTTTATCCAAAAAATTAGTTAAATAGAATAAAGGGAAAACTCTGATACAAACTGAACCCCTTACCCTACACCCCCCCCCCCCCAGTTTTATTTTATTTTATTGTAATATTAAAAAGGCAATATTGTAAAAATAGGCAAAAACTGCCATTTTCTAAACTCTCTTTACTTACAGTGGGGAGGGAAAGTATTCAGACCCCCTTAAATTTTTCACTCTTTGTTATATTGCAGCCATTTGCTAAAATCATTTAAGTTCATTTGTTCCTCATTAATGTACACACAGCACCTCATATTGTACACACAGCACCCCATATTGTACACACAGCACCCCATATTGTACACACAGCACCCCATATTGTACACACAGCGCCCCATATTGTACACACAGCTCCCCATATTGTACACACAGCACCCCATATTGACAGAAAAACACAGAATTGTTGACATTTTTGCAGATTTATTAAAAAAGAAAAACTGAAATATCACATGGTCCTAAGTATTCAGACCCTTTGCTGTGACACTCATATATATAACTCAGGTGCTGTCCATTTCTTCTGATCATCCTTGAGATGGTTCTACGCCTTCATTTGAGTCCAGCTGTGTTTGATTATACTGATTGGACTTGATTAGGAAAGCCACACACCTGTCTATATAAGACCTTACAGCTCACAGTGCATGTCAGAGCAAATGAGAATCATGAGGTCAAAGGAACTGCCTGAAGAGCTCAGAGACAGAATTGTGGCAAGGCACAGATCTGGCCAAGGTTACAAAAAAAATTCTGCTGCACTTAAGGTTCCTAAATCCTAAGAGCACAGTGGCCTCCATAATCCTTAAATGGAAGACGTTTGGGGCGACCAGAACCCTTCCTAGAGCTGTCCGTCCGGCCAAACTGAGCTATCGGGGGAGAAGAGCCTTGGTGAGAGAGGTAAAGAAGAACCCAAAGATCACTGTGGCTGAGCTCCAGAGATGCAGTCGGGAGATGGGAGAAAGTTGTAGAAAGTCATCCATCACTGCAGCCCTCCACCAGTCAGGGCTTTATGGCAGAGTGGCCCGACGGAAGCCTCCCCTCAGTGCAAGACACATGAAAGCCCGCATGGAGTTTACTAAAAACACCTGAAGGACTCCAAGATGGTGAGAAATGAGATTCTCTGGTCTGATAAAACCAAGATAGAACTTGTTGGCCTTAATTCTAAGCGGTATGTGCGGAGAAAACCAGGCACTGCTCATCACCTGTCCAATACAGTCCCAACAGTGAAGCATGGTGGTGGCAGCATCATGCTGTGGGGGTGTTTTTCAGCTGCAGGGACAGGACGACTGGTTGCTATCGAGGGAAAGATGAATGCGGCCAAGTACAGGGATATCCTGGACGAAAACCTTCTCCAGATTGCTCAGGACCTCAGACTGGGCCGAAGGTTTACCTTCCAACAAGACAATGACCCTAAGCACACAGCTAAAATAACGAAGGAGTGGCTTCACAACAACTCTGTGACTGTTCTTGAATGGCCCAGCCGCAGCCCTGACTTAAACCCAATTGATCATCTCTGGAGAGACCTAAAAATGGCCGTCCACCAACGTTTACCATCCCCCCTGACAGAACTGGAGAGGATCTGCAAGGAGGAATGGCAGAGGATCCCCAAATCCAGGTGTGAAAAACTTGTTGTATCTTTCCCAAAAAGACTCATCAAAAGGGGCTTCTACTAAATACTGAGCAAAGGGTCTGAATACTTAGGACCATGTGATATTTCAGCTTTTCTTTTTTTAATAAATCTGCAAAAATGTCAACAATTCTGTGTTTTTCTGTCAATATGGGGTGTTGTGTGTACAATATGGGGTGCTGTGTGTACAATATGGGGTGCTGTGTGTACAATATGGGGTGCTGTGTGTATAATATGGGGTGCTGTGTGTACAATATGGGGTGCTGTGTATACAATATGGGGTGCTGTGTGTACAATATGGGATGCTGTGTGTATAATATGGGGTGTTGTGTGTACAATATGGGGGGCTGTGTGTATAATATGGGGTGTTGTGTGTACAATATGGGGTGCTGTGTATACAATATGGGGTGCTGTGTGTACAATATGGGATGCTGTGTGTACAATATGGGGTGCTGTGTGTACAATATGGGGTGCTGTGTGTACAATATGGGGTGCTGTGTGTACAATATGGGGGGCTGTGTGTACAATATGGGGTGCTGTGTGTACAATATGGGGTGCTGTGTGTACATTAATGAGGAAAAAAAAGAACTTAAATGATTTTAGCAAATGGCTGCAATATAACAAAGAGTGAAAAATTTAAGGGGGTCTGAATACTTTCCGTCCCCACTATATATAAGAAAAATTTGAATTTCACATCTACAAACTAGAACACAAACTCAATATATAAATGAATAATACAGTATGCATATCTCTGTAAAGTATGAATTGACTCTTAACTATTACTATCCTATTTTTGCAAAAACCGAATGTTTCTCTTTCTCACTGTACCTTAATGCTTTCAAATGTTACATTGAAATGTTTTGTACGATTTTCGTATGTTCACTCAATAAAAATTTATGAAACAAAACAAAAAAAAAAAGAATAAAGTACTGTTAGCTTGCTTTATTTTTATTATTTTTTTGTATTGGTGAATGGCACCCTAAAAGTCTCATTTGTTTATATGCAAATATTCTCTTTTTTTTTATCGATGAGCTGGGGATGTGGCACCAGGTGACCACCCATCCATTAATCTTTCTTTTTTTTTGCTATTTTCGACATCTGTGTAAAAAATAAAAAATAAATAAATAAATAAATAATATTTGTGCATGTGTTGTTTACCTCCGTTCTTTAACTTATTTCATTACATTTTGTTTCTTGCTTTTTGCTCAGCATGTTGTTAACTGATGAGTTTGAGCAGATTTCACGAATGACACACTCATACTTATGGAATAAAGAGCATCCCCGGGAGATAACTAGGACATGATTTGCAGCAATCTGTAACATATGGGCCGCAGAGGGGCTCAATTTACCTGTTTTACTAAATGCACTTTGTGAGGCTTTACAATCGCTAAATGCGTTGCTCCATGGTACATAGGGTGGCGCTTTTGTGGTTTAATGCACATGTGAAAAGAACTTGTATTTAAACATAAAATGTGTTCCGAGCATTCAATGTAAATGGAGCGATTGCTGTGCCTTTCTTCCCGTTCTCTGTTAGCTAAAAAGTAAAGTAAACTGGCAACTTCCAGACAATGGGTTGGTCACAGCTGCGGCGTTCAACCTTTTTTTTTTTTTTTTTTTTCTAAAGCGTACGCCTCTTCATGAAATGTTTCGTTTAGTCTGAATGTTTTTTTTGGGTTTCTGAGTCACACTGGTAACGCATTAGCCCTGGTTCACACAGAGGTGACTTGTCAGGCGACTTAGCTGCCTGACAAGTCGCGTCCCGTTCTGTACTACGGAACCATTCTAATCGGAGCGACTAAAGTCACTCCGACATAGAAAAAGGTTCCTGTACTACTTTTGGGGTGACTTCAGGCGACTTGCATTGACTTCTATACAGAAGTCTTTTTGCAAGTCGCCGCTGAGGTTGTGTGGTCGTGTGTCGCCTCACAGAGTCGGCCTGCAAGCCGTGTTGCCCCTGTGTGAACTGAGCCTTACTGTCCCCTCAGGCCAATGGCGGCTCGTCCATTAAGGGGGGGGACACGGGGCCACCCCCCTTATCCATGCGTCCGGGTGGTGTGTGTTACCTATCTGATGTATACTGACCCATACTGACCATTACACTCACCTACCTGACATACACTGACACACACTAACATACACTGACCTACCTGACCCACACTGACCATTACACTCACCTACCTGACATACACTGACCCACACTGACCTACACTGACCTACCTGACCCACACTAACTTACACTGACCCACATTGACATACACTGACCCACATTGACCTACACTGACCCACACTGACCTACACTGACCCACACTGACCTACACTGACCCACACTGACATGATACATTGACCCACACTGACATGATGCACTGACCTACCTGACTTCAGGTGACATGACCTCCTCCTCCTGCAGCTCATCCGTAGTGCGCGGCGCACCTGTAGAGTAGACAGCAGGGCCAGGCACTCCAGGCAGCCAGAGCCATGACACACGAGAGGAGAGGAGAGCCACCCACCCGAGCGCCGAGTGGGGATCTTCTCACAGTGGCACGGCGGCCACATTGTAATTCCCGCCTTCTGGAGCCTGCGGCGCCTTTGATGGATGTCACACGTCCCACAGTCCCCACATTGGACCAGTGGGACGACCATCATAGGCGATGCAGGCTCCAGAAGGCGGGACCTGATATGTCACTCGGCCACGCTCGGGTCGGATTGGTCCCCGTTCGGCGGTGGCTCTCAGGCTCGGGGCTAATAACAGAACCGTGCATGCCCGAGACCCGGGGCTTTTTGGGGACCCACTCGGGGCTCCAGCCACCGTCAGCCCCCCCCCGCCGACCCCACTGCTTGGGGCGCAGAGCACTGCACCCTGAGCCCACCCAGTTGTGTGACAAAAGCGAATGGATATTCGCTATTGTCACACTGATTCTCCTCCCGGGCTGAAACAAAATGTCACACACTCTGCTTGAGTGCTTTCGTCATATACCACTTCCTCCCAGTCTGAATATAGATATCAGATATTCCAACCACTCACAAGCACAAAACAAGACGATACTTGTTTAGTTGCCAAACATGGACTCTTTCTATTAGAACCAAAATGCAAGTCTTATATACAGTAAAAGAGGAGGTTCCTCCCTCCTGCTCATATTACTCTAACAATACACCTGTAACCAGAAATAGAATTTACATGAGCTAATTAACTAATCCCTTAAAGCAGCCGATGTGACTCCGTACCCTCCTGAGCATTGTTATGATTAATCAGGATTTCACTACAGGTCAGACTTGTTGTCACCGAGCTTCACACATTAGTATAAACACAGGACACCTTTTCACAATAGCAGGAGCTAATTACAATTAACAATACAAACAGTGATCTCCCCCCCTCCTCAACCTAGTAGGCAACAAACTATAGTAGGAGTAGACTCTCCGACTCCTACCCAGTTCTAGAGGCCAATGTGATCAGCTCTCTCAACTAACATGTTGAGTTCAGAATCAAACAAACCAAGAATATAGTCTTTACATATATCCTGGGAGATATTGTGGATAAATATTACTGTCCCATTTTAAGAAATCCAAGATATATTTTCTCAGTCACCCTGTGTCAGGACGGCACAGGGTGACTTAGACATAAGAGGTGCATGGGGAGCTGAAACATGGGTTTCCCAACCTTTCCAAGGGATTCTTGGTTTCCACGGGCCCTCCCGTCACATCTCTCCCCTTTCAGCATAAGACTAACACAGGAGGAGACCCCAGACGGGTTGACTCCGAAGTTATTTCATAGTTCCAGTCCTCTAATGCCTGTACCCACACAGTACCCCAAACAAATTGTTCCAAACAGAGCATTACTCACCCAGCCAACCTCTGCCTCTCTCATAGAACATACTCGCTGCTGGGGGGAAGTGCGGACTGGTCCTTCCCCCTGGAGTCCCTTTAGCCGCAGGAGAAAAGACAGGGTGGCTGGGCTCTGCCCTGTTGCCAGCCCTTCTGCTGGAAACCCCACACCATCTGCTCCGGCTAACTGTTGTGGAGGGAGGCCGACTGCCCCGGCTCCCTGGAACTCTGTAGTTGTTGCTGGTGCTGGGCAGAGGTTGGTAGCACTCTGCCCACTTGCCAGCACTTCTGCTGGGTTTATGTTAGTGAAGACAGCAGGCCCATCCACCGACAACAGATCAAGCTGCAGTTGTGAGGTGCCGATTGCATTCTCTCCTTGGGTCCTGATCTGCTGCTCGAGAATGACCGCCACCTCCTCACCCTGGGCCTCCAGAACTGCCGCAGGTGTGGGGCAGAGGTCTTGGACCCTCAGTCTGGTTGCCAGTGCTTCAGCTGGGTTGGTGTCATCATTCTGGGGCACCGTCTGCTGTTGGAACTCCCTTTCACTGGTATTGTCTCCCAGGTGCACAAACCCTTGTTGGGGAGGGGAAATGACTGCTTCTCCCCCCTGCATCTCTGAAATCCACTGGGAAAGAGGAACCATCACCTTCTCACCTCGGACCTCCGAAACTGCCACGGGTGTGGAGCAGGGGTTTGCAGTACTCTGTCCTGCTGCCAGTACTTGAGCAGGTGATGCATAATCTATAACATCCTCTGATGAACAGTCCATTAAGTCCATACATTCTGTAATCTGTGGCTGGAGAGATGAGCCGAATGCCCCAGCTCCCTGGAACTCCACAGTTGTTGCCAGCAGGGCCGGACTGGGAATAAAAACCAGCCCTGGAAATAATTTCATACCAGCCCCATAGCATTGTTATACCAGCCCAACCGCATAACGTCATTATTTTCTTGTTCACAAAAGGGAAAACCATACATTTTAAAGCACATTTGAAGAGTGTATTATATATAGATTAGAGAGACATGGCTTTTACAAACAGCAGCAATTTTTTTCAAGGCAAAAATCATGCCATTTACTGGCACATTTTTTATTGACACTGCAAAAAAAAGGTGCCGTAAATGGCAGTTTTCAGTGCAAATATCAATATTTAAGCTATAAACTGCTATTAGCAATGTGTTAAAACAAAACTCAAAAACCATATTTCTCCATTTACATGAAAGTTTGATTAATATAACGCAACACAGAGTTCCCCCATATATCAGGATGATTCCCCTTTACAGTGCAAGGGAACTCTGACATAAAGGGGAACATTGCAGATCATGATCTAACCGGGAACTCTGATATAAAAGGGGGGCACTGGTGACCAGAGACCCCACTTATATCAGAGTCCTCTGCATTCCTCTTTACATCAGAGTCCCCCCTTGCACTGTAAGGTGGAATCCTGCAGACTATGATGTAAAGGGGGACTCTGGGAATGTGGGGAGGACTCTGGTGACCAGAGACTACCTTCCGCAGAAAGAAAACACTAAAGTAAGGGGTTTACTGATATAAGGGGGAAACCTTTATATCAGTGCCCCCTTACAATATTGTATTGACCCCCCCCTCTCAGGTAGGCCTAGCGGCGCTGTCACTGACCTCCTCTCAGGTGCACCGTACAGGGCTCAGTCAGTCGGCTCCAGCGTGGTGGCTCTGGTTTTATCCCATAGTTTCCTCTCCACAGTCCATACATGTCTGACTTCTCCCATGACCCCCATCCCTGCGCCACTCCCACTCTTGACTCCACTCCAGACTGCAGACGTGATATAAGACAAGAGATGGTCAGAGGCTGCGGATGGTACAGGGGAGGTCAGAGGCTGCGGATGTTACAGGGGAGTTCAGAGGCTGCGGATGTTACAGGGGAGGTCAGAGGCTGCGGATGGTACAGGGGAGGTCAGAGGCTGCGGATGGTACAGGAGATGTCAGAGGCTGCGGATGGTACAGGAGATGTCAGAGGCTGCGGATGGTACAGGGGAGGTCAGAGGCTGCGGATGGTACAGGGGAGGTCAGAGGCTGCGGATGGTACAGGAGATGTCAGAGGTTGCGGATGGTACAGGGGAGGTCAGAGGCTGCGGATGGTACAGGAGAGGTCAGAGGCTGCGGATGGTACAGGGGAGGTCAGAGGCTGCGGATGGTACAGGAGAGGTCAGAGGCTGCGGATGGTACAGGGGAGGTCAGAGACTGCGGATGGTACAGGGGAGGTCAGAGGCTGCGGATGGTACAGGAGAGGTCAGAGACTGCGGATGGTACAGGGGAGGTCAGAGGTTGCGGATGGTACAGGAGAGGTCAGAGGCTGCGGATGTTACAGGGGAGGTCAGAGGCTGCGGATGGTACAGGAGAGGTCAGAGGCTGCGGATGGTACAGGAGAGGTCAGAGGCTGCGGATGGTACAGGGGAGGTCAGAGGCTGCGGATGGTACAGGAGAGGTCAGAGGCTGCGGATGGTACAGGAGAGGTCAGAGGCTGCGGATGTTACAGGGGAGGTCAGAGGCTGCGGATGGTACAGGAGAGGTCAGAGGCTGCGGATGGTACAGGGGAGGTCAGAGACTGCGGATGGTACAGGAGATGTCAGAGGCTGCGGATGGTGCAGGGGAGGTCAGAGGCTGCGGATGGTACAGGGGAGGTCAGAGACTGCGGATGGTACAGGGGAGGTCAGAGGCTGCGGATGGTACAGGGGAGGTCAGAGGCTGCGGATGGTACAGGAGATGTCAGAGGCTGTGGATGGTACAGGAGAGGTCAGAGGCTGCGGATGGTACAGGAGAGGTCAGAGGCTGCGGATGGTACAGGAGATGTCAGAGGCTGCGGATGGTACAGGAGAGGTCAGAGGCTGCGGATGGTACAGGAGAGGTCAGAGGCTGCGGATGTTACAGGGGAGGTCAGAGGCTGCGGATGGTACAGGAGAGGTCAGAGACTGCGGATGGTACAGGGGAGGTCAGAGGCTGCGGATGTTACAGGGGAGGTCAGAGGCTGCGGATGGTACAGGGGAGGTCAGAGGCTGCGGATGGTACAGGAGAGGTCAGAGGCTGCGGATGGTACAGGAGAGGTCAGAGGCTGCGGATGGTACAGGAGAGGTCAGAGGCTGCGGATGGTACAGGAGAGGTCAGAGGCTGCGGATGGTACAGGAGAGGTCAGAGGCTGCGGATGGTACAGGAGAGGTCAGAGGCTGCGGATGGTACAGGAGATGTCAGAGGCTGCGGATGGTACAGGAGAGGTCAGAGGCTGCGGATGGTACAGGGAAGGTCAGAGGCTGCGGATGGTACAGGAGAGGTCAGAGACTGCGGATGGTACAGGAGATGTCAGAGGCTGCGGATGGTGCAGGGGAGGTCAGAGGCTGCGGATGGTACAGGAGATGTCAGAGGCTGCGGATGGTACAGGGGAGGTCAGAGGCTGCGGATGGTACAGGGGAGGTCAGAGGCTGCGGATGTTACAGGGGAGGTCAGAGGCTGCGGATGGTACAGGAGAGGTCAGAGGCTGCGGATGGTACAGGGGAGGTCAGAGGCTGCGGATGGTACAGGGGAGGTCAGAGGCTGCGGATGATACAGGAGAGGTCAGAGGCTGCGGATGGTACAGGAGAGGTCAGAGGCTGCGGATGGTACAGGGAAGGTCAGAGGCTGCGGATGGTACAGGGGAGGTCAGAGGCTGCGGATGGTACAGAGGAGGTCAGAGGCTGCGGATGGTACAGGGGAGGTCAGAGGCTGCGGATGGTACAGGAGAGTTCAGAGGCTGCGGATGGTACAGGGGAGTTCAGAGGCTGCGGATGTTACAGGGGAGGTCAGAGGCTGCGGATGGTACAGGGGAGGTCAGAGGCTGCGGATGGTACAGGAGATGTCAGAGGCTGCGGATGGTACAGGAGAGGTCAGAGGCTGCGGATGGTACAGGAGATGTCAGAGGCTGCGGATGGTACAGGGGAGTTCAGAGGCTGCGGATGTTACAGGGGAGGTCAGAGGCTGCGGATGGTACAGGGGAGGTCAGAGGCTGCGGATGGTACAGGGGAGTTCAGAGGCTGCGGATGTTACAGGGGAGGTCAGAGGCTGCGGATGGTACAGGGGAGGTCAGAGGCTGCGGATGGTACAGGGGAGTTCAGAGGCTGCGGATGTTACAGGGGAGGTCAGAGGCTGCGGATGGTACAGGAGATGTCAGAGGCTGCGGATGGTACAGGAGAGGTCAGAGGCTGCGGATGGTACAGGAGATGTCAGAGGCTGCGGATGGTACAGGGGAGTTCAGAGGCTGCGGATGTTACAGGGGAGGTCAGAGGCTGCGGATGGTACAGGGGAGGTCAGAGGCTGCGGATGGTACAGGAGATGTCAGAGGCTGCGGATGGTACAGGAGAGGTCAGAGGCTGCGGATGGTACAGGAGAGGTCAGAGGCTGCGGATGGTACAGGAGATGTCAGAGGCTGCGGATGGTACAGGAGAGGTCAGAGGCTGCGGATGGTACAGGAGAGGTCAGAGGCTGCGGATGTTACAGGGGAGGTCAGAGGCTGCGGATGTTACAGGGGAGGTCAGAGGCTGCGGATGGTACAGGGGAGGTCAGAGGCTGCGGATGGTACAGGAGATGTCAGAGGCTGCGGATGGTACAGGAGAGGTCAGAGGCTGCGGATGGTTCAGGAGAGGTCAGAGGCTGCGGATGTTACAGGGGAGGTCAGAGGCTGCGGATGGTACAGGAGAGTTCAGAGGCTGCGGATGTTACAGGGGAGGTCAGAGGCTGCGGATGGTACAGGAGAGGTCAGAGGCTGCGGATGTTACAGGGGAGGTCAGAGGCTGCGGATGTTACAGGGGAGGTCAGAGGCTGCGGATGTTACAGGGGAGGTCAGAGACTGCGGATGGTACAGGGGAGGTCAGAGGCTGCGGATGGTACAGGGAAGGTCAGAGGCTGCGGATGGTACAGGAGAGGTCAGAGGCTGCGGATGTTACAGGGGAGGTCAGAGGCTGCGGATGGTACAGGGGAGGTCAGAGACTACGGATGGTACAGGGGAGGTCAGAGGCTGCGGATGGTACAGGGAAGGTCAGAGGCTGCGGATGGTACAGGGGAGGTCAGAGGCTGCGGATGGTACAGGGAAGGTCAGAGGCTGCGGATGGTACAGGGGAGGTCAGAGGCTGCGGATGGTACAGGGAAGGTCAGAGGCTGCGGATGGTACAGGAGAGGTCAGAGGCTGCGGATGGTACAGGGGAGGTCAGAGGCTGCGGATGGTACAGGAGATGTCAGAGGCTGCGGATGGTACAGGAGAGGTCAGAGGCTGCGGATGGTACAGGGAAGGTCAGAGGCTGCGGATGGTACAGGGAAGGTCAGAGGCTGCGGATGGTACAGGAGAGGTCAGGGACTGCGGATGGTACATGAGATGTCAGAGACTGCGGATGGTACAGGAGAGGTCAGAGGCTGCGGATGTTACAGGGGAGGTCAGAGGCTGCGGATGGTACAGGAGAGTTCAGAGGCTGTGGATGTTACAGGGGAGGTCAGAGGCTGCGTATGGTACAGGGAAGGTCAGAGGCTGCGGATGGTACAGGAGAGTTCAGAGGCTGCGGATGTTACAGGGGAGGTCAGAGGCTGCGGATGGTACAGGGAAGGTCAGAGGCTGCGGATGGTACAGGAGAGGTCAGAGGCTGCGGATGGTACAGGAGAGGTCAGAGGCTGCGGATGGTACAGGGAAGGTCAGAGGCTGCGGATGTTACAGGGGAGGTCAGAGGCTGCGGATGGTACAGGAGAGTTCAGAGGCTGCGGATGTTACAGGGGAGGTCAGAGGCTGCGGATGGTACAGGGAAGGTTAGAGGCTGCGGATGGTACAGGAGAGGTCAGAGGCTGCGGATGGTACAGGGGAGGTCAGAGGCTGCGGATGGTACAGGAGAGGTCAGAGGCTGCGGATGGTACAGGGGAGGTCAGAGGCTGCGGATGGTACAGGGGAGGTCAGAGGCTGCGGATGGTACAGGGAAGGTCAGAGGCTGCGGATGGTACAGGAGAGGTCAGAGGCTGCGGATGGTACAGGGAAGGTCAGAGGCTGCGGATGTTACAGGGGAGGTCAGAGGCTGCGGATGGTACAGGAGAGTTCAGAGGCTGTGGATGTTACAGGGGAGGTCAGAGGCTGCGGATGGTACAGGGAAGGTTAGAGGCTGCGGATGGTACAGGAGAGGTCAGAGGCTGCGGATGGTACAGGGAAGGTCAGAGGCTGCGGATGGTACAGGAGAGATCAGAGGCTGCGGATGGTACAGGAGAGGTCAGAGGCTGCGGATGGTACAGGGGAGGTCAGAGGCTGCGGATGGTACAGGAGAGGTCAGAGGCTGCGGATGGTACAGGGGAGGTCAGAGGCTGCGGATGGTACAGGAGAGGTCAGAGGCTGCGGATGGTACAGGAGAGGTCAGAGGCTGCGGATGGTACAGGAGAGGTCAGAGGCTGCGGATGGTACAGGAGAGGTCAGAGGCTGCGGATGGTACAGGAGAGGTCAGAGGCTGCGGATGGTACAGGGGAGGTCAGAGGCTGCGGATGGTACAGGAGAGGTCAGAGGCTGCGGATGGTACAGGAGAGGTCAGAGGCTGCGGATGGTACAGGAGAGGTCAGAGGCTGCGGATGGTACAGGGAAGGTCAGAGGCTGCGGATGGTACAGGGGAGGTCAGAGGCTGCGGATGGTACAGAGGAGGTCAGAGGCTGCGGATGGTACAGGGGAGGTCAGAGGCTGCGGATGGTACAGGGGAGGTCAGAGGCTGCGGATGGTACAGGAGATGTCAGAGGCTGCGGATGGTACAGGGGAGGTCAGAGGCTGCGGATGGTACAGGGGAGGTCAGAGGCTGCGGATGGTACAGGGAAGGTCAGAGGCTGCGGATGGTACAGGAGAGATCAGAGGCTGCGGATGGTGCAGGGGAGGTCAGAGGCTGCGGATGGTACAGGAGATGTCAGAGGCTGCGGATGGTACAGGAGAGGTCAGAGGCTGCGGATGGTACAGGAGAGGTCAGAGGCTGCGGATGGTACAGGGAAGGTCAGAGGCTGCGGATGGTACAGGGGAGGTCAGAGGCTGCGGATGGTACAGAGGAGGTCAGAGGCTGCGGATGGTACAGGAGAGGTCAGAGGCTGCGGATGGTACAGGGGAGGTCAGAGGCTGCGGATGGTACAGGGGAGGTCAGAGGCTGCGGATGGTACAGGGGAGGTCAGAGGCTGCGGATGGTACAGGAGATGTCAGAGGCTGCGGATGGTACAGGGGAGGTCAGAGGCTGCGGATGGTACAGGGGAGGTCAGAGGCTGCGGATGGTACAGGGGAGGTCAGAGGCTGCGGATGGTACAGGGGAGGTCAGAGGCTGCGGATGGTACAGGAGAGGTCAGAGGCTGCGGATGGTACAGGGGAGGTCAGAGGCTGCGGATGGTACAGGGGAGGTCAGAGGCTGCGGATGGTACAGGGGAGGTCAGAGGCTGCGGATGGTACAGGGGAGGTCAGAGGCTGCGGATGGTACAGGAGATGTCAGAGGCTGCGGATGGTACAGGAGAGGTCAGAGGCTGCGGATGGTACAGGGGAGGTCAGAGGCTGCGGATGGTACAGGAGAGGTCAGAGGCTGCGGATGTTACAGGAGATGTCAGAGGCTGCGGATGGTACAGGGGAGGTCAGAGGCTGCGGATGGTACAGGGGAGGTCAGAGGCTGCGGATGGTACAGGGGAGGTCAGAGGCTGCGGATGGTACAGGGGAGGTCAGAGGCTGCGGATGGTACAGGGGAGGTCAGAGGCTGCGGATGGTATAGTGGAGGTCAGAGGCTGCGAATGGTACAGGAGATGTCAGAGGCTGCGGATGGTACAGGAGAGGTCAGAGGCTGCGGATGGTACAAGGGAGGTCAGAGGCTGCGGATGGTACAGGGGAGGTCAGAGGCTGCGGATGGTACAGGGGAGGTCAGAGGCTGCGGATGGTACAGGGGAGGTCAGAGGCTGCGGATGGTACAGGGGAGGTCAGAGGCTGCGGATGGTACAGGAGATGTCAGAGGCTGCGGATGGTACAGGAGAGGTCAGAGGCTGCGGATGGTACAGGGGAGGTCAGAGGCTGCGGATGGTACAGGAGATGTCAGAGGCTGCGGATGGTACAGGAGAGGTCAGAGGCTGCGGATGGTACAGGGGAGGTCAGAGGCTGCGGATGGTACAGGGGAGGTCAGAGGCTGCGGATGGTACAGGGGAGGTCAGAGGCTGCGGATGGTACAGGAGAGGTCAGAGGCTGCGGATGGTACAGGGGAGGTCAGAGACTGCGGATGGTACAGGAGAGGTCAGAGGCTGCGGATGGTACAGGGGAGGTCAGAGACTGCGGATGGTACAGGAGAGGTCAGAGGCTGAGGATGGTACAGGAGAGGTCAGAGGCTGCGGATGGTACAGGGGAGGTCAGAGACTGCGGATGGTACAGGAGAGGTCAGAGGCTGCGGATGGTACAGGGGAGGTCAGAGGCTGCGGATGGTACAGGGGAGGTCAGAGGCTGCGGATGGTACAGGAGAGGTCAGAGGCTGCGGATGGTACAGGATAGGTCAGAGACTGCGGATGGTACAGGAGAGGTCAGAGGCTGCGGATGGTACAGGGGAGGTCAGAGGCTGCGGATGGTACAGGGGAGGTCAGAGGCTGCGGATGGTACAGGAGAGGTCAGAGGCTGCGGATGGTACAGGAGAGGTCAGAGGCTGCGGATGGTACAGGAGATGTCAGAGGCTGCGGATGGTACAGAAGAGGTCAGAGGCTGCGGATGTTACAGGGGAGGTCAGAGGCTGCGGATGGTACAGGGAAGGTCAGAGGCTGCGGATGGTACAGGAGAGGTCAGAGGCTGCGGATGGTACAGGGGAGGTCAGAGGCTGCGGATGGTACAGGGGAGGTCAGAGGCTGCGGATGGTACAGGGGAGGTCAGAGGCTGCAGATGGTACAGGAGAGGTCAGAGGCTGCGGATGGTACAGGGGAGGTCAGAGGCTGCGGATGGTACAGGGAAGATCAGAGGCTGCGGATGGTACAGGGGAGGTCAGAGGCTGCGGATGGTGCAGGGGAGGTCAGAGGCTGCGGATGGTACAGGAGATGTCAGAGGCTGCGTATGGTACAGGAGAGTTCAGAGGCTGCGGATGTTACAGGGGAGGTCAGAGGCTGCGGATGGTACAGGAGAGGTCAGAGGCTGCGGATGGTACAGGGGAGGTCAGAGGCTGCGGATGGTACAGGGGAGGTCAGAGGCTGCGGATGGTACAGGGAAGGTCAGAGGCTGCGGATGGTACAGGGGAGGTCAGAGGCTGCGGATGGTACAGGAGAGGTCAGAGGCTGCGGATGGTACAGGAGAGGTCAGAGGCTGCGGATGGTACAGGAGAGATCAGAGGCTGCGGATGGTGCAGGGGAGGTCAGAGGCTGCGGATGGTGCAGGGGAGGTCAGAGGCTGCGGATGGTACAGGAGATGTCAGAGGCTGCGTATGGTACAGGAGAGTTCAGAGGCTGCGGATGTTACAGGGGAGGTCAGAGGCTGCGGATGGTACAGGAGAGGTCAGAGGCTGCGGATGGTACAGGGGAGGTCAGAGGCTGCGGATGGTACAGGGGAGGTCAGAGGCTGCGGATGGTACAGGGAAGGTCAGAGGCTGCGGATGGTACAGGAGAGATCAGAGGCTGCGGATGGTGCAGGGGAGGTCAGAGGCTGCGGATGGTACAGGAGATGTCAGAGGCTGCGGATGGTACAGGAGAGGTCAGAAGCTGCGGATGTTACAGGGGAGGTCAGAGGCTGCGGATGGTACAGGGAAGGTCAGAGGCTGCGGATGGTACAGGAGAGGTCAGAGGCTGCGGATGGTACAGGAGAGGTCAGAGGCTGCGGATGCTACAGGAGAGGTCAGAGGCTACGGATGGTACAGGGGAGGTCAGAGGCTGCGGATGGTACAGGGAAGGTCAGAGGCTGCGGATGGTACAGGGGAGGTCAGAGGCTGCAGTGGGGGCAGGAGGTCAGAGGCTGCAGTGGGGGCAGGAGGTCAGAGGCTGCAGGGGGGGCAGGAGGTCAGAGGCTGCAGGGGGGGGCAGGAGGTCAGAGGCTGCAGGGGGGGCAGGAGGTCAGGGGCTGCAGTGGGGGCAGGAGGTCAGAGGCTGCAGGGGGGGCAGGAGGTCAGAGGCTGCAGTGGGGGCAGGAGGTCAGAGGCTGCAGTGGGGGCAGGAGGTCAGAGGCTGCAGTGGGGGCAGGAGGTCAGAGGCTGCCGTGGGGGCAGGAGGCCAGAGGCTGCAGGGGGGGCAGGAGGCCAGAGGCTGCAGTGGAGGCAGGAGGTCAGAGGCTGCAGTGGGGGCAGGAGGTCAGAGGCTGCAGGGGGGGCAGGACGTCAGAGGCTGCAGGGGGAGTAGGAGGAAGAGGCCACCAGACGAGTACTCACTGCCGCTGCGGTACTTTTAAAAATGGCACCGCTCGGCGCCATCGTGTCACTGCGCATGCGCCCGCATTTCCGAGAATTGCCGAGTGTGTACGGACTTTCCCGAGCACGGCTAGCTCGGGAAAGCCCGTACACACTTTCGAGAATAGCGCTAGCGCATGCGCAGTTGCATGTCAGCCTGGCGGCCCCGCAGCCATGTTTCTTTCAGGCGCCGCTGCCCTCACAGCGGCACCAGGGGCAGCCAGACAGCCGGCCCACCGGGGGATTTCCCGGTATCCCGGTAGGCCAGTCCGGCCCTGGTTGCCAGTGCTGGGCAGAGTTTGGTAGCACTCTGCCCTGTTGCCAGCACTTCTGCTGGGGACTCCACATCATCCGCTTCGGCTAACCGTTGGTGCAGGAGGCTGAATTTCTCCACTCCCAAACTGTGTAGCTGCCATTGGGGAGGTGAGCCAGCTGCTTCCTTTTCCGTTTCCTCATCTGGCTGCTGGGACGACATGTCTATGGTACTGTCTCCCAGGTGCACAGGTCTTTGCTGGGGAGGAAAGACCGCTTTCTCCACCCTGGCCGACTGTTGGGGAGGGACAATGAACACCTCCTCTCCCTTCTTCCCCTGTATCTGCTGCTGGGAAGTGATCGCCACCTTCTCACCCTAAGCCTCCGAAACTGCCACAGGTGTGGGACAGAGGTCTTGGACTCTCCGTCTGGTGACCAGCACTTCAGCTGGGGAAGTTCTTGCAACTCCACAGATACTGCTGTTGGTGCTGGGCAGAGCACAGTGAAGTTTGGCCCTGATAGCAGCTCTTCTGCTGGAGGCTCATCAGGTTGTTCTTCCTCAGCAGAAAAGACCATCAAATCCCCTGTCTCTGCAACTGGTGTCTGGGGATAGAGGTTTACCATCTCCTGTCTGTGGAACCCAGAAGATGCTATCGGTGCTGGGCAGAGGTTAGCAGAGCTCTGCCCTGTTGTCAGCACTTCAGCTTTGGGAATGGCAATCTCCAGATTTTCCACTGCTGATTCTCTGGCATGCTGCTGGACAGGCACATTCCTCCATCCAAGATCATCCAATGCAGAAACAGGATCATCAAGGTTAGTCAGCACTTGCTGCATCCGCCATAAGACCTCCGCTGCGGGGGCAGGTTGGCAAAGCACACTGTTACTTTGCCACATTGCCGACTCTTCAGCCAGGATTTCAGAGTTGTCAACTAGTATTTCCTGATAGTCCCAGGCAGGTGCATTTATACAGAGACTTGATTACACACAGGTGGATTCTATTTATCACCATCAGTCATTTAGGACAACATTGGATCATTCAGAGATCCTCGCTGAACTTCTGGAGTGAGTTTTCTGCACTGAAAGTAAAGGGGCCGAATAATTTTGCACGCACCACTTTTCAGTTTTTTAATTGCTAAAAAAGTTTAAAATATCCAATAGATTTCGTTCCACTTCACAATCGTGTCCCACTTGTTGGTGATTCTTCACAAAAAATTAAAATTTTATATCTTTATGTTTGAAGCCTGAAATGTGGCAAAAGGTTGAAAAGTTCAAGGGGGCCGAATACTTTCGCAAGCCACTGTAGATATCAGATATTCCAACCACTCACAAGCACAAAACAAGACGATACTTGTTTAGTTGCTGAACATGGACTCTTTTTATTAGAACCAAAATACAAGTCTTATATAGAGTAAAAGAGGAGGTTCCTCCCTCCTGCTTATATTACTCTAACCACACACCTGTAACCAGAAACAGAATTAACATGAGCTAATTAACTAATCCCTTAAAGCAGCCGATGTGACTCCGTGCCCTCCTGAGCATTGTTATGATTAATCAGGATTTCACTACCGGTCAGACTTGTTGTCACCGAGCTTCACACATTAGTATAAACACAGGACACCTTTTCACAATAGCAGGAGCTAATTACAATTAACAATACAAACAGTGATCTCCTCAGCCTAGTAGGCAACGAACGTAGACTGTCCGGCTCCTACCCAGTTCTAGAGGCCAATGTGATCAGCTCTCTCAACTAGCATGTTGAGTTCAGAATCAAACAAACCAAGAGTAGTCTTTACATATATCCTAGGAGATATTTTGGATAAATATTACTGTCCCATTTTAAGTAATCCAAGATATATTTTCTCAGTCACCCTGTGCCAGGATGGCACAGGGTGACTTAGGCATAAGAGGTGCATGGGGAGCTGAAACATGGGCTCTAATAGGCAAACAAGGGTGAGCCCACCCAGTTGTGTGACCATAGCAAATTAATTTTTCGCTGTTCTCACACTAAAGTTCCTCCCCGACCAATCAGGAGGCAGATCTGTGAGACCTGTTTCCTGATTGGCCAAAGCGTCAGGCGATCTTATTGGATGCCTAGCGCTTTGGCGGAAGACACGCGATGGAGGAAGCTGGAGGAGCGGACACCGGAGCTGCCGTGGCCACTGACTGTACTTCAGGAGAGGACACCACAGCCCTGCCACACGAGCGGGGGGGGGGGGGGTTGCTGTGCCATGCAACCAGGGGGGGTGTTCTTTGTCACCCCCCCAAAGAAGAACCCACCAGCCGCCACTGCCTGAGACCCGTTTCCCGATTGGCCGAAAGGAGAAGTGATCCTATTGGCCTAGGAGGAGGAGGGAGGAGATGCACGGCCGGAAGAGATGCAGGTGAAGGCCGACCGACCGAAATGTAAAAACCATATTAAAAAAAAAGGGTGAACACCAGCGTTGCAGTCAGAAAAACTGCGGCTGACAATTTTAAAAAAAGGGTGCCGGCAAAAAAAAAAAAACACACAGCAACCAAAAAAGGGGGTATACAGCACTAAATGTTATGTGATGCTGTCAGGGTCTGGACTTGAGTCTGGGATCCCTTCTGTGTCTGGAAATGACTCTTCTTGCTGAGCTACCTGGACAGCACCCTGCCTGATCCATTGGAAAACCCTGTCTTGTGTCTTGATTTCTGTTGAACCTTGAACTCTTTGCTCCTCCCATGAACTTCTTGATATAAGCCATGTCTCTGGAATACCTGTTGCCGGATTATTGTGGTTCCTATCCTGCCTGCTGCTTTGAGCTACCCCTATTGCTACTTGGCATTGACCTTGGCTTGTGCTCTCAACTACGAAACTCTTCTCCTGCACCGACCTTGGCTTGTAAACCCTGACTACGAAACTCTTCTCCTGCATCGACCTTGGCTTGTGACCCCAACTACGAAACTCTTTTCCGGCACCGACCTTGGCTTGTGACCCCAACTACGAAACTCTTTTCCGGCACCGACCTTGGCTTGTGACCCCGACACTGATCATTGGTCTAACGGCTCAGACTATTCAATCTCTTACAGAACTCAGAACTCAGTGCTTAGCCTGACGTTATCGGCCATTGGTCTCCACTCACTACAGGTATTCTTCTTGTGCTACGGAAGACAAGGGTTGTGTAATGGATCCCACTTGTTCCCTAGATGTGGACAATTATCTTTGACCGGCCACTGCAATGGTTTGTCTTGATTTATTTGGACACCTGAAGACGAAGTGACCTGACTGACCGCAATAGAAGCACAGATTCAGTTTACGACTGCGTCTCTTTTCAGCAAAGCTGAGAGATCCAATCTGCATAGGTTCAGGTTCAGAACTAGTTAACGGTTTAGCCACTGTTTGAAGATTGAAAGAGAAATTAAAGCCAGCTGATCTTGGTTTCTCAATTAGTTTCTCCATAAATCGTCCATCAATCTTAATACTCAATTTAATAAAGTCATCAAGGCCATTTGGCGTATCTATTCTGGATAGCTCGTCTTTTATATCCTCAGAAAGTCCTTTTCTAAAGTGAAAGCCCTTTTTGCACTGTCGTTCCAAGTGGTATCAGTTACCCAACGACAAAATTCGGCAGCATATTCACCCACAGGACGTTTCCCTTGGCGCAAGTTCAGTAAAACCGCTTTAGTAGTTGCACTGCAATTCGGATCATCAGAAATGAAATCCACGGTTGCCACAAGAAATCTCCTAGAATAGTATGGTCTTGCTCCAAGTATATAGAAGCCCATGCCAGGGCCTCATCAATGAGCAGAAATAAACTAAATGTGAAAAATGAAAAGGTTACGGCGCCAATAACTAAATGTCCCAGTGCTGCACCTAAAATTTGTGGTATACTAATAATTCATGAAAAAGTGTGTATAAAGGGCGCTATCTGGATAAAACTATATAAGTGATAAATTAATAATTCCTTATATAAATACAAGTGACCAAAAAAACACAATTTATCAATTTACATCAAAGTCCATAAATGTCTATATAGACAATTCTTCAATATATGCTCCAACACAGTGCTTCTAAAATAATATGTGCTCCAAAACTATAGACACAATAGTTCTTCACCCAAAGTGACTTTAAAATGAGCTCACCAGAATTCCTCAGCCAACAAGTGACCATAAAGCATGTAATGTGAGAACCTCCTCAGTTCATAGGACTATCTCCACATCTTTTTCACTCCTCCATGTGTGGACACCATACGATCACAGTCGTATATGCGGTGGTATGTGGAAGAAACTCTTTCCAGAATCAAATACCATCTTTCTCCCATCCCAAAACTGTGTGGAATTGGCTCAGCCACAAAGAGCCACAGAAGGCAGGTAAAGTGTAATATTGCTTTTTTATTTTAAAAGGTGCACTTACATATGTCCATTCAGATGCAGAAAGGCACAAAAGCAGCTCGAGGGTCTGTAGAACCGGTCCCGCACCGCTGTGTGACTAGCGGCGTGCGGCGTGCGTTCCGACTACCCAGCGGAAGTGGAGGGCTCCTTTTAATTTGTGTGTCAAGCCTCTCTTCTATGCATTTCACGCTCAAGCACATGTCACCAGAAAGTCAAAGTTGGATGGTCATGGACAGGGCTGCCTTAATGCATGGGCACTGCCCAGGGGCTCCAGGAGCATGGGGGCCCAATGATAATCTTGTATTACATCATATATTCCAACTGTCCCGGATTTGCCGGGACAGTCACACTTTTTACTAAGCTGTCCTAGGATGGCTGTGTCCCGGGAAGCATCTCAGAACCTGAACTGTGCCCTCCTGATCCCAGTATTGTGTCCTTCTGCTCCCCCCCCATGTACTGTGCCCTCCTGATCCCAGTTTTGTGCCCTTCTGATCCCCCCCCCCCCCTGTACTGTTACATAGTTACATAATGGGTGAGGTTGAAAAAAGACACAAGTCCAACCTATGTGTGTGATTATATGTCAGTATTACACTGTATATCCCTGTATGTTGTGGTCATTCAGGTGCTTATCTAATAGTTTCTTGAAACTATTGATGCTCTACCCGCTGAGACCACCACCTGTGGAAGGGAATTCCACATCCTTGCCGCTCTTACAGTAAAGAACCCTCTATGTAGTTTAAGGTTAAACCTCTTTTCTTCTAATTTTAATGAGTGGCCACAAGTCTTGTTAAACTCCCTTTCGCAAAAAAAGTTTTATCCCTATTGTGGGGTCACCAGTACGGTATTTGTAAATTGAAATCATATCCCCTCTCAAGCGTCTCTTCTCCAGAGAGAATAAGTTCAGTGCTCGCAACCTTTCCTCATAACTAAGATCCTCCAGACCCTTTATTAGCTTTGTTGCCCTTCTTTGTACTCGCTCCATTTCCAGTACATCCTTCCTGAGGACTGGTGCCCAGAACTGGACAGCATACTCCAGGTGTGGGAGAATTATTGTTTTATCTCTGGAGTTAGTCCCTTTTTTAATGCCAATATTCTGTTTGCTTTGTTAGCAGCAGCTTGGTGTTGCATGTCATTGCTGAGCCTATCATCTACTAGGCCCCCCAGGGACTTTTCCATCCTAGACCATGGATCTTGTGGACAGATTACTGGGAGGGGCTGGGGAAGACCCGGTTGTCATGGTGCACCTTGGCACCAATGACAAAGTCAGAGGCAGATGGAGTGTCCTAAAGAACGATTTTAGGGACTTAGGAGCTAAATTGAGGAAAAGGACCTCCAAGTTAGTATTCTCAGGAATACTACTGGTACATCGAGCCACACCAGAAAAGCAGAGGGAGATTAGGGAAGTAAACAAGTGGCTGAAGAGCTGGTGTAGTAAGGAGGGGTTTGGGTTCCTGGAGGACTGGGCCGACTTCTCAGTCGGTAACACCCAATACGAGGACAATATGCGACCGGTCTAAACTATGTGGCATGTTCACCAATGCCAGGAGCATGGCGGACAAGATGGGTGAACTAGAGATACTGTTGTACAAGGAGGATTTGGATTTTGTGGGAGTTTCAGAGACCTGGTTCAACAGCTCTCATGATTGGCTGGGAAACATTCAAGGGTATACCCTATACCGCAAGGATAGAGAGGGTAAAAAAGGGGGAGGGGTATGCCTATATATCAAGAATAATGTACAAGTGAATGTGAGAGATGACATCACTGAGGGAGCTAGGGAGGAGGTGGAATCCTTATGGGTAGAGCTCCAAAGGGATGAAGCTAAGGGGAAAATAATACTGGGAGTATGCTATAGGCCCCCTAACCTGAGGGAGGAAGTGGAGACGGATCTCCTATCACAATTTGGATTAGCAGATCTGAACTAGTTCAGATCTTTTTGCAAGGTTTCCACATCCTGCGGAGAAGTTATTGCCCTGCTTAGCTTAGTATCGTCCTCAAATACGGAGATTAAACTGCTTACCCCATCCTCCAGGTCATTTATGAACAAATTAAATAGGATTGGTCCCAGCACGGAACCCTGGGGGGCCCCACTACCCACCCCTGACCATTCCGAGTACTCCCCATTTATCACCACCCTCTGAACTCGCCCTTGTAGCCAGTTTTCAATCCATGTACTCACCCTATGGTCCATGCCAACGGACCTTATTTTCTACAGTAAATCTTTCTGGGGAACTGTGTCAAATGCTTTTGCAAAATCCAGATACACCACGTCTACAGGCCTTCCTTTATCTAGATGGCAGCTCACCTCCTCATAGAAGGTTAATCAATTGGTTTGGCAAGAACGATTCTTCATGAATCCATGCTGATTACTGCTAATGATATCGTTTTCATTACTAAAATCTTGTATATAGTACCTTATCATCCCCTCCAAGCGCTTCCATACTATTGATGTTAGGCTAACTGGTCTGTAATTCCCAGGGATGTATTTTGGGCCCTTTTTAAATATTGATGCTACATTGGCTTTTCTCCAATCAGCTGCTACCATTCCAGTCAGCAGACTGTCATTAAAAATTAAGAACAATGGTCTGGCAATTACTTGACTGAGTTCCCTATGGACCCTCGGATGCAAGCCATCTGGTCCCGGTGATTTATTAATGTTAAGTTTCCCAAGTCTATTTCTAATTCTGTCCTCTTGTTAGCCATGAAGGTGATTCCTGTGTTGTGTCCTGAGGATAAACACTGTAGTTTTGGTTACTGAAGCCCCCCGATTTTCTCGTGAAGACTGAGGAGAAGAATAAATTCAATACCTTCGCCATCTCCCCATCCTTTGTAACCAGATGTCCTTCCTCATTCTTTATGGGGCCAATATGGCCTGTCCTCCCTTTGTTACTAAGAAGAAAAGATCAGCTGCACACCACAGGAATGTTCCAACGATTTTATTCCAATAGCAATAAACAGCCAACAAAGACAGAGTGCCTGAAGCCATGAGGTGACGCGAGTGTTTCACACTGACCTCAGTGCTTCTTCAAACTTTTTTACTGTTTACATACTTTTTCTTGGGATTTATTTTGCTCTATGTGTCTTTCGTGTTTTACCCTTTCATTTATTGTTGCATTCTTTATAAAGTGTGAATGCTGATGATGATCTCTCAACCCTGTATTTTTTTAATGCCTTCTTCTTTGCTTTTATATGCATTTTTACATTGGTGTTAAGCCAATCAGGACTTTTGTTCACTCTTTTAAATGTATTACCCGATGGGATGCATTGGCAAATGCCATTATTTAATATGCTCTTAAAGCGAAGCCATCTCTCCTCTGTGTTTGTTCTTAAGATTTTATCCCAATTTATAGCTTCTAGCAAGGTTCGTAGTTTAGGGAACTTGGCTCTTTTTAAATTCAGTGTCTTTGTATTCCCCTTATGTTTCCTATTTGTACGATTTACACTGAAGCCAATTGACCCATGATCGCTGTTTCCTAAATTTCCCCGTATTTCCACATCTGTGATCAGGTCTGTATTGTTCGTAATCAGTAAATCTAGTAACGCTTTATTTCTAGTTGGCGCGTCTACAATCTGACATAAAATTGTCCTGCAACACATTAAGGAACTGGCAAGCCTTAGACGAATGCGCAGTTCCCTCCGCCCAGTTTATGTCTGGATATTTAAAATCCCCCATTATGATAACACTTCCCATCCTTGCTGGTAATCCAAATTATGATAGGAGGTTTGTCTCCCTCTCCTCCCTCAGGTTAGGGGCCTATAGCATACTCCCAGTATTATTTTCCCCTTAGCTTCATCTCTTTGGAGCTCCACCCATAAGGATTCCACCTCCTCCCTAGCTCCCTCAGTGATGTCATCTCTCACATTCACTTGTACATTATTCTTGATATATAGGCATACCCCTCCCCCTTTTTTACCCTCTCTATTCTTGGGATGAAGGGTATACCCTTGAATGGTTGCCAGCCAATCATGAGAGCTGTTGAACCAAGTCTCTGAAATTCCCACAAAATCCAAATCCTCCTCGTACAACAGTATCTCTAATTCACCCATCTTGTTGGCCAGGCTCCTGGCATTAGTGAACATGCCATGTAGTTTAGTTGCATACTATCCTCCTATTGCCTGTTCTAAGATTGCAACTAGGACTTGTTACTATGCTTACCTTGGGTTTATGTGCTTTAGTCAAAATACCACTAATGCCCCCAATACTACCTTCTGGACTATGTTCCACGCTGACTATATCTACCTCTGGACCCTCCCTCCTGGGTCCTAGTTTAAAAACCCCTCTAACTTTTCGGCCATCTTTACTGCCAGCACATCTGCACCCTCCTCATTTAGGTTCAGCCCGTCCCTTCTATAGTACTGGTGACTGACTGAGAAGTTGGCCCAGTCCTTCAGGAACCCAAACCCCTCCTTACTACACCAGCTCCTCAGCCACTTGTTTACTTCCCTAATCTCCCTCTGCCTTTCTGGTGTGGCTCGATGTACCGGTAGTATTCCTGAGAATACTACCTTGGAGGTCCTTTTCCTCAATTTAGCTCCCAAGTCCCTAAAATGGTTCTTCAGGACATTCATCTGCCTCTGACTTTGTCATTGGTGCCAACGTGCACCATGACACCATGCCAACGTGCACCATGACAGCCGGGTCTTCTCCAACCCCTCCCAGTAATCTGTCCACCAGATCCGTGATGTGCCGAACCCGAGAGCCCGGTAGAAAGCATACAGTTTTGCGCTTCAGGTCTTTGTTACAGATTGCCCTCTCTGTCCTTCTAAGAATTGAGTCTCCTACCACCAGAAACTGTCTATCCTTTCCCTTCACTTCCCCCCACTCTCACTGGAGGAGTTCTTGTTCTTCCTCTGGCAGGTAGGAGAGTCCCTCAGCTCCAGCAGTGCTGGTCCCTGACTGGTTTCACCAATGTCACTCAATGGAGCGTACTTATTGGGATGCTCCAGCCCAGGATTGGCCTCCCTGGCACTTCCCCCTCTATCCTTCCTGACTGTCACCCATCTACTCTTTTCTGGTGCCTGCACCTCTTTGTCTCCACCCGCCTCTGTGCTGGCCCCTCCGGGTACGTTCCCGGATCTCCTTTAGTATGGTGCTGACAGTTGCTTCCCTAGATTCAGAACCAGGGAAACATTGTGCTTACATTTTGCACAGAAGTATTCGCCCTCAATCAGATAATCAAGGAACGCATACATGCCGCAAGATGTACACCGAGTCGCATCTCCACACCCGCCGGGCATCGGACCTACCAATTTAATGAGGATTGGGATTATACCCTGTTCAAATTACCTAACAACTAGCGTCCTGACACTACTACTCAACAATACACAGGTACACAACAAGATAATACACAGGTACTTGCAGACCTACATGCACTCACAAACCACTTGCACTCGCAGCCCACATGCACTCACAGCCCACGTGCAATAGCAGCCCACGTGCACTCACAGCCCACGTGCACTCACAGCCCACGTGCACTCGCAACCTAAGTGCACTCGCAATACGCAGGTAGACACCATACACAAGTATACACAATACAAAGGTATACACAGGTACACACAATACACAAGTATACACAATGCACAGGTACCAATGATCCACACACTACTCAGACAACACTCAAGTACTCACACCACACAGGTACTTTGAGCCCTGTTATAACCTTCTGTTTTCAACTCTGGTTTTTAACTCACCACTTAGTCCAGTTCCACTTAACTCTGTTTTTTAACTCACCACTTAGTCCAGTTCCACTTGGTCTAAGTTCAAGCAAGCTCAAGGCTCAAAATGGGTTCTACAGAAAGTTATATAGGCCTCAAGCACCTGTGACCAATTAACCACTCCCCTTAATTAGTAGGCTGAAGGAAGGAAAGAAAAAAAAAAGGCTGTTTAAAAAGTGACAGGGATGGTGTTAAAAAAGCTGCAAGGAAACCCCCACCCCAAAAAAACTAAAAATGCAACACAGCAATCACCAGCAGTCAAAAGCAAAACTTGTTCACACTTTCCTCTCACGGTTCAGCTTCTAAACAGCAAGTCTGGCAGATTCAGGTGTGCTCTACAGAAAGTTATATAGGCCTCAAGCACCTGTGACCAACAATTAACCACTCCCCTTAATTAGTAGGCTAAAGGAAGGAAAGAAAGAAAAAGTCTGTTTAAAAAATGACAGGGAGGGTGTTAAAAAATCTGCAAGGAAAACCCCCAAAATGCAACACAGCAATCACCAGCAGTCAAAAGCAAAACTTGTTCACACTCTCCACTCAAGGTTCTAACAGTTCAGCTTCTAACCAGCAAGTCTGGCAGGACTGTGCCCTTCAGATCCCAGTATTTTGCCTTTCTGACCCCCCCGTACTGTGCCCTCTTGATCCCAATATTGTGCCCTTTTAACCCCCCTTTACTGTGCCCTCCTGATCCTGGTATTGTGCCCCTCTGATCCCCCATACTGTGCCCTTCTGATTCCAGTATTGTGCCCCTCTGACCCCCCCTTCTGTGCCCATCTGCCTTCCCCTGTGCTGTGCCCTCCTGATCCCAGTACTGTGCCCTTCTGCCTCCCCCTGTGCTGTGCCCTGCTGATCCCAGTACTGTGCCCTTCTGCCTCCCCCTGTGATGTGCCCTCCTGATCCCAGTACTGTGCCCTTCTACCTCCCCCTGTGATGTGCCCTCCTGATCCCAGTACTGTGCCCTTCTGCCTCCTCCTGTGCTGTGCCCTCCTGATCCCAGTATTTTGCCCTTTAGCCTCCCCCTGTACTATGTCCTCCTGATCCCAGTATTGTGCCTTTCTAATCCCTCCTGTACTGTGCCCTCCTGATCCCAGTATTGTGCCCTTCCCCTGTACTGTGCCCTCCTTTCTCCCAGTATTGTGCCCTTCTGACCCCCCCTGTACTGTGCCCTTCTGCCTCCCCGTGTGCTGTACCCTCCTGATCCCAGTATTGTGCCCTTCTGCCTCCCCCAGTACGGTGCTGTCCTGATCCCAGTAATGTGCCCTTCTGCCTCCCCCTGTGCTGTGCCCTCCTGATCCCAGTATTGTGCCCTTCTGCCTCCCCCTGTACTGTGTCCTCCTGATCCCAGTATTGGGCTCTTCTGACCCCCCTGTTTTGTGCCCTCCTGATCCCAGTATTTTGCCCTTCTGATCCCCCCCCTGTACTGTGCCCTCCTAATCCTAGTATTGTGTCCTTCTGACCTTTCCCTGTACTGTGCCCTCTTGATCCTAGTATTGTGCTCTTCTGACCCCCTCCCTCTGTACTGTGCCCTCCTTATCCCAGTATTGTGACCTTCTGACCCCCCCTGTACTGTGCCCTCCTGATCCCAGTATTGTGCCCCTCTGACCCCCCCCCCGTACTGTGCAATCCTGATCCCAGTATTGTGCCCTTCCATGCGCACGTGTGCGCCCCCATACTGTGACCTCCTGATCCCAGTATTGTGCTCTTCTGACCACCCCCCCTATACTGTGCCCTCCTTGTCCCAGTATTGTGCCCTTCTTACCCCCGCTCTGACCCCCCGTACTGTACCCTCCTGGTCCTAGTATTGTGCCCTTCTGACCCCCCCCCTGTACTGTGCCCTCCTGATCCCAGTGTTGTGCTCTTCTGACCCCCCTGTACTGTGCCCTCCTTATTCCAGTATTGTGCCCTTCTGCCTCCCCCAGTGCTGTGCTGTCCTTATCCCAGTAATGTGCCCTTCTGCCTCCCCCTGTGCTGTGCCCCCTGATCCCAGTATTGTGGCCTTCTGCCTCCCCCTGTACTGTGTCCTCCTGATCCCAGTATTGGGCTCTTCTGACCTCCCTGTACTGTGCCCTCCTGATCCCAGTATTTTGCCCTTCTGATCCCCCCCTGTACTGTGCCCTCCTGATCCCAGTATTGTGTCCTTCTGACCCTTCCCTGTATTGTGCCCTCTTGATCCTAGTATTGTGCTCTTCTGACCCCCCTCTGTACTGTGCCCTCCTTATCCCAGTATTGTGACCTTCTGACCCCCCTGTACTGTGCCCTCCTGATCCCAGTATTGTGCCCCTCTGACCCCCCCCCCCGTACTGTGCAGTCCTGATCCCAGTATTGTGCCCTTCCAAGCGCACGTGTGCCCCCCCATACTGTGACCTCCTGATCCCAGTATTGTGCTCTTCTGACCACCCCCCTATACTGTGCCCTCCTTGTCCCAGTATTGTGCCCTTCTTACCCCCGCTCTGACCCCCCGTACTGTGCCCTCCTGGTGCTAGTATTGTGCCCTTCTGACCCCCCCTGTACTGGGCCCTCCTGATTCCAGTATTGTGCTCTTCTGACCCCCCTGTACTGTGCCCTCCTTATTCCAGTATTGTGCCCTTCTGACCCCTCCTGTACTGTGCCCTCCTGATCCCAGTATTGTGCCCCTCTGACCCCCCATACTGTGCAGTCCTAATCCCAGTATTGTGCCCTTCTGTGCGTGCCCCCCCTGTACTGTGCCCTCCTGATCCCAGTATTGTGCCCTTCTGACCCCCCCTGTACTGTGCCCTTCTGCCTGCCCCTGTGCCATGCCCTCCTGATCCCAGTACTATGCCCTTCTGCCTCCCCCTGTGCTGTGCCCTGCTGATCCCAGTATTGCGCCCTTCTGCCCACTCTTGTACTGTGCCCTTCTGATTCCAGTATTGTGCCCTTCTGACCTCCCTTCTGTACTGTGCCCTCCTGATCCCCCCGTACTGTGCCCTTCTGATCCCCCCTGTACTGTGCCCTCCTGATCCCAGTATTGTGCCCTTTTGACCTCCCCTTGTATTGTGCCCTCCTGATCCCCCTGTACTGTGCCCTCCTGATCCCCTGTACTGTGCCCTCCTGATCCCCCTGTACTGTGCCCCTCTGCCTCGACCAGTACTATGCCCTTCTGCCTCCCCCCTTACTGTGCCCTTTGTATTGATTAGTCTTTGATTTATGGCATGTTTTCTTATTGTTTGACCGCTTGCCGACCAGCCACCGTCATTATACAGCGGCAGGTCGGCTTGATCCCGCAAATCGTCGTAGCTGTATATCAGTCCCTTTAATAGCTATAGCAGGCGCGTGCCCGCTGCACGGTGGGAGAGCTGATGCGCGTGGCCGGCTGCCGCAATCTACATAAGTACAGAACAAGACAGAACACCCTCAAAAGTACATACCAGTGTTCCTCAATTTCAAGGTACTTTGCTGAACCATGAAGGGTGGGGGGGGGGGGATAGGGGTGGATCTCCATAGAAACTCCTGGCCACTCAAACCCCCTGCAAATGGCAGGACAGGCATAATGCTAAAAGTGTGCGCCCCCCAGTGGCCGCTCCAGTCCATTCAAACTGCTCAGCGACTGCAGCTAGAGAAGGAGAGAGTTGCATAGGAACTCTTTGTAAAATGAGTCCAAAGGTGAACTTACAATTTAATAACACTTTAGGCACTCATAGAACTTTATTTATTTGGTAATACAAACAACACTGACAATTTGTAGGCTTTTGTCAAGTAGTATTATTTATCTGTAGTCCAGGCAAGCAGAATCATGAAAAAGTTTCATCTGCGACTTTTTATACCTTCAGTAACTATTCCTTCTTATGATCTCCTTATATATGTCCTTGTTATCGTTAAACCTCTCCAGAAAAAAAAAAAAAGAACAGCTATATCTGAGTGAAAAATACTTTTCATAAACAGCTGCGCGCGGTACGTCACGTTACTCCGGATTAATTTTTCCGTCACGTCGATGACCCCTCCGTCACCCCGCTCCATCCCCACACATGTGCTTGCCTCGCAGACATGTTTATTGGCAATATGAGGAGGAGATGGGAGATATCAGCGAGGGGCCCCCAGGCAGCGATAATGCGCACTCTGCACTCATCAGGTTGTCGCTTCTGTTTAAAAGCAGGTCGGCGAATTTAATCAGCCGCCGCACCGATCAACGGCGACTGCGAGAACGTTATTTCATATTGATGCCTTCAAGAGTACGTAACCTCCGTTCATCCATTTACAGGAGTGTGATAGGAATCTATCTATCTATCTATCTATCTATCTATCTATCTATCTATCTATCTATCTATCTATCTATCTATCTATCTATCTATATACAGTATCTCACAAAAGTGAGTACACCCCTCAGTCACATTTTTGTAAATCTTTTCTTCTATCTTTTCATGCGACAACACTGAAGAAATGACACTTTGCTACAATGTAAAGTAGTGAGTGTACAGCTTGTATAACAGTGTAAATTTGCTGTCCCCTCAAAATAACTCAACACACAGCCATTAATGTCTAAACCGCTGGCAACAAAAGTCAGTACACCCCTAAGTGAAAATGTCTAAATTGGGCCCAATTAGCCATTTTCCCTCCCCGGTGTCATGTGACTTGTTAGTGTTACAAGGTCTCAGGTGTGAATGGGGAGCAGGTGTGTTAAATTTGGGCCCAAAGTGTCAATATTTTGTGTGGCCACCATTATTTTCCAGCACTGCCTTAACCCTCTTGGGCATGGAGGTCACCAGAGCTTCACAGGTTGTCACTGGAGTCCTCTTCCTCTCCTCCATGATGACATCACAGAGCTGGTGGATGTTAGAGACCTTGCGCTCCTCCACCTTCCGTTTGAGGATGCCCCACCGATGCTCAATAGGGTTTAGGTCTGGAGACATGCTTGGAGAGTCCATCAGCTTTATCCTCAGCTTCTTTAGCAAGGCAGTGGTGGTCTTGGAGGTGTGTTTGGGGTGGTTATCATGTTGGAATACTGCCCTGCGGCCCAGTCTCTGAAGGGAGGGGATCATGCTCTGCTTCAGTA
Source organism: Lithobates septentrionalis (assembly GCA_037952835.1). NCBI lineage: Eukaryota > Metazoa > Chordata > Amphibia > Anura > Ranidae > Lithobates > Lithobates septentrionalis. The sequence continues at coordinate 804,143 of JBBDGP010001035.1, read as the reverse complement.
TATCACAGTACATGTTGGCATTCATGGTTCCCTCAATGATCTGTAGCCCCCCAGTGCCGGCAGCACTCATGCAGCCCCAGACCATGACACTCCCACCACCATGCTTGACTGTAGACAAGACACACTTGTCTTTGTACTCCTCACCTGGTTGCCCCCACACACGCTTGTCACCATCTGAACCAAATAAGTTTATCTTGGTCTCATTAGACCACAGGACATGGTTCCAGTAATCCATCTCCTTAGTCTGCTTGTCTTCAGCAAACTGTTTGTGGACTTTCTTGTGCATCATCTTTAGAAGAGGCTTCCTTCTGGGATGGCAGACATGTAGACCAATTTGATGCAGTGTGTGGCGTATGGTCTGAGCACTTAACAGGCTGACCCCCCACCCCTATAACCTCTGCAGCAATGCTGGCAGCACTCATACGTCTATTTCCCAAAGACAACCTCTGGATATGACGCTGAGCACGTGACCTCAACTTCTTTGGTGGACCATGGCGAGGCCTGTTCTGAGTGGAACCTGTCCTGTTATACCGCTGTATGGTCTTGGCCACCGTGTGGCAGCTCGGTTTCAGGGTCTTGGCAATCTTCTTATAGCCTAGGCCATCTTTATGTAGAGCAACAATTCTTTTTTTCAGATCCTCAGAGAGTTCTTTGCCATGAGGTGCCATGTTGAACTTCCAGTGACCAGTATGAGAGAGTGAGAGCGATAACACCAAATTGAACACACCTGCTCCTCATTCACACCTGAGACCTTGTAACACTAACGAGTCACATGACACCGGGGAGGGAAAATGGCTAATTGGGCCCAATTTGGACATTTTCACTTAAGGGTGTACTGACTTTTGTTGCCAGCGGTTTAGACATTAATGGCTGTGTGAGTTATTTTGAGGGGACAGCAAATTTACACTGTTATACAAGCTGTACACTCACTACTTTACATTGTAGCAAAGTGTCATTTCTTCAGTGTTGTCACATGAAAAGATAGAAGAAAAGATTTACAACAATGTGAGGGGTGTACTCACTTTTGTGAGATACTGTATCTATCTATCTATCTGTCCATCTATCCCAGTCACTTTCTTTCTTTCTCCTTTCTTTTAGTTGTCTCTCTCCCACTCTCAATCTTCCCTTCCTTCCATCCCTGTTGGATCTGTCTGTCTCTCTATCCTATCCTATCCTATCCCATCCTATCTATCTATCTTTAGCATCCTTCAGGCAGAATCTCCACATTCCAGCAATGATCGGTGATGAGGTCGGTGGGAGAGGTAGATATGAATGTTTCTCTCTGTAGGAGATACTTTGTTTTACATTTATATTTACATTTATATTCTGGTGAAAGGTTTCCTCTATAAATGATACAACCGACAAAACAGAAAGCATCAACTGTGTAGAGATCCAAAAACCACATTAAAAAAATGACTTTCAGGTAGACATCACAATAGTTATTACAAATAGCCAGTCCCAGAGCGTCCCGTACAACAACCATTCAAAACAGTCTGGAAATGTCTTCTTCGGGAAAAAAACAGAACTGGAATGCTAGCAAGGAGTTAAATCCATTTGTTGTTTTTATTTATTTATTAACTTTTTTTTGTGTTTTTATTTATTTATGTATTTATTTACTTTATTTATTTACTTTTTTATTTATTTACATATTTATTTATGTATTTATTTACTTTATTTGTTTATGTATTTATTTACTTTTTTATTTATTTACGTATTTATGTATTTATTTATTTATGTATTTATTTACTTTTTATTTATGTATTTTTTTTATTTATTTACGTATTTATTTATGTATTTATTTACTTTATTTGTTTATGTATTTATTTACTTTATTTATTTACTTTTTTTACTTAGTTATATATTTATTTACTTTTTTATTTATTTATGTATTTTTTTTGTATTTGTTTACTTTATTATTTTTTTTATTTATTTATGTATTTATTTATGTATTTGTTTACTTTATTTATTATTTTTTAATTTATTCACGTATTTATTTATTTACTTTTTTAATGTATTTATGTGTTTATTTACTTAACTTTTTTATTTATTTACTTATGTATTTATTTATTTACTTTATTTGTTTATGTATTTATGTACTTTTTTATTTATTTACGTATTTATTTATGTATTTATTTATTTACTTTATTTGTTTATGTATTTGTTTACTTTATTTATTTACTTTTTTATTTATTTACGTATTTATTTATGTATTTATTTTTTATTTGTTTATTTTTTTATTTTTTATTTATTTTTTTTTATTTTTTTTTAAATGTATTTACATATTTATTTATTTTTTTATTTACTTAATTATGTATTTATTTATTTACTTTATTTGTTTATGTATTTGTTTACTTTTTTATTTATTTACTTTTTATTTATGTATTTGTTTCCTTTTTTTTTTATTTATTTGATTTCCTTCCTCTGCACATCCTTGAGATAAATAAAATCTTCTCCTCTTGGTGGTGTGATGACACCTAGCAGGTAGCCTGGCCTTGTCATTCAGGAGTGTGCCGGGAGCACCGGCACTGCCAAGCAGAGATCTCCATATCCAATTAATTACACAGATATGGGGCATTTGCATGGAAATGACGTTTAATAGCCTGGAAGCCGTTCTTTCCCCCTCCGGTGCCGAGGAAATGATAGGTAGAGTCTGGACTACGATAGAAACAGCAATAATAAGGTAAAATGAGGGTGGTCACTGAATTCCAGATCCGCCGGTGATCCTACAATACTTTCTAGTTTACGCTGTGACCTACCACCATTCAACCGCCATACCCACCCGCTGAAATGATGTTCCTGCTTCTCACATAGCGGGGGGTCCCTTTGGGGGGTATTTACAAAAAAAATGTGCAGAGCTATTCATCCTGTGAGAAAAAAAATAACTTTAATAGGCTATTTTCTCTCCAGGCTGAACTTTCTGCATTCATAAGATTAGATCAGGAAAATCCTGCATTATGGCCACTAGATGGAGCTGCTAATATAAACACTTATTTGCTATAATTGCTGGCTCCATCTAGTGGCCATAGTGTGGCATTTTCCAATGGAAATAAGGCTCGGTCTCGCCTAAAAAGGCACATGTGTCAAACACAAGGCCCGGGGGCAGCATCCGGCCCTCCAGCCCATTTAATGTGGCCCTCACACCTCTTCTGCAGTTGCAGCAACCCCCCACATCCCCGTCCCCCACCTTGTCTCAGCAGTCAGCAGCAGAGAGGAGGACAGAGCTCCTCCTTCAGATCCTGCACTTCTCCATGCAGCCACAGAAGGGCTTGTATCTGCCCCCCTTCCCCGTCTTAGTGGTTGGTAGCAGAGAGGAGGACAGAACTTCTCCTTCAGATCCTGCACTTCTCCATGCAGCGACAGATGGGCTTGTATCTGCCCCCCCCCAACCCCCTTCCCCGTCTCAGCTGTTGGTAGCAGAGGGGAGGTCAGAACTCCTCTTGCAGATCCTGTGCCTCTCTGAGAAGCCGAAGCACCCCCTCCCCTCCACCTCAGCCATTCAGCAGACTCCAGCTCTCCTTCGGTCCTCCTCCAGACTCTGCACTTTCTGCTTCTCAGCTCAGCCTCCAGCTTCTTCCTGGCAGCAGCACAAGGTTCGAAGGGGGGGGAGGGGGGTGCGCTGTGATGTAAAGGAGGGTGGAGAAATATTGACTTCCAAAGGTGGGGGGCTCTTGGCATTTGATGTAAGAGGAGTGGGGTACTCTGGACATCTAGTCTTACAGATAGAACCGGCCCTTTAACGGCAACCATATTGTTGATGCGGCCCGTGAAGAAAGAGAGTTTGACACCCTTGGTGTAGAACATTCCGCCTGGAGAGGCCTTATTAGGAGAGGCCAAGCCTTATTTCCACTGCAAAATGCCCCACTATGGCCACTAGATGGAGCCGACAATTCTAGTAAATAAGTGTTTATTTTAGCAGCTCCATCTAGTGGCCATAGTGTGGCATTTTCCAAAGAGAGATTTTCCAGAGAGAAAAGGGCCTAATGACATTGGATTTTGCCCCAATTTGCGCCAAACTTGAATTTGTTAAAGCCCTTCTAAATCTACTAGTGACACTAGCCCTGAGGAAAGGGGAAGGCATTTCCTCCAAAACGCGTTGGATCTACCTTTTGGATAACCCCCTTCCCTCCCCCCTTCACAAGGAGGTGTCACACCATAGGGTCCACCAATACTAAGCCTTATTTCCATTGGTTCAGGGCTATCACACACACACATACACATCAGATATTTACAGCGCCGCTGTCTTCGCTGGCAGTGTTATTGTTCATTTCCGCCTAAATTAATAATTGGATCATAATAGACCACACCCCCGCTCCTACTTGCTTACCATGGCCTAATTTACATTTTCCTTGGCCCCATCATGTGAACAGAGAAGCCCAGGAGGTTGTAGGAGAGGAAGCACCAGTGGCGGCTGGTGGTAAAAAATTTTTTTAGGGGGGACGGCAAACAGTACCAATCTCCCCTCCCCGGTTGGCCGGTCGGGTCTGGAGCACTTACACCATCTATGGTGGGCAGCGCTTCTCCCGGGCTTGGGCGGCTTTCCCTTCCCCTGCTCTCCACAGGCATCACTGCGGCTTCCGTCACCTCCGTCCTCCTCGGCGGCCAATTGGGACTCTTCTCTTTTCGGCCAATCGGAAAACGGGCCTCAGACCTGCTTCTGATTGGCCGGATTGAGGATCAGTGTTTCAATAGCGAATATTCATCCGCTGTTGTAACACCTGGGTGGGCTCCTGGCGCAATGCTCTTCACCTCCTCGCCACCCTATTTTGAAGCCTATTAGAGCTTATGGCTCTAATCAGGTGCTTAAAAAAAAGCACACCCCTGCCGCTGTAATTCATGTGCCTGGCATCCTGAAAGGGGCCAGACGAATGAATAGGGGGGTGGCAGTGGCGGCCGTGGATAGAGCTCATGCTATGAAGTAATCTATCTTTCACATAGGGCAGTGACTCTCAACCAGGGTTCCTCCAGAGGTTGCTAGGGGTTCCTTCAGCATTGGACAATTTCTGCCTCTCAGATAAGTTCCCACTCACACCATTGATCTTTTTAGCTATCTGTAAGGAGGTAATTCTTCCCAATGACCACAAGTGTAAGGACCATTCTTCCCACCGACCATCACACTAATGTATCATGAGTTGTAGATTTCTAATGTTTAGCAGGGGTTCCCTGAGACCGGAGAACTAGGGTGTCAGGGCTGGGCTCAGCCCTTCCTTCTCTTATCTGGCCGCTCAGCTGTTGGCTAATTGCCAGCTCCTATCTCTCTCCACAGTTAACCAGCTGTTGTGGATCTGCTCGTCAGTCCCGCCTACTTAAAGATCTCCAGCTCACTTCATTCCTGCCTTCTCCTTAGTCACATCACAAGAAACCATCTCCTGTGTTCCTGTTTAAGGACTGGCTTTGCTGACATCCCTTCTGGCTCCTCATCCTGCTTGCTGTTCCTCTACTTGGATCCCCGACTTCTGGCCTGGCTGATTACCCGATCCGGTTACTGAACTCTGCCTTGGCTGATTACCCGATCCGGTTACTGAACTCTGGCTTGGCTGATTACCCGATCCGGTTACTGAACTCTGGCTTGGCTGATTACCCGATCCGGTTACTGAACTCTGCCTTGGCTGATTATCCGATCCGGTTACTGAACTCTGGCTTGGCTGATTACCCGATATGGTTACTGAACTCTGGCTTGGCTGATTACCCGATCTGGTTACTGAACTCTGGCTTGGCTGACTACCCGATCTGGTTACTGAACTCTGGCTTGGCTGATTACCCGATCTGGTTACTGAACTTTTGCTTGGCTGATTACCTGATCTGGTTACTGAACTCTGGCTTGGCTGACTACCCGATCTGGTTATTGGACTCTGGCTTGGCTGACTACCCAATCCGGTTACTGGACTCTGGCTTGGCTGATTACCCGATCTGGTTACTGAACTCTGACTTGGCTGATTACCTGATCTGGTTACTGAACTCTGGCTTGGCTGATTACCCGATCTGGTTACTGAACTCTGGCTTGGTTGATTACCCGATCTGGTTACTGAACTCTGGCTTGGCTGATTACCCGATCTGGTTACTGAACTCTGGCTTGGTTGATTACCCGATCTGGTTACTAAACTCTGGCTTGGCTGATAACCCGATCTGGTTACTGAACTCTGGCTTGGTTGATTACCCGATCTGGTTACTGAACTCTGGCTTGGTTGATTACCCGATCTGGTTACTGAACTCTGACTTGGCTGATTACCTGATCTGGTTACTGAACTCTGGCTTGGTTGATTACCTGATCTGGTTACTGAACTCTGGCTTGGTTGATTACCCGATCTGGTTACTGAACTCTGGCTTGGTTGATTACCCGATCTGGTTACTGAACTCTGGCTTGGTTGATTACCCGATCTGGTTACTATACTCTGGCTTGGCTGATTACCCGATCTGGTTACTGAACTCTGGCTTGGTTGATTACCCGATCTGGTTACTGAACTCTGGCTTGGTTGATTACCCGATCTGGTTACTGAACTCTGACTTGGCTGATTACCTGATCTGGTTACTGAACTCTGGCTTGGTTGATTACACGATCTGGTTACTGAACTCTGGCTTGGTTGATTACCCGATCTGGTTACTGAACTCTGGCTTGGCTGATTACCCGATCTGGTTACTGAACTCTGACTTGGCTGATTACCCGATCCGGTTACTGAACTCTGGCTTGGCTGATTACCTGATCTGGTTACTGAACTCTGGCTTGGTTGATTACACGATCTGGTTACTGGACTCTGGCTTGGCTGGCTGATTACCCGATCTGGTTACTGAACTCTGGCTTGGCTGATTACCCGATCTGGTTACTGGACTCTGGCTATGCTTTGACTACGCTTACTCTATTTATCTTTTTATTTTTATTAATAAACAAGTGTGATTTTACTGTACTTCTGTCTCGGTCTGGTTCATGGTTTCTGACATAGGGCTGATATAGGGGGTGGCGGCCGTGGATTGAGGGGGCGGTGCTCGGGCTACCCTAATGGGTGGGCCACCACTGGGAGGCACTGTTCTGCTGCACGCTGGGGGGGGGGGGCCCATCAGGAAGGATGTATGGGGGGCCCCCCATGATTTCTAATAGCAGCCCTGTGAACGTGTAATTGTCATTCAAAGTATGAGAGCGCTGAAAGCTGAAAACTGGCCTGGGCAGGAAGAGGGTGAACGTGCCCCATGGTTTAACATGCTTTGGATCTACATTCAGATAAAAAAAGTAAAAAAAAAAAAAAACAAAAAGAAAAAAAAACAAGTAAATAAATTAATAAAAATGGGCAAACACAACGGACCACTTTTTTTTTTTGTCACTTTTCTATTTTTTATTTTTTTAAATGAAATGACCTTAAAAAAGAGAGGGGGTGGAGAGCCAGGAGCAAAGACGGATGATAGATTTGTAGCCAGACAGACAAATGAGACAGACATAGTATTATTATTGTTTGAGGGTAAAACGCGTCGAACGTGTGTTTTTTTTTTTTGCTCTCGCTGAGGAATGATAAGATAAAACCCAGAGAGCGCACTGCTTCCAGGTTCCTCCTGTGAAAATGTTAATCAGACTTTAAAGCTGACAAGGGTGATAATTTACTGTCATAAATTATCCAATGTGATAATTGATGAGCAGATAAGAGCGCGCACTTTCTCTCCAGGCAACGGGTCGCTTCTGGAAGTCACAATAAAATATTTTTACATTAATTGAGTACAACATAACATCACAGATAATAATGTCTACAGTGGAAACGGCAAAATTTCAATTCTCTGGTGTTCTGCATATTGAAGATTCTTTTTTTTTTTCCCAGTTACTATAGAAAAAGGTTTCATGGTCCCTCGGGTCCTGTTTAACCTACAGAAATAAAATTTGTATTCTGCTAGTTGTGCCACCACAGGAAGAGAAGCGTGTCAAAATAAAGCCAATTAAGACATTAGTGCATTACCCAAAAGGGATCGGCGCTATCAGGAAGAGTTCACACCGTCAGATCTTGTTTTTTTTTTTTTTTTTTCATGGATAAGAGTTTAGAAAACTTTAATGATGAAATGACAATCTGCACCGGAACGTTCCCTGCAAAGATCTAAGTGGGGATGTCAGAAAACGGGAGGGGGGGGGGGGGCACAAGCCAATCTCCGATAATCACGCCATCAAATTCCGAAGCCATCCACTTTTTGTTAACCAGTTTGCTACTTTTTTTTAGGGCCCATTCACACCTGAGCGTTTGCAGCTTATAAAAAACGCTCTCAAAAGTTACAAAACGCCCAACAAGCAAAATTCCATTCATTGTAACCGCTTCAGCCCCGGAATATTTTACCCCCCCTTCCTGACCAGAGCATTTTTTGCGATTCGCTTTAGCTGACAATTGCGCGGTCGTTGCGACGTTGCACCCAAACAAAATTGACGTCCTTTTTTTCCCCCCCCACAAATAGAGCTTTTTTTTTGGTGGTATTTGATCACCTCTGCGGTTTTTATTTTTTTGCGCTATAAACAAAAAAAGAGCGCCGATTTTGAAAAAAAAAAAAAAAAAGCTAAATTTTTTTACCTTTTGCTATAATAAATATCCCCCAAAAATATATAAAAAAATATTTTTTTCCCTTAGTTTAGGCCGATATGTCTTCTTCTACATATTTTTTGGTTAAAAAAATAAAAAATCGCAATAAGCGTATATTGATTGGTTTGCACAAAAGTTAAAGCTTCTACAAAATAGCGGATAGATTTATGGCACTTTTATTATTAATTATTTTTTTTATTAGTAATGGCGGCGATCTGCGATTTTTATCGTGGCTGTGACATTATGGCGGACACGTCGGACACTTTTGACACTACTTTGGGACCATTCACATCTATACAGCGATCAGTGCTATAAAAATGCACTGATTACTGTGTAAATGTCACTGGCAGGGAAGGGGTTAAACACTAGGGGGCGATCAAGGGGTTAAGTGTGTCCTAGGGAGTGATTCTAACTGGGGGGTGGGCTACCCAGGACATGACAGCGATCACTGCTCCCGATCACAGGGAGCAGTAGATCTCTGTCTTGTCGCTAGGCAGAACGGGGAAATGCCTTTCTACCTCTCCACACCGCAACCGCGGGCTGCCGGCGAACATTGAGTTCCCGGGACCTGCGGGCACGGTCCCGTGGCGTGTGGATAATTTAAAGGGACGTACCTGTACACCCATTTGCTTGCCTGTGCCATTCTGCCGACGTATATCTGTGTGCAGGGGTCGGCATGCGGTTAATGGCCCCTGTTCACATCTGAGCGTTCTGTCGCCTGAAGCAAAACGCCTGAAGCTCAAAAAAAAAGTACACAAGCTTCTTTTTAGGCAGGTTACAGGTGTTGTTCTGCTTTTTACATTGGTGACTTTTTGACCTGTAAAAATCGCGGCAAAAATTGCGGTAAAATCGCGCGATTTTCTGCCTGAAAACGCTCAGGTGTAAATGCAGCCTAAGGCCCCTTTCACGCTTTTACGACTTGTCCTACGGTTTGGGACTGCAAAGTCGCATGACAAGTTGTTCCCCATGATTTCCAATGACTACCATTCATATTAGTACGACTTCAAGTCGTGGCGACTTCAAAGTAGTCCCTGCACTACTTTGGTCCTACTTTGATCCTACTTCAGCCCATTGAATATCACTGAAGTCGGATCAAAGTCGGATCGCCGTCTTAACTTGACTTTTTGCGACTTGAACTCCACGCCAAATTAAAAAATGATTATTAATATTATGCAGGATTTATAAAGCGCCAACTGTTTGTGCAGCGCTTTACAACATGAGGGCAGACAGTACACTTATAATACAAATCAATACAGGAGGGATCAGAGGGCCCTGCTCATTAACCGGTTCAATACAGGGCATTTTCACCCCCTTCCTTCCCAGACCAATTTTTAGTTTTCAGCGCTGTTGCACTTTAAACGACAATTGCGCGGTCGTGCGACGTTGTACCCAAACAAAATTGATGCCCTTTTTTCCCCACAAATAAAGCTTTCTTTTGGTGGTATTTGATCACCTCTGCGGTTTTTATTTTTTGCGCTATAAACAAAAGAAGACCGACAATTTTGAAAAAAACACAATATTTTTTACTTTTTGCTATAATAAATATCCCAAATTTTTTTAAAAAAAACTAATTTTCTCCTCAGTTTCGGCCGATACGTATTCTTCTACATATTTTTGGTAAAAAAAATCGCAATAAGCGTATATTGATTGGTTTGCGCAAAAGCTATAGCGTCTATAAAATACGGGATAGATTTATGGCATTGTTAAAAAAAAAATATTTATTTTTTTTACTAGTAATAGCGGCGATCGCAATTTTTTTTCGTGACTGCGACATTATGGCGGACACATCGGACACTTTTGACACATTTTTGGGACCATTCACATTTATACAGCGATCAATGCCATAAAATTGCATTGATTACTGTGTAAATGTGACAGGCAGTGAAGTGGTTAACCACTAGGGGGCGGGGAGGGGTTAAATGTGTTTCCTAGGGAATGCTTCTAACTGTAGGGGGAGGGGACGCACAAGGGGAGGAGAGCGATCAGTGTTCCTCCGTTCTGGGAACACAGATCGCTCTCCTCTCACCTGGCAGGCTGTGGATCTGTGTGTTTACACACACAGATCCATGGTCCAGCCCGGTTAACGGGCAATCGCGGGTGCCTGGCGGACATCGCGGCCGCCGGGCACACGCACCGGGTCACGAGCGACGCGGCGGGCGCGCGCGCCCCCTAGGCGGCCGGGAACCCGAAGCCGTCATATGACGTCCACCCAGGATGGGAGATCCCATCTGTGGACGTCATATGTCTATAGGCCGGTATTGAAGTGGTTAAAATAAAAACCGGCATGGGGTCCTTCTCCAAGAGCATACCAGGCCCTTCGGTCTGGTATGGATTTTAAGGGGAACCCCCACGTTGAAAAAACAGAGTGTGTCAGCTTGTATTTAAACTGGCCGCTCTGTATGTTGCTTCTGACAGGCTGCGCAAGGAGGCCGGTATCTCCGGAACCATAGATGATAGAAGCCCCAAACTTGGTGGGGTAGGTCTTCAGCTACAGCTAATTTGGGGTTTCTGTGACCCTTGGTCGCCGAGCCACGACCCTCAAAGTCGATCGTTTTTTTAAAATTTATTTTATTTTTTTTTACAAATGGGCCTATCTTAAGGTAAGGGGCCTGGAGCTGCAGCTCCAATAGCCCCTATGTTAATCCGGCCCTGCCTGCTTGAGAAAGGTGTAGTGGTACCCCCATAGGGGCTGCTGAATGTAGTAGTCCGTCTGTCACCCTGCCCAGCCAGGCACACACTTTTCAAGCATCCAGGGACATGAAATAGTCCTTGCACTTGTTTTTTTGTATTTTATTAAGAGGAATTTAACTTGGATAAGGATAGGAAACTCATGAGATGCCCAGATAATTGACAGTCATAATTGGGACTAACTATATACACCACGGTATATACAATCTCCTCTACTCCTCCTGCACTTCCTTGCTTGCAGACTATCACTCCTCACCCCTGCAGCACATCACTTGCTTGCACTTCCCGGACCAACTAGCACTGTAGGCCTGACACTGGCTCAGCCAGGCCCAAAGCAGATGCCCTTTGCAGGCAGGGACCTCGGGCCCCTATGGTGTAGCAAAAATATAGAAAGTTCCAGTGCTAGCTGAATCTGTGGCTACTGCTCCCAGTACCACCTCTTCAGGCACTGCAAGCCCTGCTGGCTGCAGCTGCCCCTTTCCACTGCCCGTGCCACCACAATCCTCCAGACTGGCTCTGCACCCATCCCAGACTGCTCCATCCCAGTCCTCTCAGGCATGCCTCCCAGTCCTCCTGACTGTGTGTACACTCACCAGCCCTCTTGGCTTCCTCTGTGGAACTCCTAGAGACTTGCCTGGCACTGTCCTCCCGCTGTCCTCTCTTGCTCCTCCTGTGCCTCCTGGTCAGGACACCTCTGTGGGTTGTAAGAGGGTTCTGTCCGCACCCGAGCCCAGGCCTAAGGTCACCCCCAGACTGGGGACCTCCCTCACAGGCCTGGACAGCCTAACACTCCATCTTCCACCCGATCAACTCCTCCCCAGCTGGCCTACCCTGGGTATTTAAAGAGGCCTGCACCCTGCCAATCCAGATTGGGGATTGGTCAGGGCTCATCAGAACACCCCAGGCAGCTCAACCCCCCCCTCAACCCCTCTTTCCAGAAAACACCAGAGCATTCTGGAAAGAAGTGGGAGGTCCTGGTGATGCTACCTGAGAGTCACCCAGCACTACTCTAAGCCCCTCCCAGCCCAGATCAAAACACACCCAGGCTTGGCTGCCAGCCAAGCCTAGAATTTTACCTACTCTCACAACCACGTACTATTCTTCAAGCACACTAGAGGGTGCTACAAATGTTTATTAGCCATGATACTTTGTATCTCTTTCTCTCCCATCTATATACACTATATTACCAAAAGTATTGGGACGCCTGCCTTTACACACACATGAAATTTAATGGCATCCCAGTCTTAGTCCATAGGGTTCAATATTGAGTTGGCTCCGCCCTTTGCAGCTATAACAGCTTCAACTCTTCTGGGAAGGCCGTCCACAAGGTTTAGGAGGGTGTCTATGGGAATGTTTGACCATTCTTCCAGAAGAGCATTTGTGAGGTCAGGCACTGATGTAGACAAGAAGGCCTGGCTCGCAGTCTCCGCCCTAACTCAACCCAAAGGTGTTCTGTTGGGTTGAGGTTAGGACTCTGTGCAGGCCAGTCAAGTTCCTTCATCCCAAACTCGCTCATCCATGTCTTTATGGACCTTGCTTTTTGCACTGAACCAAATCATTTGGTGGAGGGGGGATTATGGTGTCGGGTTGTTTTTTAGGGGTTGGGCTTGGTCCCTTAGTTCCAGTGAAGGGAACCCTTAAGGCGTCGGCATACCAAGACATTTTGGACAATTTCATGCTCCCAACTTTGTGGGAACAGTTTGGGGATGGCCCCTTCCTGTTCCAACATGACTGAGCACCAGTGCACAAAGCAAGGTCCATAAAGACATGGAGGAGCGAGTTTGGGGTGGAGGAACTTGACTGGCCTGCACAGAGGCCTGACCTCAACCCGACAGAACACCTTTGGGATTAATTAGAACGGAGACTGCAAGCCAGACCTACTTGTCCAACATCAGTGCCTGACCTCACAAATGCGCTTGTGGAACAACGGTCAAACATTCCCAAAGTCATTGAAGCTGTTATAGCGTCCCAATACTTTTGACAATGTAGTGTAGATCTGTGTTGAGGTTGCGGAAAAGATAGGGCGTTGTATTGCATTCATTATTCCGCTTGATGCTCCTGCTGACTGCGAGCGCCGGTCACCCTTCTGTGTCTCACGTTTCCCCGGCACATTTTTTTTTTATAGTAAAAAATATTAGGCATAACATGTAATTTACATGGTCTAAAAGCTGGAGTTATCCTCTAAACATACTGAACATTTATTTTGAAATATCTAGTTATTAGCAACTTGATTTCTTGGTATTTCTTGTGAGTGTCAGTCCCCTGGTTCCCTGCTGATCGCATTGGTTCCTCCCGCAGACTACAGAACTCAGTAGTCATGTGGAGATTGGTGGGAACCAATCATGGTTATCACTGAGCACAGCAGGGAAGCAGGAGACCAACTCAACTGGAAGTGTCAGTTTTTAGAGAAGACTTCGGCCAGCATTTGTGTTTAGATTGGATCTGCGTTCAGCAGTGCTGTCTGCTCTTTTGCTAAGCTCTGGAGCAACTGCTCTCACCATCTATTTGCCATTAGTATATCAACTCCTGTCGCTCTACAATGCACCACAAGGCATTCCAAGGAAATGGGAGAGCAACAACTTCTTCCAATAATATTGCATTGCAATAAGAAAGTACCCAAACCCATGGCTCCGCTCCAGACTTGCTCCTTTCATCCCATGTGGACAAACATGGTGCTGGCTACCACAACTTCCCATGAGGACAACCAGGGTGCTGGCTACCACAACTTCCCATGTGGACAACCAGGGTGCTGGCTACCACAACTTCCCATGTGGACAACCAGGGTGCTGGCTACCACAACTTCCCATGTGGACAACCAGGGTGCTGGCTACCAGAACTTCCCATGTGGACAACCAGGGTGCTGGCTACCACAACTTCCCATGTGGACAACCAGGGTGCTGGCTACCACAACTTCCCATGTGGACAACCAGGTTGCTGGCTACCAGAACTTCCCATGTGGACAACCAGGATGCTGGCTACCAGAACTTCCCATGTGGACAACCAGGGTGCTGGCTACCAGAACTTCCTATGTGGACAACCAGGGTGCTGGCTACCAGAACTTCCCATGTGGACAACCAGGGTGATGGCTACCACAACTTCCCATGTTGACAACCAGGGTGCTGGCAACCACAACTTCCCATGTGGACAACCAGGGTGCTGGCTACCACAACTTCCCATGTGGACAACCAGGGTGCTGGCTACCACAAATTCCCATGTGGACAACCAGGTTGCTGGCTACCACAACTTCCCATGTGGACAACCAGGGTGCTGGAAACCACAACTTCCCATGTGAACAACCAGGGTGCTGGCTACCACAATTTCCCATGTGGACAAACAGGGTGCTGGCTACCACAACTTCCCATGAGGACAACCAGGGTGCTGGCTACCACAACTTCCCATGTGGACAACCAGGTTGCTGGCTACCACAACTTCCCATGTGGACAATCAGGGTGCTGGCTACCACAACTTCCCATGTGGACAACCAGGGTGCTGGCTACCACAACTTCCCATGTGGACAACCAGGGTGCTGGCTACCACAACTTCCCATGTGGACAATCAGGGTGCTGGCTACCACAACCTCTCCACCACCCACAGTAAAAAGTAAAAAAATATAAGCCACACTCCAAAGCATAGCTTTTCATTTTGTCTTTATCCGCTTGCCGACCAGCCACCGTCATTTTACTGCGGCAGGTCGGCACAATCCCACGAACCGTCGCAGCTATATGTCGGCTCGCGGGACCGGGATAGCAGGCACGCGTGCGCCCCCGGAGGCGCACACACACGCCCGCTGCACAGCGGGGATGCCGATGGTCGTGGCCAATGGTCGCGATGACCGCCGGCCACGAGTGATCGCGGGCGCACGAGAGGCAGAACACGGAAGTGTGTGTGTAAATGCACAAATTCCTGTTCTGTTCTGTGAGGAGAGATAGATCGTGTGTTCCTATTAGCTAGGAACAACGATCTGTCATTTCCTCTAGGTCAGTCCCCTCCCCCTACAGTTAGAAACACACACTAGGGAACACAGTTAACCCCTTTATCGCCCCCTAGTGTTAATCTCTTCCCTGCCAGTGACATTTTTTTACAGTAATCAGAGCATTTTTAAGGCACTGATCGCTGTATAAATGCCAATGGTCCCAAAAATGTGTTCAAAAGTGTCCGATGTGTCTGCCGCAATGTGGCAGTCCCGATAAAAATCGCAGATCGCCGCCATTACTAATAAAAAAATAAAATAACAAAAATGCCAAAAATCTATCCCCTATTTTGTAGACGCTATAACTTTTGCGCAAACCAATCAATATACGCTTATTGCAATTTTTTTTTACCAAAAATATGTAGAAGAATACGTATCGACCTAAACTGAGAAAAAAATTTGCTTTTTTTTTAAAAAAATGGAGATATTTATTATAGAAAAAAGTACAGAATGTGTTTTTTTTTCAAAATTGCCGCTCTTTTTTTGTTTATAGCGCAAAAAATAGATCAATGGAGATCAAATACCACCAAAAGAAAGCTCTATTTGTGGGAAAAAAAGGACGTCAATTTTGTTTGGGTACAGCGTCGCACGACCGCGCAATTGTCAGTTAAGGCCCCCTAGCCCTCCACAGACCAGTGCTCCAGTGAGTGTGGGGGGGGGCAGAGTAGAGAGTGGTGACTGACAGTCACCAGCTCTCTGTTCACAGAGCTGTGAGAACCGAGTGATTGGCGGTGTTTGATCGCTCGGTTCTCAGTGTAAGAAGCGCTGGGGGACAGATGCAGCGTTCACCTAGGTAAGTATGATTTAAAAAAAAACAAAACCCATACATCTCTTTTAGTTTGTCAAAAAAATACTGTATACCAGTGGCTGCTGGTGCTTTTTTGTTTGGGAAGGCGGAAAACAACCACCCCCCACCGCGGCACCTCAACCCTCCCCCTCGATGTCTGCCGGTCCACCAGCACTTACCCCATCTAGGCAGCAGGCACATCGGCATCCGCGGGCTCATGGGGGATTGGTGGTCACACCGGGCAGCGACAGGCACATTGAGCAGCGGTGGAGATCGGGCATCGGCAGGCACACCGGGCAGCAGCGGGGATTGGGTAGTGGTGGGCACATCAGGCAGCAAGGGCACATTGGGCAGCGGTGGAGATCGGGCATCGGCAGGCACACCGGGCAGCAGCGGGGATTGGGTAGCGGTGGGCATATCAGGCAGCAAGGGCACATTGGGCAGCGGTGGAGATTGGGCATCGGCAGGCACACCGGGCAGCAGCGGGGATTGGGTAGCGGTGGGCATATCGGGCAGTGGCGGGCACATCAGGCAGCGGCGGGCACATCGGGCAGAGGCGGAGATTGGGCATTGGCAGGCACCCCGGGCAGCAGCGGGGATTGGGTAGCGGTAGGCACATCAGGTAGCGGCGGGCACATCAGGCAGCGGCAGAGATTGGGCATCGGCAGGCACACTGGGCAGCAGCGGGGATTGAGTAGCAGTCGGCACATCGGGCAGCGGCAGGCACGTCGGGCAGCGGCGGGCACATCGGGCAGTGGTGGGCACATCGAGTAGTGGCGGGCACATCGGGCAGCGGTGGGGATCGGGCAGCGGCGGGCACATCGGGCAGTGGCGGGGATCGGGCATCGGCAGACATCAGGCTGCAGAGGGCATCGGGCAGCGGCTCCTGTGTCTTCTCCTCCTTGCTTCTCCTCCCCTCCTCCTAGGGGTCCAACAGGATCGCCTGTCCTCTCAGCCATTCGGGTGATGGGTATCAGACCTGTTTCCCGATTGGCCGGGAGGAGGATCAGTGTTGCAACAGTAAATATTCATTCACTGTTGCAACACAACTGGGTGGGCTCCAGACGCAATGTTCTGTGCCCCAAGCCCACCCTATTTTGAAGCCCTATTAGAGCCTCTGGCTCTAATCAGGTACTACAAACCCCCCCCCACCCCCGCCATAGGAATTCATGTGCCAGGTGCATGGATAGGGAGGGCGGCGGCGGTGGATAGGGGAGACGGCGCCCGTGCTCCCACAATGGATGAGCCGCCCCTGCTGTATACAGTGATGTCTCCACCCGAAACCAACCTTCCTTGACACGTTTCACCACTGCCGGCTTGTTCACAAGGATAGGGGAAGAGGTGATGCTGCTGGACCTGATGATGACTTTGATGTGACACTATTTTATTTACTAAAGCTGGAGAGTGCAAAATCAGGCTCACTTCTGCATTGCAGCCAATCAGCTTCTAACCTCAGCTTGTTGAATTAAGCTTTGGCAATAAAACCTGGAAGCTGATTGGTTCCAGCTTTAGTAAATACACCCTTATGATTGGTCAACTTCTTTAACTTATGCAATGTAGATGTAGGAAAGGCTTCTTTTGTTGGTTTGGGAATGTATAGAACTTGCATATACACCTTGATTACCCCTTTGAAGACCTGTCCATAGATTGCCGATCCCTTGCACCACGGGATTTCGGGTAGTGCAGCAAGCGCCTATCCATGTTCTTTGACTTTTTGAGATTGTACAAGATAAGAAAAAGGTGACCTTTCTTTCTTCCATGTCGAGACTGCCCTCTGTGGGGTGGAGTTACTTCACTCGGAGGCCCTAGAGAAGAAAATGGTGGCTGTTGCAATTTTTTTATGTCACATGATATTTGCTCCGCCGTTAATCAAACAGAATTTTGTTTAAGACAAAATGCACTGAAATAAATTTTAGTGCACACAAAACAAAAAAAAATTTGGGGGTTAAAATAAAAAAATACGATCGAATAAATAGATGCCAAACATGTTAAGATCTAAAATTACGCACGATTGTGAAATAGCTGCAAACTCCAGTACCTGATATTGTCCATAAGTGATGCTTTAACCACTTGCCGACCACGCTATAGCAAAATGAGGGCTACAGTGCGGTCAGCCAGTTCTAGGAGGGCGTCATATGTCCTTCGGACACAGCTGATCACGGGTCGGGGTAAAGAGCCAATCACAGCAGCCCTTTACCACATGATCAGCTGTGTCCAATCACAGCTAATCATGATGTAAACACAAGCCGGTTATTGGCATTCCTTTCCTCACGTTGACAGCATGAGGAGAGGAGAGCCAATAACTAGCTTGTGTCAAAGAGACATCTAAACTGATAATCAGGGCATTGATTATTTCAGTGTCCTGATTACCAGAGCAGTGCCAGCAGTGCTGCCAATCAGTGCGCATCAGTGCCTCCTCATCAGTGTAACCCATCAGTGCCACCTGCCAGTGCCCATCAGTGCCACCTATCAGTGCCCATCAGTGCCGCCTATCGGTGCTACCTATCAATGCCCTTCAGTGCTGCCTATCAGTGCCCATCAGTGCTGCCTATCAGTGTCTCCTCATCTGTGCCCATCAGTGCAGCCTCATCAGTGCCCATCAGTGCCGCCTATCGGTGCTACCTATCAATGCCCTTCAGTGCTGCCTATCAGTGCCCATCAGTGCTGCCTATCAGTGTCTCCTCATCTGTGCCCATCAGTGCAGCCTCATCAGTGCTCATCAGTGCAGCCTCATCCATGCAGCCTCATGAGTGCCCATCAGTGCAGCCTCATAAGTGCCCATCAGTGCAGCCTCATAAGTGCCCATCAGTGAAGCCTCATCAGTGCAGTCTCATGAGTGCCCATCAGTGCAGGCTCTTGAGTGCCCATCAATTCGGCCTCATCAGTCCAGCCTCATGAGTGCCCATCAGTGAAGCCTCATCAGTGCAGCCTCATCAGTGTCCATCAGTGCAGCCTCACCAGTGCCTGTCGGTGCAGCCTCATCAGCGAACATCAGTAAAGGAGAAAAATTATCTGTTTGCAAAATTATATAACAAACTATGAAAAACATTTTTCCCCCCAAATTTTTGGTCTTTTTTCGTTTATTTAGTAAAAGAAAAGAAAAAAAAAAACAGTGGTGAATAAATAGCACCAAAAAAAGCTCTTAAATAATAATAAAAAAAGATAAAAATGTCATATGTGTACAGTGTAGCACAATTGTCATTCAAAGTGTGACAGCGCTGAAATCTGAAAATTGTCCTGGGCAGGAAGGGGGTGAAAGTGCCCGGTAGGCGAGTGGTTAAAAACCTTTTTTTTTTTTTTGTCAAAGCTTAATTGAAGAAGCTGAAGTTAGAAGCTGATTGGCTACCATGCACAGCTGCACCAGATTCTGTGTGTACCAGTTTCAGTAAATCTCCCCCATCGTATCATTGCTAATAAACATTGCCCAGGCAGGAGATAGAGAAACATGAAGTAACATTGTTTAGGCTCCCTTCACACTGAGGCGCTTTGCAGGTGCTAAAGTGCTAAAAATAGCGCCTGCAAAGTGCCCCGAAAGAGCTGCTCAATGCACTCCAGTGTGAAAGCCCCGAGGGTCTTCACACTGGAGCGGTGCGCTTGCAGGGCGGTCATAAAAGTCCTGCAAGCCGCATCTTTGGAGCGCACTAGGAGCAGTGTATTTACCGCTCCTAAAGCGCCCCTTCCCATTGAAAACAATGGGGCAGCGCTGCAAACCCGCCCGCGAAGCGCCGCTGTTTTAACCCTTTTTTGGGCACTAGCATGGGGTTAAAACCGCCCCGCTAACGCCGCTAAAATGACGGTAAAGCGGCTCTATATTTAGCGCCGCTGTACCGCCGGCACCCGCACGCCTCAGTGTGAAAGTAGCCTTATGAACAATGTAGAGACCTGATATTGAGAGATACAAAGTAACATGGTTTATAGACATTATTCAGACAGGAGATACAGTAGATACAGAGTAACATTTGTTATAAACATTGATCAGACCTTATATAGATAGATACAATATATCATTTTTATAAACATTGTACAGACAGGAGATAGAGATAAAAAGCAACATTATTTTTAGACATTGTACAGACCTGAGATAGAGAGATACAAAGTATTATTGTTTATAAACATTGTACAGACCTGAGATAGAGAGATACAAAGTATTATTGTTCATAAACATTGAACAGACCCGAGGAAAAAAAAAACAAGAAAATCAAAGCAGAGTATACATATATACTGTAGATGGGAGATAAAGAGATACAAAGTAAAACTGTTTATAAATATTGTTCAGATGGGAGAAAGAGAGATACAAAGTAACATTGTTTATAAACATTGATTAGACAGGAGATAGAGAGATACAAAGTAACATTGTTTATAAACATTGATCAGACAGGAGATCAGCGTTAACTTTGGCATTCAATTTTCATTTTCTTTTAGTTGACTAATATGTCATTTTAGTTTTAGTCCCATTTTAGTTATCGTATTTTAGTCGACAAAAATCAAATGGGTTTAGTTAAATTGTAATGCATTATTTAAGCATTTCTATAGAATTGCCAAACTCATTATATACTCCTGGAGTACAAAAAAATGAATATCATGTTATTATTTATGATATTAAGGTTTGAACAAACTCACAGATACAGATTTAGCCACTCTGGATGGTCTGAGGAGGCCTGTAATGCTGCAGAGTGCTGGATGGTGGTCTGAGGAGGCCTTTAATGCTGCAAGGTGCTCTGGATGTTGGTCCGAGGAGGCCTGTAATATTACAAGGTGCTCTGGATGTTGGTCCGAGGAGGCCTGTAATATTACAAGGTGCTCTGGATGTTGGTCCGAGGAGGCCTGTAATATTACAAGGTGCTCTGGATGTTGGTCCGAGGAGGCCTGTAATATTACAAGGTGCTCTGGATGTTGGTCCGAGGAGGCCTGTAATATTACAAGGTGCTCTGGATGTTGGTCCGAGGAGGCCTGTAATATTACAAGGTGCTCTGGATGTTGGTCCGAGGAGGCCTGTAATATTACAAGGTGCTCTGGATGTTGGTCCGAGGAGGCCTGTAATATTACAAGGTGCTCTGGATGTTGGTCCGAGGAGGCCTGTAATATTACAAGGTGCTCTGGATGTTGGTCCGAGGAGGCCTGTAATATTACAAGGTGCTCTGGATGTTGGTCCGAGGAGGCCTGTAATATTACAAGGTGCTCTGGATGTTGGTCCGAGGAGGCCTGTAATATTACAAGGTGCTCTGGATGTTGGTCCGAGGAGGCCTCTAATATTACAAGGTGCTCTGGATGTTGGTCCGAGGAGGCCTGTAATATTACAAGGTGCTCTGGATGGTGGTCCGAGGAGGCCTGTAATGCTGCACAGTGCTCTGGATGGTGGTCCGAGGAGGCCTGTAATGTTACAAGGTGCTCTGGATGGTGGTCCGAGGAGGCCTGTAATGCTGCACAGTGCTCTGGATGGTGGTCCGAGGAGGCCTGTAATGTTACAAGGTGCTCTGGATGGTGGTCCGAGGAGGCCTGTAATGTTACAAGGTGCTCTGGATGGTGGTCCGAGGACGCCTGTAATGCTGCAAGGTGCTCTGGATGGTGGCCTGAGGAGGCCTGTAATGTTCAGTCCCCTGGATGCCGATGGTCGGAGGAGGCCTGTAATAATGCACACACAGTGCTCTGGATGGACGGTGATCTGAGGGGAGGGCCCAGGCCTGATGTAATTGTAATGTACACTAGTGCTACACACTCACAGTCTGCTCTTTGCTCTGGTCATCTCATGAGTCGAGAGTGGGACAGTCGTCGGGAGTGGTCTCTGGCAGTCGTCACGGACGGTGCACACAGTTACTTCCATTCGCTTGCTTGCTGGGAGCGGAAGCAGGCAGAGCTCCGTGAAAACTGGAAGTTAGTACACGAGGGTAAACGTCCCTGCCTCACATTTTCATCCCGTTTTTATTCGTTAATGAAAACAAATTCGATTTTTGTCATAGTTTTCATCAGTGGATGAAAATGTGCTGTACTTTTCATTTTTAGTTTTCGTCACTGTAAAAATGCCACCAACTAAACCTTTGATGAAAACGTTTTCATTGAAGAAATTAACACCGCAGGAGATAGAGATACAAAGAAAGATACAAAGTAACATTGTTTATAGACCTTGCTCAGACAGGAGATAGAGAGATACAAAGTAACATGTGTTATAAACAAAGTATCATTGTTCATAAACATTGTACAGACAGCTGCACCAGATTTTGCACTGTCCACTTTTAGTAAATCAACCCCACAGTGTCTTGTTTGCAAATAGGTATATACAGTGGCAGCTTGTGGTTTTTTGTTTGTGGGGGGGCAGCAAACAACCACCCCTCCCCCCCGCGGCACCTCAAAGCCCCCCCCCCGCTCGCTGTCTGCCGGTCGGTCAACTTCCCTTATCTAGGAGGTGGGCATTGGGCAGCGGCGGACATCAAGGAGTGGCGGGGATCAGGGCATCGGTGGGAATCAGGCTGTGGTGGACATCAGCGGACATCAGGCTGTGGCGGGCATCGGCGGACATCAGGCTGTGGTGGGGATCGGGGCATCGGCGGATATCAGACTGCAGTGGGGATTGGAGCATCGGCGGACATCAGGCTGTGGTGGGCATCAGCAGACATCAGGCTGTGGTGGGGATCGGGGCATCGGTGGACATCAGGCTTCGGTGGGGATCGGGGCATCAGCGGACATCAGGCTGTGGCAGGGTTCGGGGCATCGGCGGACATCAGGCTGCAGTGTGGATCGGGAGATGAGCGGACATCAGGCTGTGGTGGGGATCGGGGCATCGGCGGACATCAGGCTGTGCTGGGGATCGGGGCATCGGCGAACATCAGGCTGCAGTGAGGATCAGGGCATCGGCGGACATCAGGCTGTGGCGGACATCAGCGGACATCAGGCTGTGGTGGGGATCGGGGCATCGGCGGATATCAGACTGCAGTGGGGATTGGAGCATCGGCGGACATCAGGCTGTGGTGGGCATCAGCAGACATCAGGCTGTGGTGGGGATCGGGGCATCGGTGGACATCAGGCTTCGGTGGGGATCGGGGCATCAGCGGACATCAGGCTGTGGCAGGGTTCGGGGCATCGGCAGACATCAGGCTGCAGTGTGGATCGGGAGATGAGCGGACATCAGGCTGTGGTGGGGATCGGGGCATCGGCGGACATCAGGCTGTGCTGGGGATCGGGGCATCGGCGAACATCAGGCTGCAGTGAGGATCAGGGCATCGGCGGACATCAGGCTGTGGCGGACATCAGCGGACATCAGGCTGTGGTGGGGATTGGGGCATCGGTGGGAATCAGGCTGTGGTGGACAATCATAGTTACATAACATCTTGAAATGAATAAATTGATTTTGTCTCAGTGTTCATTGTGGACATTGGCTAAACCTCTCTCACCTCATCTAAAGTCCCAGGGCTATTTTTCTTGTTTTTTTGTGCACTATTAGGGATGGAGGTGTCAGAGGGGTCACACCAGACCTTAATCTTCTTTTTTTTGATTGAACCCGGGTGGAAGACACCCATTCAGCCCACACACTGGTCTGTTGTTACCATTAGCCTTTGTCCATATTACATCCAGTGTATTATCACTCTTTGGCCAGTTATATTTGCATACTGCTCCCAGGGGGCCTTGCTGGGCTGAGCTGTTCCCCCTTCGCTGGTGATCTTTTGTGGTGGTGGTTTTCATCCAGCTCGGGGGCTGCGATGTGCATAGGGGAGCTCTGTTCTTGATCTCTTGCTGTCCTCTCCTGTCTGTTGACGGGGGTGGCCACCTGCACATCGGCGCCATGTTTTCCACGCCCATACACTGACGTCTCCATGAGGTAACTCAGGTGTGGGCTGTGTGGGTCATCCCGGACGGTTGGGTGGTTGTTGCATCTGTGCACCCCCCTTTGATGGTGGATGTCTTTTGGACGCCCATGCGTCACCGCCCGTACATGACGCTGGGGGTGTAGCCTTCGGGGGTCTTGTGGGTATATCTGGACGTTCAGCACGGTTGGGATTCTGATTCATTACTTGGCGATTGGATAGAGCGGTCACATCTCTAAGAACAAACTGACAACCATTGGATGTTTTTCACTCCTATTGAGGTACAACTTTTTTACTTTCCTGACACCCATTGGGTTTGTTACATTGTTTTTATACACATGTAATACTATATCATTCTACATTGCCCCGTAGTCTCTCTGCCCATACCAGTTTTATAACCATGCATTTACTATATTCCATATCTCAGCTAGTTTGTTCATACTAAGATACCCTTATAAGCTTAACTCACTCACTTACATCTTTATGTATATATAAATTAAAGCTTAGAACCTTATACAATAAGTTCATTTTGCAGTTATGATGCCTTCTGATATATATGCATCCTTGCAGACACTTTCCAGACACAATTTTAAGGGGCTAAGTGGAGACCGCAGTAAGAAATACCCCTATCCAGTCCGTGCTGATCCTCCGGATGTTCCCCTATTGTGGCCTTTGTTTTGTTCCGCCTCCTCAGCTCCCGAGCTGGATGCATTACACTGCTGCCATCTTGATATCCAGCGTTTGGCGATTCATCTCAGACTCCGGTAAGTATGAGGTCTCTGCATCAGGCCTCTCTTGCTAATCATTCCATCTGCCCCCATTTACCAACCACATACATTTATTGATCTTATTACTTACATTGCAGATACCACATTCATGCATCCGCCCCTGAAGAGCGAGCAGGGTCTCGCGAAATGCATAGGGCTTTATTGATGCTTATTTTATGCCGGTACATGCTGGGTATTATTGATGTCTGCATTATGTTTGCATACTTCCCTGTCCACATGTATGTACATTTTATCATCTTATTTTGTATGTGTACTTACTGACCCAGCAATTTTCAAGTTTTATTGTTGCTCATTGATGTATAACATTTGTAATAAATCTTTGTATATTTACGTTCATTTGTGTTGTGTACATTGGCTATTATGCCTGGTAACTCACAATCATTGTTGTTACCGCTTAGTTACATAACATCTTGAAATGAATAAATTGATTTTGTCTCAGTGTTCATTGTGGACATTGGCTAAACCTCTCTCACCTCATCAGTCCCAGGGCTATTTTTCTTGTTTTTTTGTGCACTATTAGGGATGGAGGTGTCAGAGGGGTCACACCAGACCTTAATCTTCCTTTTTTTGTGGTGGACATCAGCAGACATCAGGCTGTGGCGGGCATCGGCGGACATCAGGCTGTGGTGGGGATCGGGGCATCGGCGGATATCAGACTGCAGTGGGGTTAGGGGCATCGGCGGAGATCAGGCTGTGGCGGGCATCAGCAGTGATCAGGCTGTGGTGGGGATCGGGGCATCGGTGGACATCAGGCTTCGGTGGGGATCGGGGCATCAGCGGACATCAGGCTGTGGCAGGGTTCGGGACATCGGCGGACATCAGGCTGCAGTGTGGATCGGGAGATCAGCGGACATCAGGCTGTGGTGGGGATCAGGGCATTGGCGGACATCAGGCTGTGGTGGGGATCAGGGCATCGGCGGACATCAGGCTGCAGTGGGGATCTGGGCATCGGCGGACATCAGGCTGTGCTGGGGATCGGGGCATCGGCGAACATCAGGCTGCAGTGAGGATCAGGGCATCGGCGGACATCAGTCTGTGGCGGGCATCAGTGGACATCAGGCTGTGGTAGGGATCGGGGCATCGGTGGACATCAGGCTGTAGTGTGGATCGGGGGATTGGTGGATATCAGGCTGCAGTGTGGATCGGGGGATCTGCAGACATCAGGCTGTGGTGGGGATTGGGGCATCGGCGGACATCAGGCTGTGGTGCGGATTGGGGCATCGGCGGACATCAGGCTGTGGTGGGGATCAGGGCATCGGCGGACATCAGGCTGCAGTGTGGATCGGGGGATTCGTGGACATCAGGCTGAAGTGGGGATCGGCGGACATCAGGCTGTGGTGGTGATGGGGGGATCGGTGGATATAAGGCTGCAGTGGGGATTGTGGCATTGGCGGACATCAGGCTGCCGTGGGGATGGGGGGATTGGCAGACATCAGGCTGTGGTGGGGATCGGGGGGACCGGTGGACATCAGGCTGTGGTGGGGATCGGGGCATTGGCGGACATCAGGCTGTGGCGGGCATCAGCGGACATCAGGCTGTGGCGGGCATCAGCGGACATCAGGCTGTGGTGGGGATTGGGGCATTGGCGGACATCAGGCTGCGGTGGGGATAGGGGGATCGGCGGACATCAGGCTGCAGTGGGGATGGGGGGATTGGCGGACATCAGGCTGCGGTGGGGATCGGGGCATTGCCGGACATCAGGCTGTGGTTGGGATCGGCGGACACCAGGCTGCGGTGGGGATCAGGGCATCGGCGGACATAAGGCTGCGGTTTAAATCGGGGCATCAGCGGATATCAGTCTGTGGTGGGGATCGTGGCATCGGCGGACATCAGGCTGCAGTGGGGATCGGGGCATCGGCGGACATCAGGCTGCGGTGGGTATGGGGGATCGGCGGACATCAGGCTGCGGTGGGGATGGGGGGATCGGCAGACATCAGGCTGCGGTGGGGATCGGGGCATCGGCGGACATCAGGCTGCGGTTTGGATAGGGGCATCGGCAGACATCAGGCTGCGGTAGGGATCAGCGGACATCAGGCTGCGGTGGGCATCGGTGGAAATCAGGCTGCGGTGGGTATGGGGGGATCGGCAAACATCAGGCTGCGGTGGGGATCGGGGCATTGGCAGACATCAGGCTGTGGTGGGGATGGGGGGATCAGCGGACATCAGGCTGCGGTGGGCATCGGCGGGCATCAGGCTGCGGTGTGGATGGGGGGATTGGTGGACATCAGGCTGCAGTGGGGATCGGGGCATTGGCGGACATCAGGCTGCGGTGGGGATGGGGGGATCGGCGGACATCAGGCTGCAGTGGGGATCGGGGCATTGGCGAACCTCAGGCTGTGGTGGGGATCGGCGCACATCATGTCCGCAACACAAAATGTCATTTTGCTGGGGTACTGTTCTAAACACGGGAAAGATGCGCCACTTTACAGGCATACTATAGACACCCCCCAGGCATGATATTTAAAGGAATATTTAACTTTTATTGTTTCACTTTAAGCATTAAAAAAAATCACTGCTCCGGAAAAAACTGCCGTTTAAAAAAAAAAATGTTTGCATTAATACATGTGCCCTGGGGCAGGACCCGGGTTCCCAAACACTTTTTAGGACAATAACTTGCATATAAGCCTTTAAAATGAGCACTTTTGATCATTCATGTTAGTGTCCCATAGACTTTAACGGTGTTCCGGCAGCTTTCGAATCTGCCGCAAACACCGCATATTGTTCGCTGTTCGGCGAACACCCAATGTGATCCCTATTCACGACTATTTCTTGTAGCATGTCTATGCACAAAGTACAATCCTATTTGACAACAAAAAATGTATTCCTACGCATATCAATGTATTGTTCTGATTTTGATGGAAGTGTACCTTTTAGGAAAACAACACGCATGGCTTTATTTTTTTTTCCCAGCCCCGAAATGGCTTTGTGTTCAAGAGATTTTTTTTTTTTTTATTAACGCACACAGATATGGTAAGGTGGCCTATGCACTTATGTTCTTCATAAAAGTTCCATTGCGTATAACATTTTTTTCATAATAACCTCCGTCCTAATGTGTTTTTTTTTTGTTTTTTATAGGTAAACATGAAGCATTGATTGTTTGACTCTTCTATCTGACAACCAGATGTGACTCATTGTGAATTATCCTTCTCATCTCTTTAGTTCTCACGCGGCTCAGAGCAATCAGATCTGGTCCTTGTCATGTAAATGACATCAAATATCACATTTTAGGTCCGCGGCGCTCTCGTGCTTGCTGTTAATTTTGGCATATAATGGCCGCCTAAACTATTTTTCCTGCTCTTTGTTTTTGGAAAGCTGAAAGCTTCCGTTCTCTATTCCTGACCTGTTTATTCATTCTTTTTCAGAGCTTCGTGGTGCAGCGCTTAGTTGATCCCCGGTGAAAAAAAAAAAGAAGAAAAAAAAAGTGAAACTGTGTAGTCACAGCGTGCAAAATAAGTAGTGCACTAGGATACAATAATAGACCAACTAAGGGGCCTTAATCCCAAAAAACGTCCCTAGGGGGGCACAAGCCTCCTGATAGGGTCAAGGCACTCTTTGGCCCACCAAGGTCCAAGTTCGATGGACCCCCCCCCCCCCCCCCGCTCCTTAAAAAAAGGTGTACTATAACAGTAAACCTAAATCACATAGGAAACAACGAAGAGGTATGAGAATAAACATTAGTTATTGAAAAATACACAACATGAATAGAACAATACAGAAAAATTAAAAATCGTGTATACTAACACATAATGTGCAGTGAGCCCTTGTGTATCTACGCGTTTCACCATTAGGCTTCTTCAGGATACAGTCAAGGTTCTACAGAGAGCAAATAAAGAGAACGGACCTCACTGTCTTGCGGAGAGATAAGTCTCAATTATAAGTATCCAGAAACCGGTTCAGAGGGTACCATCCCACTGGAAACAGGCTCTACCACACCACCGTCAGGATCCATGCACAGATAGGTCAGGCCAGCCCAATCTGCTAGTAAGAGAGGAGTAGGGATGAGCCGAACACCCCCCTGTTCGGTTCGCACCAGAACTTGCGAACAGGAAAAAAGTTCGCTCGCACCAGAACACCGTTAAAGTCTATGGGACACAAACATGAATAATCAAAAGTGCTAATTTTAAAGGCTTATATGCAAGTTATTGTCATAAAAAGTGTTTGGGGACCCGGGTCCTGCCCCAGGGGACATGGATCAATGCAAAAAAAAGTTTTAAAAACGGCCGTTTTTTCAGGAGCAGTGATTTTAATAATGCTTAAAGTCAAACAATAAAAGTGTAATATCCCTTTAAATTTCGTACCAGGGGGGTGTCTATAGTATGCCTGTAAAGGGGCGCATGTTTCCCGTGTTTAGAACAGTCTGACAGCAAAATGACATTTCGAAGGAAAAATTACATTTAAAACTACCCGCGGCTATTGCATTGCCGACAATACACATAGAAGTTCATTGATAAAAACGGCATGGGAATTCAACACAGGGAAACCCCAAACCAAAATTAAAAAAAAATGACGTGGGAGTCCCCCTAAATTCCATACTAGGCCCTTCAGGTCTGATATGGATATTAAGGGGAACCCCGGCCAAAATTTAAAAAAAAAAGGACGTGGGGTTCCCCCTAAATTCCATACCAGACCCTTATCCGAGCACGCAACCTGGCAGGCCGCAGGAAAAGAGGGGACGAGAGTGCGCCCCCCTCCTGAACCGTACCAGGCCACATGCCCTCAACATTGGGAGGGTGCTTTGGGGTAGCCCCCCAAAACACCTTGTCCCCATGTTGATGAGGACAAGGGCCTCATCCCCACAACCCTGGCCGGTGGTTGTGGGGGTCTGTGGGCGGGGGGGTTATCGGAATCTGGAAGCCCCCTTTAACAAGGGAACCCCCAGATCCCGCCCCCCCTGTGTGAAATGGTAAGGGGGTACTTACCATTTCAATAAAAAACTGTCAAAAATGTTAAAAAAGACAAGAGACAGTTTTTGACAATTCCTTTATTTAAATGCTTCTTCTTTCTTCTATCTTCCTTCATCTTCTTCTGGTTCTTCTGGCTCTTCTGGTTCTTCCTCCGGCGTTCTCGTGCAGCATCTCCTCTTCTATCGGCGTCTTCTATCTTCTTCTCCTCGGGCCGCTCCGCACCCATGGCATGGGGGGGAGGCTCCCGCTCTTCTCTTCATCTTCTTCTTCATCCTCTTCTCTTCTTCCTTCTTCTCTTCTTCATTTTCTTCTCCGGGCCGCTCCGCATCCATGCTGGCATGGAGGGAGGCTCCCGCTGTGTGACGGCGTCTCCTCATCTGACGGTTCTTAAATAACGGGGGGGCGGGGCCACCCGGTGACCCCGCCCCCTCTGACTCACGGTGACTTGACGGGACTTCCCTGTAACGTCACGGGAATGCCACAGGGAAGTCCCGTCATGTCCCGTGCGTCAGAGGGGGCGGGGTCACCGGGTGAACTTGCGAACTCGAAGCTCATCCCTAGAGAGGAGCAGGAAAAGCCAGAAGGTTCCAGGGACAGGGGCAAAATAACGCACAAAGATTGGACTCAGTACCAAAGAGGGAGGGGAGCCAACTATGGGCTTCAAACCCCCCAACAAGCAATGAGGACACCCACCCGGAAAAATAGTCCAAATATGAGACTGAGAGATTGTCCACAATGTGTAGCAAAATTTTAATAATTAGACAATCATGTATGGCCCCTGGGAGACAGCCTTGTGCTAGTCACGAAACTGTAGTTCTTGACCAATCGCGTACTTGGCGAGGGCTCCTCCTGGAGAAAGGAAAAAGACCCCAAGCCCGCAGATCATCTCACCGATGTCAGGGCAGGCCCCAAAGAAATGTACACCCTCAGCCTCTGTGCAAAAATAAAACGTGTGTGCAGGGCAAGTGCTTGTGATAAATATGTGAAAATAAATAAAAAGTGCCATGCGCATTGCACAAAGGTGGGCCTTCCATCTGGTATGAAAATTGCTGTGAACTAACCAGAAGGCCCAATCAAGAAGCATGTGCAAAGCGGCAAAGTCATGTGTCCTAGTGCCGAGGAATTCAGTGGGGTGCCAAACCTTGGGACCCCTAGGCCACCACTCCCAGGGGGCGAATCACTGGATGCTCCTTGTGTCCAGACAAATGCAGCCCCGTTCCTAGCAGAAAGGCATTAGTACTGAAGCACCCTGCCCTCAACCGCAGACAAGCCTGGAGAACCAGGCCAGAATCAATCCAGGAGGAAAAGCATTCCTCCCACCCTACTCACCTTTTTACATCGGAAAACTATTAACCGGCACCCACAGTCAGCAAGAGGCACCAGTGCTCTGTTCCCAAAAAGCTCATTGAGCCTTCCAGCCCTTGGCCAGGCAACTGCAGCCCTATTCTTACCAGAAAGGTATGAGTACTTAGGAAGAGTCCTCTCTTCAACCGGGAACAAGCCAGGAGGAAATGGATCCCTCCCACTGTACTCACCTCATTACTTTAAGAATTACTAACCAGCACCCCCACTCAGCAAGAGGCACCAGTTTTCTGTTCCCAAAAAGGTTCTTGGGCCCTCCAGCCACTGATGCAGCCCCATTGCTACCAGGAAGGCATTTTTTACCTAGTAAGAGTTCTGCCTTCAAGTGGGAACAAGCCTGGAGAACTAGGCCAGAATCAACCCAGGAGGAATCGAATCCCTCCCACCACACTCATCTTATTAAAAAAGGAGTTCCAGACTGGGGGAAAAAAAAATTATTAGTATTTGTAGCTGCTAACTTTTAATATAAAGACACTTACCTGTCTAGGGAGCCCACAATGTTGGCACCCCAAGCCTATCCTTTCAGCAGCTCCGTGTGCAGGTGCTGGCACCTTCTGTGAGGGAAACACGAAGTGAAGCCTTGTGGCTTCACAGCCTGTTTCCTGCCACGCATGCGCGAGTCACGCTGCGCTTTCGGAATGGTCACGCTGTCTTCTGGGACCTGTGTGCCTCCCAGAAGGCAGCGGGGGGAGGAGGAGGGACCAGAAATGACGTAGATCGCTGCACAATGATTGCGGCGACCTTATCTTGAAGTGGGAGCGGTTACATGGTTTTGACAGGTATCCGCTCCCCTCTACCCCCCGAAAGGTGTCAAATGTGGCAGCGGAGGGGTGGGGAGCAAACAAGTGGAGCTCCCCTTTTGGGTGAAGCTCCTCTTTACACCACTAATTACTAACTGACGCCCCCACACAGCACTACTGTTCTGTTCCCTGGACTTCCCTGCCCCTGGTCAAACAAATGCAACCCCATTCCCAGGAGAAAAGCATTAGTACTTAGGAAGAGTCCTGCCTTCGACTGGGAATAAGCCTGGAGAACCAGGCCTGAATCAACTCAGGCAGAAAAGCATTCCTCCCACCGTACATCAAGAATTCAGAACAAGAGCCAACACTCAGCAAGAGGCACCAATGTTCTGTTCCCAAAAAAACTCCTTGCACCACCCAGCGCCTGACCAGACAAATGCACCCCCATTCCTACCAGAAAGGCATTAGTCCTTAGAAAGATTCCTGCCTTCAACTGGGAATAAGCCTGGGGAACCAACTAGAATCAAGTCAGGCAGAAAAGCATTCCTCCCACCGTACCCACCTTATTACCGTATATACTCGAGTATAGGCCGACCCGAATATAAGCCGAGGCACCCAATTTTACCACAAAAAATGACTCGAGTATAAGCCTAGGGTGGGAAATGCAGCAGCTACTGGGTAAACAATGCCCATCTGAAGCCTCACCGTGCCCAAATGCAGCCTCACGGTGCCCATTTGCAGCTTCACTGTGCCCATCTGCAGCCTCACTGTGCCCATCTGCAGCCTCACTGTGTCCATTTGCAGCCTCACTGTGCCCATTTGCAGCCTGAATGTGCCCATCTGCAGCCTCACTGTGCCTCACTGTGCCTACCTGTATCATCAGTGCCTATCTGCAACATCACAGTGCCCATCTGCAGCTTTACTGTGCCCATTTGCAGCCTCACTGTGCCCATCTGCAGCTGTACCTTTGATAACTAAAACAGCGGGTGTCTCCCGCTGTGTCATGCAGTCTGTTCGGCGGCCATCCATTGTAACAAAGCCCTGCCTTCTCCTCATCTGATACAGTTTCCCAGCATTGTATCAGTGTTCTGTTTATCACGGACGAGGAGGTGGCGGGGCTTTGTTACAATGGACGGCCGCCGAACAGACTGCACGACACAGCGGGAGACACCCGCTGTTTTAGTTATCAAAGGTACAGCTGCAGATGGGCACAGTGAGGCTGCACAAGGGGCGGACTGACCATTGAGCCACTTGGGGACTGCCCGAGGGCCCTGGGCCACTAGGGGGCCCCATCAGGGTTGCCAGCCTCAGTAAAACCAGGGACGGTATGTATAAATCTGTGTTTTTTTTACATCTGTCTATGTATACTGTGTGTACATGTATGTGTATACTGTGTGATTGTATACTGTGTGTGTGTATACTGCGTGGCCCAATAATCTCTGATTGCCTGGGGGCCCCATAATCTCCTATTGCCCGGGGGCCCCATGAGTTATCAGTCCGCCCCTGGGCTGCACCCTCACTTGCGTATAAACCGAGGGGGGGGGTTCAGCCTAAAAAATATGCTGAAAAACTCGGCTTATACTCGAGTATATACGGTACATCAAAAATTCCTAAAAAGTGCCAACACTCAGCAAGAGGCACCATTGTTCTGTTCCCAAAAAAACTCCTTGCACTACCCAGCCCCTGACCAGACAAATGCACCCCCATTCCTACCAGAAAAGCATTAGTACTTAGGAAGAGTCCTGCCTTCAACTGGAAAAAAGCCTGGAGTACCAGGCCAGAATCAACTCGGGTAAAAAAGCATTCCTCCCACCATACCCAAGAGTCCTGCCATCAACTGGGAAAAAGCCTGGAGTACCAGGCCAGAATCAAGTCGGCAGAAAATCATTCCTCCCACTGTACCCAAGAGTCCTGCCTTCAACTGGGAATAAGCCTGGAGAACCAGGCCAGAATCAACTCGGCAGAAAATCATTCCTCCCACTGTACCCAAGAGTCCTGACATCAACTGGGAAAAAGCCTGGAGTACCAGGCCAGAATCAACTCGGGCAGAAAAGCATTCCTCCCACCGTACCCAAGAGTCCTGCTTTGAACTGGGAATAAGCCTGGAGAACCAGGCCAGGATCAACTTGGGCAGAAAAGCATTCCTCCCACCGTACCCAAGAGTCCTGCCTTCAACTGGGGACAAGCCTGGAGAACCAGGGCAGAGTTAACCTGGTAGGAAAAAGATTCCTCCCACCCTAGCCACTTTATTACGTCAGCAATTATCATCCGACACCCCCCCACCCAGCAAGAAGCACCAGCGTTTCTGAAAACTGATAAGAACAGATACTACACTAGACCAGTGTTTCTCAACTCCAGTCCTCAAGGCGCCCCAACAGGTCATGTTTTTGAGGATTTCCCTCAGATGAAACGGCCGTGGTAATTACTAAGGCAGAAATGGATCAAATCACCTGTGCGAAATAATAGCAAGCCTGAAAACATGACCTGTTGGGGGCGACCTTGAGGACTGGAGTTGAGAAACACTGCCCTAGATCATGGCCGAGACCTGTTTTTGTTTGGCTCTGGTATCTGGCGAGATGATTGCGTACGTTTGAAATAAACCCTAGCCACAGGAGAGGAGAACAGAACATTACCCTTAGCATACGGGGACATTTTCCTACAAGCGGTGTTTGATATGCAGATCCTCCTGTCGGTGTACAAACAATAGGCGACCATGTACACCCCACTTAACACACGTTGAGTCTTAGATGGCTGTTGGCACAGCATGGAAAGAGTGTATGTGCCGAAATACATAACCAATGTAAATAATCTGAATAAAACAGCTTCCAGCTAAGAGGCAGAAGCGTCTTTTGTCTCTGTGTCTTCCTGCTATCTTCACCTGCCACAATTTGTAAAAATACATCAACGCACTCTCAGCTGAAAGCTTAAACCTTAATTCCACCTGTGTGAGTTTTTTTGGAATGACAGAATCCTGGGGAAAGACAGAGGAACAACAAAAACATAAAATGTTATCAGTCATCTGCCAACGCAATTCAATGAAACTGAAATATTAGAATTTTTATAGCGGCCTTTGTGAAGATAGTGAGGTCTGTATGGAGAGGAAGGGGGATACGTACTGGTCATGGTGCCTCTTTCATGGTGTCCTCAAAATTCAGTAACAACAAGGGTCATAATAAAATGTCATCTCTTTTTTTTTTCTGTCATTTCTGCTTTTTTTGAAAACAGAGGCCCTACAGAGTAAAATGGTGGCCGTTGGAATTTTTTATGTCATGTGATTTTTGCACAGCCAATAATCAATCAAAGATGTTTAGGAAAAAATACCTTATAATGAATTTAAGTGCACATAAAAACCCATTTTTTGGTAAAATATAAAAAGTTGATGTTGCATCGAGTAAATAGACGGCAAACATGTCAAGATCCAAAATTGTGCACAAAAATTTATCACAATTATTGCTCTTTTGTGATGGCTTTGGGTAGGTGATTAGGTACTCTTCATGGAGACATCGGAGGTAACTTAGACACACGGGGAAGCCACCACATTTCTGTCTGCAAAGCCTTGCACAATGTGACCACAGGCCATCTATACTCGGGACTTGTACCGCAGCGGGCTCCAATATGAAGACCCTGCCTCTAAGTACTACCAAATCCCCACCATCACTTCCACTGCCGGCTGGATGTTACTCCGTCTTGTTGCACCTTCGCTCCCCAACCCTAAAGGTTGACTAAATGAGGGTACGTCTCCAAAAACACTTTTTGACGAAAAAACATAATGCACATGTAGCACCCTGGTTGTAGGCAGGGTTTCTAACAAATTTAGTTTGCTAGGTAGTAACTAGCCTGGCTAATTGGAAGAGAACAAGTAGACCTGGACAGCCACACACCGGAGTGGATAAATCCATCTTTTTATTCAAAATACAGGATCATGGGGTACACAAAACATGACTGTGCGGTGGTACAAGAATACCTGACGCGTTTCGCACTTACACCAAGTGCTCACTCATAGCTGTGAGTAAGCACTTGGTGTAAGTGCGAAACGCATCAGTTTTTCTTGTACCACCCCACAGTCGTGTTTTGTGTACCCCATGATCCTGTATTTTGAATTAAAAAATGGATTTATCCATTCCGGTGTGCGGCTGTCCGGGTCTTCTTGTTCTCTTCTACTTGCATCAGCATTTAGCCAGCACCTGGGGCTCTTCTCTTCCTGGAGGTAATGAGACACAAGCACTCTGGTTTAAGCCCCTCTTTGAGCGGAGGATCCCACATCATAGCCTGGCTAATTGTTAGGGGGGATCCACTGACTTTTCTGTAACCCTGGATTTGATGCACCTCTCCCTTCTGTCACTAGGTGGCATTGTTGCCTCCGGCATTGGAAGGACACGAGCATAGCGTATTCAGACTAGGAGTGGATGGGTTGTCTCAGCCAATTGGCAGGGGTTTCTTTGGCCCTTTGGCCTGCTCAGAGAGCCTATTTATTTGGGAGGAGTCAGGTGATCGGGGTTCTGTGCCACCTGGATGCCTGTCTGGGAGGACGTGTGTTACAAGGCTCCGGGTTGCTAGGCCAGAAGCCTGAGGCCTATCCCGGGAGCACATGGCTCCTAGGCTGAGGCCTATCCAGGTTTGAGAGAAGCAGCGCTGGGTTTGGGGCTTCAGGCCGGAAGCCCAACCAAGCTGCAGAGGTCCTACCGGACGGGGAACTGAATTGTTGCCAGCGGTGAGGGAGAAACAGTTGCCATAAGGGATGACCACTTCTGTCGCCAGGGGCAAGTGAGGGTCAAGGCCAGAGGTAAAGGGGAAGCAGTCGCCACCAAGAGACCACCACTCCTGTTATCAGAGGCCAGTGTATGGAAATCTAAAGAAGTACCAGAGCAGCCTTTTCACCACCCGGGGACGGTGAAGAAGTGGGAAAGCTTCAGCAGAGTGTCAATCCAGGGACTCATCGGGTAAGCGGGGGTGAAGCTTGAGAGTATACAGCGGGTTAGCTGTGGAAGAGCATAGATGGTCCAGTGACGACTGGGATCTTGAAGTCTAGTGAGAGACCAGGAGCTCAGTGACTGAAGATCTACAGTAGGATACTGTGAGATGTGAGAGAAGATCTGTAATGGGTTACTGTGAGTTACGTGTATAGATCTCTATTGACTGTTGAAAGTTCAGTTGCCATAGGAGACAGCAGTTCTACAAATACAGTTGCTGCATCCAGCTTAAAGTGGTTGTATACCCCTTTTTTTGTATTTTTACCTACAGGTAGGGATGAGCTTGATGTTCAGGTCCAACACAAGTTCGACTCGAACATCAGCCGCTTGGGCACCACATGCTTGACCAGACATATGTTGTACTGTTTCTAATACTCTTCAGGCAGTGTAAGCAGTATCTAATACAGTGTGTACAGTTTCTACTACACTTCTGGTGGTGTACACAGTATATAATACAGTATATAATACAGTGTAGGGTGGTGTCGCAAAACAAAATATACATTATGTCCGGATGGCCACCAAAGAGAGGCAGACGCTCACAGGCAACTAGAAGAGGGCAAGCAGCCTCTGTGTCTACAGTCAACAGTGCTGGTCGTGGACATGATGCATCCTCTGCAGGTGGCTGTGGGGCACGCTTGTCCTTTTTTTCTGCTGCTGACCATGTTATTGAGCCACAACATGCAGAAGAGTTGGTGGAGTGGTTAACAAAGCCGTCCTCATCCTCTGTCACCCAGGCTCAGAGTAGTTTGCCTTCCAACGCAGCTGCCAAAGCAGCCTATTCCATCGGCTCCTTGTCCACAGTCACTTCTTCTGTAGCCCCATCATCGTGCACGGAGGAGTCCCCAGAATTATTCAACCACACTGTCGGGTACATGCTGCTGGAAGATGGAGGATGCGCAGCGATTCGAAGGCTCCAATGTTGGTTCTCAGGTTGAGGAAGGGAGTAACGTGAGCCTAGAGAGAGGGGGTGCCCAAGAAGGACAAGAAACTGGCAGTCATGTTCCCCCAGCTGCAGCATACTGACAAGTTTGCTCCAGTGATGAGGAGGGAGGGAATGATGAGGTCACTGATTGTACTTGGGTGCCTGAGAGAAGAGATGAGAAGGCACAACTCCAAGGAGGCAGGAGGTCCTCTAGGGGGCAGCTTAAGGGCAGCCACCCTATTGCATCATACCACAGAGCTCCACAGGTGCAGGGCGCTGCTGACTCCCCACTGACATTTAAAAGTTCCTTGGTGTGGGCCTTTTTGAAACGTGTGCAGCAGATCACACCATTGCTGTTTGCAACCTATGTCTGAAGCAGATCAAGCATGGCCAGAACAGCAGCTGCTTGAGCACCACATGCTTGACCAGACATATGACAACCTGCCATGCAGTCCATTGGCAACAGCACTTGAAAGACCCACATCAAAGAAAAAGGCGTACTTCTCCTTGCTCCTCATCTGGGATCTCCAACCCTACTATACCTCCAGTCCTCTCAAAAACCTGCACTGAAAGGAATGAAGGTATAGCAATAGGTGTCCTACTTGCGGCCAATCTGCTAGCAGTACACCACCATCTGATTTTAGCGCGTAAATTTCCCTACCCCAGTTGCTGAACCGTAAAAAGAAATTCGGTCCCAGCCATACACATGCTCAGCATCTAAATGCTAGTTTGACAAAATTGCTAGCACTGCAACTGCTGCCTTTTTCAGCTGGTAGACTCTGCCCCCTTTCGTGAATTTGTGGAATGTGCTGTACCTCAGTGGCAGGTTCCAAAACGCCATTTCTTTTCACAGAAGGCCATTCTGGCTCTCTACCGGCATGTGGAAGGCAATGCTTTGGCCTCGTTGGACAGGGCGGTCAGCAGTAAGCTGCATATTATCACTGACTCATGGTCCAGCAGGCATGGGCAGGGACGTTACCTTTCCTTCACAGCACACTGGGTAACTTTGCTGACAGCTGGGAAGGATGCAGGACAGGGTTCAGTATTATTGGAGCGTGTTCTGCCACCACACCTCCAAAATGCTAGTGGTGATTCTGCCACAGGTCTCTCCTCCACCCCCTCCTCTTCGTCTTCCTCTATGGCCTCTTCTGCAGATTTGTCCTCTGAACCAGCGGTGCTCCATAAGTGTTCAAGGGGCTACGCAAGCACGCAGGCAAAAAGATGCCATGCGGTGCTTTTGGGGGACAGGAGCCACACTGGGGAAGAGATTCTGTCAGCTCTGCAAGGGCAGGGGCAGAGGTGGTTGGCACCACGCCACCTTCAGTCAGGAATGGTTGTATGCGACAATGGCGCCAACCTTCTCCCTGCCCTCAGACAGGGACACTTGACTCATGTTCCATGTTTGAATTTGGTGGTGCAGCGGTTCTTGAGCAGGTACCCAGGCTTACAGGATCTCCTGAGGCAGGCCAGTGCTCGGCTGACTGACATTCAAAGGGAATGCAATCTGCCCACCAACCTCCTCATTTGTGACATGTCCACCAGGTGGAACAGATGCACTGTCCTGTCACCATTTGAGGAGGCTTATGCTGCATGGCCTCCCTGATTCTGCAAAGCCTGCAAAAGGACCCTAAGATTCGTGGTATCAAGGAGAGGGATCATTGCTGGCTGTTAACCTTCTTGATCCACGTTACAAGGGTAAGGTTGCAGAACTCATCCTGCCTTCTCAGAAGGAGCAGAGGATAAAACATCTTCAGGAGGCCTTAAAAAAAGGTTTGTGCAATGCATTTCCAGACCCTGGGAGGTTACAATTTCCTGGTGCTGGACAACGTGTTGCTGAGGCTTCGTTTAGTCAGAGGAAGAGCGGTGGAGAGGGTGGCCGGCTGACCAATGCCTTTAAACAATTTTTCAATCCTCAGCGCCAAGGTCTGATCGGTTCAAGCAACCATTGCCAGCGTCTGCATTACATGGTGCAGGAATATCTAGGGGCAAGAGCAGACTTGGAGACCTTTCCAATAGAGCATCCACTGGGTTACTGGGTCTTGAGGATAGACCACTGGCCAGATCTTGCTCAATATGCAATTGAGCTACTGGCCTGTCCTGCATCCAGCGCACATTCAGCGCTGCTGGAGGGTTTGTAATGGATCAAAGAGTGTGCCTGTCCACAGACTCCGTTGATAGGCTCACATTCATAAAAATGAATCTTGGATCAGCAGCTATCAAGCACCTGATGCTGATATAACTGATTGAATTTTCTATGGATGTGGGATCCCTTGAAGACTGCCTATGCTGACTATCCTATACCTCCTCAATCTTGATGATGCTAGCTTCCAACAATATTTTTGGTTTAGGGCACCACCACCACCACCCAAGGCCCATTTTTTCTGCCCCTGTTTAACAGGGTCATGTAATTACAATTTTTGATCTAATATTTCACAGCAGGGCCCGTTCCTGTGCCCAACAAGAGTATCTGTGAGGGGTTACAGTGTTGTGGCACCACCACCACCACCACGAAGGCTCAATTTTTCTGCCCCTGTTTAACAGGGGCATGTAATTACAATTTTTGATCTAATATTTCACAGCAGGGCCCGTTCCTGCGCCCAACAAAAGTATCTGTGAGGGCTTACAATGTTGTGGCATCACCACCCAAGGCCCAATTTTTTTGCCCCTGTTTAACAGGGGCATGTAATTACAATTTTTGATCTAATATTTCACAGCAGGGCCCGTTCCTGCGCCCAACAAGAGTAACTGTGAGGGCTTACAGTGTTCTGGTAACACCACCACCAAAGGCCCAATTTTTCTGCCCCTGTTTAACTTGCATTACACCCGCCATGCCTAATAACCCACACTACAAGGAAGGATGTCAACTCTCCCTGAGTCTGGAGGGCACCATTAGGCCTTTAGGGGTCGGGGACTCCGCTGCACACAGTAGGCATCTGTCTACACCCCCCCCCCCCCCCCCCCGCAGGAAACCCCAGTATGCTCTAATACTGAACTCACAGTGTAAAACAGTGCAAAAGAAAGGCACAGTTACTGCATATACTGTAGAACTTGCAGAAAACATAACCACAATTTACAAAAGCCTTTGTTGCACTGCCATAACTTTATAATCAGTAACCCTTATTATTATTAAACTTCCAGTTTGTGGACACAAAGTTAAATAAAGTTGTTCAAGTCCCTGCCCTAGATCAACAGTTCATGGTTTGCC
This sequence comes from Lithobates septentrionalis, assembly GCA_037952835.1. Classification (NCBI taxonomy): domain Eukaryota; kingdom Metazoa; phylum Chordata; class Amphibia; order Anura; family Ranidae; genus Lithobates; species Lithobates septentrionalis. The sequence goes on along the minus strand of JBBDGP010001035.1, from coordinate 763,474 downwards.
AGGTGTGCAAAGCCGCAAGGCTATGCATATACAGTATCTCACAAAAGTGAGTACACCCCTTACATTTTTGTAAATCTTTTCTTCTATCTTTTCATGTGACAACACTGAAGGAATGACACTTTGCTAAAATCTAAAGTAGTGAGTGTACAGCTTGTATAACAGTGTAAATTTGCTGTCCCCTCAAAATAACTCAACACACAGCCATTAATGTCTAAACTGCTGGCAACAAAAGTGAGTACACCCCTAAGTGAAAATGTCCAAATTGGGCCCAGTTAGCCATTTTGTCTCCCTGGTGTCATGTGACTCATTAGTGTTACAAGGTCTCAGGTGTGAATGGGGAGCAGGTGTGTTAAATTTGGTGTTATCGCTCTCACTTTCTCATACTGGTCGCTGGAAGTTTACCATGGCACCTCATGGCAAAGAACTCTCTGAGGATCTGAAAAAAAGAATTGTTGCTCTACATAAAGATGGCCTAGGCTATAAGAAGATTGGCAAGACCCTGAAACTGAGCTGCAGCACGGTGGCCAAGACCATACAGCGGTTTAACAGGACAGGTTCCACACAGAACAGGCCTCGCCATGGTCAACCAAAGAAGTTAAGTGCACGTGCTCAGCGTCATATCCAGAGGTTGTCTTTGGGAAATATGAGTGCTGCCAGCATTATTGCAGAGATTGTAGGGGTGGGGGGTCAGCCTGTCAGTGCTCAGACCATACGCCGCACACTGCATCAAATTGGTCTGCATGACTGTCGTCCCAGAAGAAAGCCTCTTCTAAAGATGATGCACAAGAAAGCCCGCAAACAGTTTGCTGAAGACAAGCAGACTAAGGACATATATTATTGGAACCATGTTCTGTGGTCTGATGAGACCAAGATAGGCTTATTTGGTTCAGATGGTGCCAAGTGTGTGTGGCAGCAACCAGGTGAGGAGTACAAAGACAAGTGTGTCTTGCCTACAGTCAAGCATGGTGGTGGGAATGTCATGGTCTGGGGCTGCATGAGTGCTGCCGGCACTGGGGGGGGGGGGGGGGCTACAGATCATTGAGGGAACCATGAATGCCAACATGTACTGTGACCTACTGAAGCAGAGCATGATCCCCTCCCTTCAGAGACTGGGCCACAGGGCAGTATTCCAACATGATAAAGATCCCAAAACATGCCTCCAAGACAACCACTGCCTTGCTAAAGAAGCTGAGGATAAAGGTGATGGACTGGCCAACCATGTCCCCAGACCTAAACCCTATTGAGCATCTGTGGGACATCCTCAAACAGAAGGTGGAGGAGCACAAGGTCTCTAACATCCACCAGCTCTCTGATGTCGCCATGGAGGAGGGGAAGAGGACTACAGTGGCAACCTGGGAAGCTCTGGTGACCTCCATGCCCAAGAGGGTTAAGGCAGTGCTGGAAAATAATGGTGGCCACACAAAATATTGACACTTTGGCCCTATTTGGACATTTTCATTTAGGGGTGTACTCACATTTGTTGCCAGTGGTTTAGACATTAATGGCTGTGTGTTGAGTTATTTTGAGGGGACAGCAAATTTACACTGTTATACAAGCTGTACACTCACTACTTTACATTGTAACAAAGTGGCATTTCTTTAGTGTTATCACATGAAAAGATAAAATAAAATATTTACAAAAATGTGAGGGGTGTACCCACTTATGTGAGATACTGTATAATGCCAGGTCGGGAAAGCTTACCCACTTACAGTCACAGGATGCTTCCGTCCACTCTGAAGAATGACTGGACCTTTCAGTGGACGTACTATCTTAACCTGGTCCATATATATATGCCAACCAGACTGTGTTCCTCAAAACTGTGGAGCTTTTATGTTCATCCAGGCTGTGAAAAGACTGCAGAATACCCAAATATTCCCAGACCACCAGATGGTAGATCTCTTTTTTATTCCTGCCTCCACAGAACTCAGCAACGATTCCAGCACATAGGAAAACTCCATTTCATGCCGAACCTTCACAAGCAGGTTAAGGTACCTCTGCAACCAGGCCAGGTTAGGGAGTTGGGAGCATGCACCCCTGAGGGGCCATTGGACTGTAGTATTTTAAGAAAGTAATGCAAAGTATGTCCTTAATGTTCTGGACATGTTTGCCTTAGACGCACAGGGAAGACCCTGCACTCCTGTTTGCAAGGACCACAGGCCGGTCCATAGGTAGGATTTGTACCGCAGTGGGCCTGGATATGAGTTCCCTGCCGCTAACGAGGGAGCATGAAGTACTAAATCAGGAATTCCTAACCTGGGTCCATGGACCCCTAAGTGGTCCATTGATGGTTTTCTTGGGGTCAATGAAGGTCAGATAAACAAAATAGTGTCTACATGCACTATACCAATCAATGGTTTCCAATTAAATTAAAGAAAATGCACCCTGCCACACTGCTTATAGTGCCGACCCAGAGGGTTATAGGAAAACTTCACTCCCAATTTCCATTTCTTATGATACATCATGTATCCAGTAACAGACACAGACAACTGTTTCTTTGACCAATACTTCTCGCTTTACTGAAGGGCCCTGACCTTATACGCTACATCTGAGATACATTTCAGACAGAACATCATTTGCATAACTGAACATCAAATCAAATGTCTGTGCTGTTCTTTTGTGGGGCTGTTCATACCTTTTAATTCAGAAAGTCCTTAGTAAATAGCCCATGTTTGTGGTTTGCCCTAAATTATGGGTCCAGATTGAGGGGAGTGCTGTATGCGAAGAAGATCCCATCAGACCCAGGTCCTCTCCATACAGCTCCCACAGTGGACCGCCCCGGACCAAGCCATTTCTTCAAATTTTAATTTAAAATTCAACTTCACATCCCAGGTGTCTCCTATCTCTTGGGTGTCGGTCTAGAGTTTGATTATGTGGGCAGGTCTCTATTTGAGACCATCTCTGGATTGGCTATCAAAACCTGAAGTCCCTATATATACCCATGATCAAACTTTAATCATTCAGCTATGAATAAGCGCCATGATGGGGCGTGAAACATGTTAGCTATCTTTCCTGTTCCTCCCTGTACATGAGGTGACTGCATTTGGATTTTATTTCTTCATATCAATAAAGATGTCTTCTATGGTGTGCAGCCGTCCAGGATATTTTTCTCTTTCCTCAAGCTTGTACAGAGCCAGCACCTGTGAGTTCCATTAGGGCGGGTGTCCTGATACGGATTTGAGAGATTGGAGCGGCAATCTTTTGCTTATCATTTCCATTGTATTCATGTCCTACACAATGGTAAGTGACATACTTGCAGGGGAACCCCTTTCTCAAGAGCACATTAACCCCTGCTAACACCGACCAAGTTTTAAGGGTACATCACAAAAAAAACACTTTTTAATGGCAAAACATGATACAGGGGACTCAGATGGAAACACTGGTGTAAGGAGGGGCTCTGGTGGGGACCCTGATGTAAGGGGGGGGGGACCTCTTATGGGAACCATGAAGTAAGGGGTAACTCTAACGGGGACCATGAAGTAAAGGGGACTGTGATAGGGATCATGAAGTAAGAGAGCTCTGATAGGGACCATGATGTAAGCTATCTGATGGGGACCCTGATGTAAGGTGGAACTCTGATGGGAACCATGAAGAAAGAGGGGATTCTAATTGGAACTCTTATGTAAGGGGGCTCTGATGGGGACCATGATGTAAGGGGGGGCTCTGATGGGGACCATAATATACGGAGGTCTTTAATGGGGACCCTGTGGTAAGGTAGGACTCTGATGGGGGCCATGATGTATGGGGAGACTCTAGTAGGGACCCTGATGTAAGAGGGGACTTTTATGGGGACCATGATGTAAGGGGGATTCTGATGGGGACCCTAATGTAAGGGAGGGCTCTGATGGGGACCCTAATGTAATGGGCGACTCTGATAGGAATCATGAAGTAAGGGGGGCTCTGATGGGGACCATGATATATGGGGGGACTCTGATGGGGACCCTGATTTAAGGTGGGACTCTGATGGGAACCATGAAATAAGGGGGTTCTGATGGAGACCCTGATGTAATGGAGGACTCTGATGGGGACCCTGATGTAAGTGGAGACTCTGATGGGATCCATGAAGTAAGGGGGTATTCTGATGGGGACCATAAAGTACTGTAAGGGAGAACTGTTAATGGAACCCTTATGTAAGGGGGCACTGATGGGGACCATGATCTAAGGAGGGGCTGTGATGGGGACCCTGGTGTAAGGTGGGACTCTGATGGGAACCATTAAGGGGGAATCTGATGAGAACCATAAAGTAAGAGGGGATTCTGATGGGGACCATGGAGTAAAGGGGACTCTGATTGGAACCCTTATGTAAGGGGGGACTGTTAATGGAACCCTTATTTAAGGGGGCTCTGATGGGGACCCTGATTTAAGGAGGGACTCTGATGAGAACCATAAAGTAAGAGGGGACTCTGATGGGAACCCTGATGTAAGGTGGGACTCTGATGGGAACCATAAAGTAAGAGGGGACTCTGATGGGAACAATGAAGTAAGAGGGGATTCTAGTTGAAACTCTTATGTAAGGGGGCTTTGATGGGGACCATGATGTACGGAGGTCTCTAATAGGGACCCTGCAGTAAGGTAGGACTCGGATGGGGGCCATGATGTATGGGGAGACTCTAGTAGGGACCCTGATGTAAGAGGGGACTTTTATGGGGACCCTGATGTAAGGGGGATTCTGATGGGGACCCTGATGTAAAGGAGGGCTCTGATGGAGACCTTAATGTAATGGGGGAATCTGATGCGTACCCTTGAAGCAAGGGGGACTCTGATGGGGACCCTGATGTACGGGGGCTCTGATGGGGACCATGATGTATGGGGGGACTCTGATGGGGACTCTGATGTTAGTGGAGACTCTGATGGGAACCATGAAGTAAGAGGGGACTGTTAATGAAACCCTTATGTAAGGAGGCTCTGATGGGGACCATGATGTAAGGGGGATCTCTGATTGGAACCTTTAAGTAAGGGGGCTCTGATGGGGATCATGATAAAAGGGGGGGCTCTGATGGGAACCCTGCTGTACGGGGGCTCTGATGGGGACCTTGATGTAGGGGGGAACTATGATGGGGACCTTGATGTAAGGTGGGACTCTGATGGGAACCATGAAGCAAGGGGATCTCTGATTGGAACCTTTAAGTAAGGGGGCTCTGATGGGGGTCATGATGTAAGGGGGAGTCTGATGGGGACCCTGATATAAGGGAGGACTCTGATGGGGACCCTGATGTAAGTGGAGACTCTGTTGGGAACCATGAAGTAAGCGGGGACTGTTAATGGAACCCTTATTAAGGGGGCTTTGATGGGGACCCTGATGTAAGGTGGAACTCTGATGGTAACCATAAAGTAAGAGGGGATTCTGATGGGGACCATGGAGTAAGGGGTACTCTGATTGGAACCCTTATTTAAGGGGGCTCTGATGGGGACCATGATGTAAGGGGGGACTCTGATGGGGACCCTGATGTAAGGTGGGACTCTGATGGGAACCATTAAGTAAGGTGGGACTCTGATGGGAACCATAAAGTAAGAGGGGATTCTGATGGGGACCATGGAGTAAGGGGGACTCTGATTGGAACCTTTTATGTAAGGGGCTCTGATGGGGACCATGATGTAAGGGGGGGACTATGATGTGAACCCTGATGTACGGGAGCTCTGATGGGGACCATGATGTAAGGGGGGACTCTGATGGGGACCATGATGTAAGGGGGGACTCTGATGTGAACCCTGATGTACGGGAGCTCTGATGGGGACCATGATGTACGGGAGCTCTGATGGGGACCATGATGTAAGGGGGGACTCTGATGGGGACCATGATGTAAGGGGGGACTCTGATGGGGACCCTGATGTAAGGCGGTCACTGATGCCGTACAACTATACAAGACTGAAGTTGGAGAACAGCTTTTATGTTCTGTTTTTCCCCCCATAAAAGTTTGCAGATTTTTTTTGTAGAGTTATGAGGTTTTCTTTGTTGCTGTGCGCCGGTTGGCGTGCTTTGTGCTGCGATCTGATAAGGAGTGAAGTTTTGACTCTTTATCCCGCAGACCTGCCGTCGGGAACCCCCGCGTGTCCCTTTCACTCATGAATGATTTCGGATTCCTGGTAATGGCAAGTCCTCTTTGTGTTCGCCCCAAAGGGATTCAATTAGACAGCTCTTTAAATTAATACCTACACAAGTCACAAAAATTCATACATATTACCAAAATGAGGTTAGCGAGTAGCGTTCCCATTCAGCGGGGTTAAAAATAAAATGCATTATTGGAAAAAGAAAAAAACAAAGACGAGAATTGTAGCTAAGTACTTAAAATGTAACAAACTGAAAAAAAAAAAAAAAGGTTCATTCTCGGACTTCTTTTCCGCAGCACAAAGGACATTGGGAAAACAAATTAAAGTTTATGTCAATCCAAAACTTTTTTTTTCTTAAATTGTCTTAAATACAACGGAGAAAGTCCTCTCCAAAAAAAAAAGATACTACTGTCTAAATCTGCAGGAGCTGCCAACAAGTGCAGAGCTAGTGCTGCGCTCTCCTTTTAGACAGCCCAGCATGCACTGCACATACTGAAGCATTGAAGCACCCTGCAGTGAATGTTTATACTGTATGTAAAAAAAAGGAGCTTATAGAAATAATTTAAAAAAAAAAAGTAGCACCCTTGGGCTTAGTCCGGGATGCTCCTCACAAATTTACTTGCCAGGAGTAGTTACCCTGGTCAATTGTTAGAGATCCATTGATTTCTCCCTAATAGGGATGAGCCGAACACCCCCCCCGATTCGGTTCGCACCAGAACCTGCGAACGGACCGAAAATTCGCACGAACGTTAGAACCCCATTGACGTCTATGGGACTCGAACGTTCGAAATCAAAAGTGCTCATTTTAAAGGCTAATTTGCATGTTATTGTCCTAAAAAGGGTTTGGGGACCCGGGTCCTGCCCCAGGGGACATGTATCAATGCAAAAAAAAAGTTTGAAAAACTGACGTTTTTTCGGGAGCAGTGATTTTAATGATGCTTAAAGTAAAAAAAAAAAGTGAAATATTCCTTTAAATATCGTACCTGGGGGGTGTCTATAGTATGCCTGTAAAGTGACGCGTGTTTCCCGTGTTTAGAACAGTCCCTTCACACAATGTCATTTTTAAAGGAAAAAAGTCATTTAAAACTGCTTGCGGCTTTAATGTAATGTCGGGTCCTGGCAATATGGATGAAAATCAATGAGACAAACGGCATGGGTACCCCCCAGTCCATTACCAGGCCCTTTGGGTCTTGTATGGATATTAAGGGGAACCCCACACCCAAATTATAAAAAGGAAAGGTGTGGGGCCCCCAGGCCCTATATACTCTGAACAGCAGAATACAGGCGGTGCAAACAAGACAGGGACTGTAGGTTTGTTGTTAAGTAGAATCTCTTTGTAATTTTGAACTGGTACATTTTTAAAGTGTAGCTCCAGCCAAAAAATCTATTTTAAGCTTTTTGGGAAACATAGGGAAGGGTTATCACCCCTGTGACATTTGTTTTGCTGTCTTTCCTCCTCTTCAGGAGATTTCACCTCACTTTCTGTCCCAATGACAAATGTTTTTAGAAAATTTGGGTTTTTTTGTGAAACAAGGATTGGTGATAAAGCATCAGTGGAAAGGAAAAATGTTTGTCCCATATTAACTCTTACAGGAGAGAATTTCCCTTCCTAGTTGTAGATTTCATCTCACTTCCTGTTGTCTCCTTCCGTTTGCAAGTAGGAGTCGTTTGTAAGTTGGATGTTTGAAAGTAGAGGCCTGCCCTATATACTCAGCAGAAATTTGGGCCTTGGGTTTTGTTGTGGCCACAACACTGTAAGCCCTCACAGGGCCCTGCTGTGAAATATTAGATCAAGAATTGTAATTACATGCCCCTGTTGAACAGGAGCAAAAAAATTGGGCCTTAGGCACTAGTGCCACAACACTGCAACCCCTCACAGATACTCTAGTTGGAGCGCAGGAATAAGCCCTGCTGCAAAGTATTGCATCAAAAATAGTAATTACACGCCTCTGTTAAACAGGGGCTGAAAAATTGGGCCCTAGCCACTGGTGGCGGCGCCCAGAACCACAAATGTTTTTACAAGCTATCAGCATGATCATTGAGGAGGAAGAGGATAATCACTCAGCATAACAGGATAGTCACTCAGCATCAGCATGGACAGTCTTGAAGGGATCTGACATTTCAAAAAAAATTATTTGGTTACATCAGCATCAGGTGCTTGGTAGCTGGTGGTGATCCAAGACTGATTCATTTTTATGAAGGTCAGTCGATCGACCGAGTCGGTGGACAGACGCACCCTGTGATCGGTTACAAAGCCTCCAGCAGCACTGAATGTGTGTTCCGAAAGAACGCTGGATGCAGGACAGGCCAGTAGCTCAATTGCATACTGTGCAAGCTCTGGCCAGTGATCCATCCTCAAGACCCAGTAACCCAGAGGATTTTCGGTGGGAAAGGTGTCCAAGTCAGATCTTGCCCTTAGGTATTCCTGCACCATGTAAAACAGACGCTGGCGATGGTTGCTGAAACCGATCATACCTTGGGGCTGCGGACTAAAAAATTGTCAGACAGAGGTCAGACGGCCACCTTCTCCACGGCTCCTTCTTTGACTGACCGAAGCCTCAGCAACACGTTGTCCAGAGACAGGAGTTTGTAACCTCCCAGTCTCTGGGAAGTTTGTAACCTCCCAGTCTCTGAACAGACCTTTCTGCAAGGCCTCCCAAAGATGTTTCCTCCTCTGCTCCCTCTGCGACGGCAAGATAAGGTCCGCAACCTTACCCTTGTAACGTGGATCAAGGAGGGTTGCCAGCCAGTATTGATCCCTGTCCTTGATACCACGAATACGAGGATCCTTCCGCAGGCTTTGCAGGATCAGGGAGGCCATGCAGCGTAGCTTTGCTGAGGCATTCGGGCCGGAGTCTTCTGGGTCACTAAGGACAACATGATCCGCAGCCACCTCCTCCCAGCCACATACAAGTCCATGGCTTTCTTGGGACTGTAAATGATCCCTTAAAGACTGTTGCTGATGCTGAGTGCCAGGCTCCACCTCCATGCTGACACAATCCTCCTCCTCCTCGTCCTCTTCCTGTGTGATCGGCGGGCACGCAGGAACACTGTCTGGATAAAGGGGGCCTTGAGAGCTAAGGAAGTCCTTCTCTTCCTGCCTCTGTTCTGCCTCAAGTGCCCTGTCCATTATTCCACGCAGCGTGTGCTCCAACAGGTGGACAAGGGGGACAGTGTCACTGATGCATGCACTGTCACTGCTCACCTTCCTCATGGCCTCCTCAAATGGTGACAGGACAGTGCATGCAACCCTGATCATGGCCCACTGGCGTGGGGAAAAAAAAACAAGCTCCCCTGACCCTGTCCTGGTGCCATAGTCGCACAGGTAATCATTGATGGCCCTCTTGCTGCATGTGCAGCCGCTGCAGCATGGCCAACGTTGAGTTCCACCTGGTGGGCATGTCACAGATTAGGCAGATGTTGGGCAGGTTAAATTCCTTTTGGAGGTCAGCCAGCCGAGCACTGGCATTATATGACCTGCGGAAATGCACACAGACTTTCCTGGCCTGCCTCAGTACATCCTGTAAGCCCGGGTACCTGCCCAAGAACCGCTGCACCACCAAGTTAAGGACGTGAGCCAAACAGGGCACATGGGTCAGTTGTCCCTGTCAGAGGGCGGAGAGGAGGTTGGTGCCATTGTTGCAAACCACCATACCTGCCTTAAGCTGGCGTGGCGTCAACCACCTCTGAACCTGCCCCTGCAGAGCTGACAGAATATCTGCCCCAGTGTGGCTCCTGTGCCCCAAGTACACCAGCTCAAGCACCGCATGTCATCTTTTGGCCTGCATGCTTGCGTAACCTCTTGAACGCCTATGGAACACCGCTGGTTCTGAAGACAAATCAGCAAAGGAAGAGGCCATGGAGGAGGAAGAAGAGGAGGTGGTGGAGGAGAGAGGTGTGGCAGAATCACTACTAGTAGTATTTTGGAGGCGTGGTGGCGGAACAACCTCCAACACTACTGCACCCTGTCCTGCATTCTTCCCAGCTGCCAGAAGAGTCACCCAGTGCGCACGTTACTGCCTTCCTCTAGCTGGGTACCATCATCGGAGCCTTCAAAACGCTGGGCATCCTCCTGGAGCATGTACCCAACACTGTGGTCAAACAGTGCGGGGGACTCCTCAGGAGGACATGGTGGGGCTAGTGAAGGAGTGACTGATGCCATTGAGCCGAGGGAAGAGGCCGCATTGGCAGCTGCTTTGCCAGACAAAGTACCCTGAGCCTGGGTGAGAGAGGATGAGGAGGATGAGGACGGCTTGGTCATCCACTCTACCAAGTCTTCCGCATGTTGCGGCTCAACACGGCCAGCTGCCGAAAAAAAGAACAAGCGTGTCCCACGGCCACGTGCTGATGAGGATGCACCGTCTCCATGACCAGCACTGTTGCCTCTAGACACAGAGCCTGCTTGCCCTCTTTTATTGGCTTGTGACTGTCTGCCTTTCCTTGTTGGCTTTCCAGACATACTAATGGCCTGCAGTGAGATGTAGCTGCACAAAGCTGTGGTGTATATATATATATATACTGATACTGCAGCTAGCAGAATCAACTGCCTGCCTGTAGTATTATTAGTATGAGAACACCAGCAATTGTCTTCAGGTAGCTTTAGGTGCACACTGTGCAGAGGATGCACTACACTAACTTTAAATACTGTAGCTGCCTGCCTGTGGTATTAATAGGATCAGAAAAACACCACTAATTTTCTTCAGGTAGCTTTAGGTGCACACTGTGCAGAGAACACAGTACACTAACTGTAAGTACTGTAGCTGCCTGCCTGTGGTATTAATAGGAGCAGAACAACAGCAATTGTCTCCAGGTAGCTTTAGGTGCACACTGTGCAGAGGACGCACTACACTAACTGTAAATACTGTAGCTGCCTGCCTGTGGCATTAATAGGATCAGAAGAACACCACCAATTTTATTCAGGTAGCTATGGTGCACACTGTGCAGAGGACACACTACACTAACTGTAAATACTGTAGCTGCCTGCCTGTGGTATTAATAGGAGCAGAAGAACACCACTAATTTTCTTCAGGTAGCTTTAGGTGCACACTGTGCAGAGGACGCACTACACTAACTTGTAAATACTGCAGCTGCCTGCGGTACTGTACTAATAGGATCAGAAGAACACCACTAATTTTCTTCAGGTAGCTTTAGGTGCACACTGTGCAGAGGACGCACTACACTAACTTGTAAATACTGCAGCTGCCTGCAGTATTATAAGGATCAGTGTCACGTACCTGGTAGGAGTCTGAAATGACGAGGTCAGCCTCTCTTGTATCTCCAATCCAAGCCCCACTGGAGATGGAACAGATGGTGGCAAGGATCAGGAGGAACACGAGTGCCTGTGAATGCTGCGTGCAGAACTTGCCGGAAGTGCTGACAGTGTTTCTGGTGAAGAGCTGGAACCAGTAGCTGAGAGGATGGACGGCCAGCACAGGTACTCGGAAACAGCGTGGAGCCAAACAGGAGACAGGAGTGAGGTCATCAGGTAAGCTGGGTTCAATAACGGGCGGGCAGCGAGGCACCAAGGTATAAACAGGAGCAAGGTCAAACAGGAAGCCAGGATCAGGAACCGGTAATCAGAGTCCAGAAACAGGGTCAGGAAGGCCAGGGTTCAGCAACAGGAAGTCAAGTCAAACAAACAGGGTTTCAGAATCTCAGGACACAGCTGAAGATCAAGCAGCACCTGTCAGAAATCAGAGCAACCCTTAAATATACTGTCACGTGCCAATTGTGGCCAGATGTGTGTTCCTGCGCGTGCACGCAGTGCGACGCGCACGCGCATTGGTGCGCAAGGAAATCTGCCGATGCCCGTGAATGCGCGCATGCGCACGTGTGCGTGCCGGGCGCATCCTGACAGTTCTCTTACAGTCAGAATAACGCCACTAATTTTTTCAGGTAGCTTTAGGTGCACACTATGCAGAGGACGCACTACACTAACTTGTAAATACTGCAGCTGCCTGCGGTACTGTACTAATAGGATCAGAAGAACACCAGCAATTTTCTTCAGGTAGCTTTAGGTGCACACTGTGCAGAGGACAAAGTACACTAACTGTAAATACTGTAGCTAATAGGGCTAATACCAGCAATTTTCTTCAGGTAGCTGTAAATACTGTAAAAACACCTGCCTGCCTGTCAGTAGTAGGAAGAGAATAACAGGAACGGATCTAGCTAAACTAACTACAGTGTGTATATATATATATATATATATATATATATATATATATATACACAACACCTAGGATGTATATATATACACAATACACTGTAAGTACAGCTAACTGACTCGCCTGCCTACTCTATCTAACTTAAATCAAATGGCACTGTCTCTCTGTCTATCTCTCTCAACACCGGAACACACTACACAGGGCCACCGTGCAGGCGGCCTTATATAGTGTGGGGCGTGTACTAAACCCCCTGAGCTATAATTGGCCAAAGCCACTCTGGCTTTGGCCAATTACGGCTCTCCGAACAGACGGCGCTGTGATTGGCCAAGCATGCGGGTCATAGTGCATGCTTGGCCAATCATCAGCCAGCAATGCACTGCGATGCCGCAATGAATTATGGTCCGTGACGCGCCACTCGAATTTGGCGCGAACGGCCCATATTGTTTGTAATTCGGCGAACGACCGAACACACGATGTTCGAGTCGAACATGCGTTCGATTCGAACACGAAGCTCATCCCTACTCCCTAAGTTTGGCCTGGTTGTGCTTTTCTCAGTATTAGGTATTAGATATGAAAAGGACAACTCAAGGTCAGGTTATGGGTATATGGTGTGTCTCAGCCAATGGGCAAGGGTTTTCTTGAATCCCTTGGCCTGCTGGGAGAGCCTATATATTTCGCGTGGAGTCAGGTGACCGGGGTTCTGTGCCACCTGGACGGCTGTCTGGGTGGATGTGTGTCATGCGCCCGGCTGCTAGGTCAGAGTTTGGGCCTATCCCGGGGGGGGGGGGGCATCTGGCTGCTAGGCTGTGTGAGGGCCTATCCAGAAGTAAGAGGGCAGCGCAGGGTTGGGATTGCAGCTTGCAGTCCAAACAAAAGTGACGGTTCTGCTGGATTAACGTAGGGGCTATTGGAGCTATAGCTCCAGGCCCCTACCTTAATATAGGTCCAGGCACCTAAAAAAAACAGACTGCTCATGGAAAGCAATGGGCTAATGGGGAGAGATCTCCCCGACTGACCCTGCATCCTGCATGCACCGCCTGGGCAGGGTGGTGGGATTGATAATGGGCGCCACATGATTAGTCCTAATGGAAGCCTGGGGCACGCCAATGCAGTACTCTTACAGAAGTCTGGGGCTTCCAAAGTGTTAGTTCTTCTAGCTCAGAGTGCACGCCGATGCACAGCCCTTTAGACATGTGCGCCGTCTATAAATTTGTTTCGTTTCGTTCCGTTTCGTATTAGAATTAATTCGTATTTCATAATTCGTGTCATTTTTGTCAGAAATATGAATTTTCGTTAATTTTTTGTAACAATTATGAATGTTCGTTATGATGAATCTATCATTATGTGGGGCCCCCACCATCTCTGTGCTGTGCTGACTTCCTGGGGTTTTTAAACTTTTAGGTTCGTTAACTTTTCGTAACAATTACGAATGTTCGTTAGGAATTTGGATCCGAAATTCGTAAACGAAATTTCGCATTTCGCACAAAATTCGGAAGCATAGCAATTCGTTATTTCGGATCCTCCCGAATATACGAATTTACGGAAACTAATCGCACATGTCTACAGCCCTTACGGAAACCTGGCTAATCTAATTCCAGGCTTCCCTAGTGTTACGCCTGTGCTAACTGCGCCCTTTTGAACTTTGGGGCGCAAAAGGTTGCCCAGTAAAAGGTCCATCAAAATCCTCAGCACCAAGCACATGGTGCTCTTCATCCAGCCCTTACTTTTCATAGGTGCGGCTAGAACAGTTTTGACTGATGTATACAATTTCTAGTAGCTTTACTAGAGAAAGTATTTAAAGTTGTGACTTTCACTGACCTCCATTCCACGCCATTCAATTTTCAAGCTTCCCTTTAAATATCTCCGTCTCCCGTTGCGGAATTGGAAACAGCCATTCCAGGCCTAATAAACTTCACCGAAAAAGTTTCAGCCTTTCATTGAATAAAGTTGTGTGCCCTGTCACAAGAAAAAAAAAAAATGACAGCTAATGGCCTTGGGTTTTTATCTGAGTGGCGAGTGATAGAAATTGACAAATGAGCGGAGATAAAATCTCATGGGCTATTGAACATTAGCAGAACACAGCTGCAAGTTTACTGCTCAATTTAAACCGAAGTAAACTTAAAAAGAGATTTCATCCCGGGGATGGAGAGAGAGCTTTCCTGCTCTGGAAACTTGTGATAATTGTTTTTATAAAAAAAGGTTTTTTTTATACTATTACCTGGGCTGGAAGTAAAATTTATGATGCGAAGTGTTTAACTGGGACTTTTTTCTTTATTATTGGTCATATAGAAGCTAAAACAGAGTTGTGGGTCGACGTTTTCTTTGGCCTATCTTGTTCTGTTTCAATAAATTTTAATGAGATTACATTGAAAGAGGGTTTCGAGATACACATGAGGACCTAGACCAGTGGTCTCCTGTGACAGACCTAGCTGGGACAGAGGCTTTCGGAGAGGACTGAATGCAAGCCTCTTGCCTTTTGATTATGGGCCCTGGATTTTCAAGGGAACACAATAAATTTTAATGAGATTACAGACGGTTTCGAGATACAAATATGGACCTAGACCAGTGGTCTCCCAACTGTGGATGTGGCCCTTTGCTTGGGCATATTGCAACCAGGCTTTTTGTGGAACTTGTACAGTAAAGGCTTCTTTCTGGCAACTTGACCATGCAGCTCTTTTTTGTTCAAGTATCATCGTATTGTGCTCCTTAAAAACAACCACACCGTCTTTTTCCAGAGCAGCCTGTTTTCTCCTGAGGTTACCTGGGGGGGTTTCTTTGTATCCCGAACAGTTGCTGTGACAGTTGTGGCTGAAATCTTTCTTGATCTACCTGAACATGGCTTGGTATCAAGAGATCCCCAAATTTTCCACTTCTTAATAAGTGATTGAACAGTACTGACTGGCATATTCAAGGCTCTGGATATCTTTTTATATCCTTTTCCATCTTTGTAAAGTTTCATTACCTTGTTACGCAGGTCTTTTGACTGTTCTTTTCTACCTCCTCATGGCTCAGTGTTTAGCCTGCTTAGTGCATCCATGTGAGAGCTAACAAACCCATTGACTATTTATCCACAGACACTATTGTGATTTAAAAAGCCACAAATGTGGGAAATTAACTTTTAATTGCCATTTTAAAGTGTGTGTGCCACCTTCTGTACCAAGGCCAACCATTCCAGGGTATGTAAACTTTTCAGGGCTATTTGGATGATTTCTGTTATCATTATGATTTAAAAAGGATTAAAAAAAACCCGATGTGATAATAAATGGCTTCATGTGATTGCTATCCCTAAATAAAAGACAGTTTTTTGGCATGATCAGTCATATTTTTCAATATTAATGCCAACATTTCACAATTTCTACCAGGGTATGCAAACTTTTGAGCACAACTGTATGTAACAGCAGGGCACTAGTCCTGCCACTGACACCAATGATGGAGCACTATCCCTGCTACTGACAATGATGGGGACATTATTCCTCCCATTTACACTAACTACTATCCCTCCCACTGACACCAATGATGGGGCACTACCTCCTTCCACTGACACCAATGATGGGGCACTTCCCCCCCTCCACTGATACCAATGATGGGACACTATTTCCCCCCCCACTGATACCTATGATGGGACATTATTCTTCCCACTGACACCAATGATGGGGCACTATTCCTCCCACTGATACCAATGATGGGACACTATTCCCCCCCCCCCCCACTTGATACCTATGATGGGACATTATTCTTCCCACTGACACCAATGATAGGACACTATTCCTCCCACTGACACCAATGATGGGGGCACTAACCCCCCCCACTGATACCAATGATGGGGCACTATTCCTCCCATGATACCAATGATGGGACACTATCCCCCCCCCCCCCCACTGATACCAATGATGGGACACTATTCCTTCCACTGACACCAATGATGGGGCTGGGGCACCATTCTTCCTACCTACACCAACAACGGGGCACTAATCCTTCCCTTAATACAAAAGATGGGGAATGTTTACTGGTGTCAGGACATGTTCTACTTTCGCTGGCCAAACTCCGGCCCAGCCAAAGTCTAATGCTGTGTACACACGACCGGACTTTTCGACCGGACTGGTCCGACGGAACTAATCCATCTGACAATCCGACCGTGTGTGGGCTTCATCAGACCTTCAGTGGACATTTTCTGTCGAAAATCAGATGGACTTTAGATTTGGAACATGTTTTAAATCTTTCCGACGGGACTCTGAGAGTCTGGTTTGAAAAATCAGTTTGTCTGTATACTAGTCCGACGGAAAAAAATGACGCAAGAGCAGATATTGGCTACTGGCTATGAACTTCCTTATTCTTGTCCCATCGTACGTCATCACGTTCAAAGCAACTGACTTTCGAACTGACTTTAGTCCATTCGTGTGTGGGCAAGTCCGGTCGTTCGAAAGTCCGTAGTAACTCTGACGAAAGTCCGTCGGAAAGACCATCTGACCTTTGATGCTGAAAAGTTCACTCGTGTGTAAACGGCATTAGGGACAGTAAACTTTTACTTTTCTTTTGGTGCTATTTAATCACCACTGGTTTTCTTTATTTTTTGCTAAACAAAAAAAGGCAAAAAATATAGGAAACTATTTTTTTTCTTAGTTTCTGTTATAAAATTTTGCAAATAAGTAGTTTTTCTCCTTCACTGGTGTGTGCTGATGAGGCAGCACTGATGGGCATGGATAGGCTGCACTGATATTTGACATAGTTATGTGGCACTGATGGGCACTCATAGGCAGCACTAATTAGGAGGCACTGATAGGTGGTACTGATGAGGTGGCACTGATAAGGGGGCACTTATGAGGCTGCACTGATATGCGGCACTGATGGGCACTGATATGCGACACTGATGGGCGCACAATGGGCACTGATAAGTGGCACTGATGGGCACTCATAGGCAGCACTGATGAGGAGGCACTGATAGGTGGCACTGATGAGGCTTCACTGATATGCGGCATTGATGGACACTGATGGGCGGCACTAATGGTCACTGATAGGTGGCACTGATGGGCACTGATAGACAGCACTGATGGGGCTGCACTGATGATCAGTGCCCTGATTATCTGCGTAAATGTCCCCTGTTGAACTTGTGTTGTGAGTATATATGGTGAACCACAAAGAGAAATGTTATTCTCAAAAGGGTGTTGCCACCATCCCAGTAAATATTGTATGAGGACCCTAGAAGAAGGGACACAAGTACCCCCCCCCCCCCCCCCCCCCAGGACTTCAAGGGCAGACAAAGTATATTAATAATATCATAAAATATCATTTATTAGAAATATTTAAAAAAAAAAAAACAACATGTGTAAAAACATGATAGCAGGTAATACAGCACTTTTGGTGAATAGCAAAAAATAAATTTTCATCATATTATATTATTTGGATATTCCAAAGATGAACATGTTTTTTCTCCAACTAGCCTAACATGTTTCAGGAAAAAATTCCCTTCTTCAGAGGAGTTTATGGGAGATGGTATAATATGTTCTGAAAGAGAAGGTAAAGATAATTGTAACAGAGTCCTTGAGGACTGGAGTTGAGAAACACTGATCTAGACCAGTCCTCCACTTCTGTGTCTGTTTCCCTTACCTAACTTTTTAAACCTTTTGAAAACAAAGGCATCGCTTCTCATTTTAGGATACTAAGTGGTGTTGTGCAAATCATATGTAGCACCCCCTTACCTACTAGAGCAGCCTTTTTTGGACTTTTTAACTTAGAGGAACCCTTGAAATAATGTTTAGGTCTGCAGGAGCCCCTGCTAAAACCAGTAAATTAGAGGTCATTGGGAAAACCCCCCCTTACATTAGTGACCAGTTGCAAAAATGCTACCCTTACAGTGGCGATCAGAAGGCCACTCTTACAGACAACTAAAAAGATTGTTGGTGTGCTGCAGTAAGCTCTGCCAAGTGGCGTTGGCCCCAGAACTCTGCAAGCACCATCACTCAGAAGTCAATCCGCCACAGATCAAGGACCGCCTAGCAATCTCTGAAGGAACCCTAGTTGAGAATGCCTGTCTTAGAGACTATTAAGAATCCCCTGAGGTAAGTTGGACTAACATTTCACCTTAGGGTTGGATTCTTGACTTATAATGAGGACATGAACAGGTGGACGCAAGTCACTTTTACACAGGCAATACAGTAAGTAAGCTCCAGTAAGGGAGGGTTAGGGCACAGGACTCCTGGAAGGACAATGCATATGTAGCACTACCCTCGTAAACGCAGCTGGTAAAGTTGGTCCTATTTCCCTCCTTGGAGCACACACAGCCAAACAGCATTTTCCACGTTCTTCAGATGGTTAAAAAAAAAAAAAAGCAGTCTAGGGGTTTCTTTTTGTGTTTTTTTATTGGAGAACCTGTACTCCTTTCAGAGTCTCAAAGCATCACATTGTCACTCTCTGCAGCACTGGGGTTTTCTAGTCACTTAGTCACAGGATCATTGGTTGCCCCCTGCTGATATCCACCAGGATCTTCCTAGTGAGGGAGATGTAGACTCATACTGTTTCTGGACAATTTAGACTCTCTCCCACAGCTTCCTCCCGTGGGCTTTCTCCTGACCCAACTGAACTTGGGACTTAAACTAGGACTTAGGACTAAGCCTAGCTGGGAAATCAGAGTCTTCAGGCTGGCTTCCTCCCAGACATCTGCCCCAGGGTAGAGCCCCTGCACAGGGGTCTCCTCCTGTGGGACTGGACAAAGGAACACACAGAATCTGCTAATGAGGTCTCAGACTACTTATGGGGTTCCCCTCCACCTTCTGGGCACACCTCCTCAGGGTTTGGCTGGAGCTCCATGAATATTCAAGCTGCCTGCTCTGATCTCCACTAACCATGCTTCCAGAAGCCTCTAGAAGACAGGAAGATGTAGCAGAAGAGCAGCCTGTGAAACACTGAGAAGACCTAAGCAATCAACCTCTGCGTCACTGCTTACAGAGGAGAGTAACTAAATTTACCGCCTACTCTAAACTAGGAGAGTGCTACACATAGAATCTGAACAATGCAGAGAACCTGAAACCCGCTTATTACAGCCAGTGCAAGAAGAGAACCTTTAGGGAAGAACTCTGTATTTTCTTGACTGTTAAGTAGCACTCAACTCAATGGATGAACCACTAGACCTCTTGTGAAGTTCAAGCTTGTACTCACCTTCCCTCGACCCCCTCTAGCAACAAAGTTTCACCCCTGGCCCTCCTATCATTCCTATCCATGATCCAGTTTCACTCCCCCTTGGCAATGCCTCTAGCCAGGCAAAGCAAGCTTTGGGCCTACCTTTCCCAGACACATGTGTCCAACACAGACAGCAGGCCTGGGAGGTCAGGAACAACAGAACACATGTTCTCCCAAGGCAAAGCCTGGAAAGCAAAGAGCTTTCAAAAGATTCCCCGGATATGTATACCCAGCCCCAGCATGAACCACTGGCAATAAAACTAATAGTGGCTGAGCAGGGAGATATAAATATTCATAGCTTTATTGGATCTTCCCACACTATTGCCAGGGTCGCTCCCCAGCAGCAGGCCAAAGTAAAGCATAACCTGAAGTTAGGGGAAAACCTGCAGAAAGCAGAACTATTAATCAGGCTAAGGCTGACTACAGTCCAGCAGCACCTAATTTAGAATTGAGACACTGCCCACTGCTGCTTAGGGCAGGGCCCCTCCTTATACGTTTAAGTCCCTTGGCTAACTCTACCTTCCCCCAGACACGTAGACCAACTGGTTCATTGAGCTTCATGTCAAAATACTTATCAGCTGAATTTTTTTTTCACACGCATAAGGTAGACATGGAACCAGACAGTGAACATTTACTCACTTTTATAAGGAACATTTAAAAATGGTCATTGTAACTAAGTAGTACCATAAAATCTACCTTTGGAAAAAATAAGACCCCTAAGTTAGGGAACTTATATACCCCCCAGTATAATGGGACTTTATAGGCGAACCATACATGGATTAGATAAAAAATGTTTTATTTATTTGAAAGATCATAAAAACATTTTTACAATAAAATTTGCTATCCTGTAGTAATTTTTGTATACTTCCATTCATAATAGAATATTTTCTCTAGAAGCCTGACATGTTTCAGGACGATGTCCCTTCTTCAGAGGCGTATTGCAGAGAGAAAAGTCGCATATATAGGAGATACATTCTGAAATAACAAATGAAAACAATTTGCACAGAAGGAACAATATGAACCACAAAGGTTTAGTAACCTAACAACTCACCATGTCCACCATACATACCAACAAGAAGTTTTCAAGAATGAAAGATACATATATGACTGCACCCCAACCTGCAATTTGGCATGGGGTAGCAGACTAGATCTTTTTAAATGAAAAACGCACTGGTTGTCGGCTGATCAGCCAGTGAAAGATAAAGGCTATCCGTCGGCTTCAGAAATGGCCTCGCAAAGGCCCCCCAAAAAGGGAAGGACAACCTCGTTGGATCCCAGATTGCCCTTTAAAAAAAGAGGAAAAATAAGCTTATGAGTAATTTTCTCAAAAAACTATAAATTTGCATATATCCCATACATCTTTTGTTATCCCTTCACCCAAAAGAAAGGGGAGACTATTTTTTCTACATTTATGCAAAGAATGTGAGGACCATAGAATGTGGCTAATGTTTCAGTATATCAGGATCATGCTCTCTAGAATATAGAAAGGAAGACATACTTGCCGACCTGCTGAATATAGGGAATTAATGATGGGCCTTTTTTAATTGGAGAAGAATTGAATGTAGATTTAATCAGTTAATCACATCAGTGAGCCATTAGTCAGGTAGGTATAGAGCAGGCAAGTAAGGAAAGTATGGCAAAGTATGCTTAATTTTGTCTCTTAGAGAAGTGTCACAGAGCGGTAAAACATACAGTTCAGAGGAGAGGAGATTTTGGTCTTACTTACTTATTAGATGTAAGGATGATATTTAGGCAGCTGGAACGAAAAGCGTCCTGAGGGTTAGATGGTGGGATAGCACACTGGGCAGGACGCCAAGACGCGGCTTAAATAGCCGCCGGCGCCTGCGCAGTGAGATTCCAACCGGAGGTGTCAGCAGAGGAAGGAATATCACTCTGCAGTGTGCGCATGCGTCAGACGGAGCGACGCATACAGGGAGGGCGGGTATCCGGAGATCCTAGAGGAGAGGAAACTCCGGAGTCACGCCGTCCCAGGGGGTGGTGTCATTGCGCATGGCACAGCGCATGAGAGCGTCCTGTCAAGCTGGTACTTGTGAGGATAAAGAACTAGGCTAACACATTTAAAGAAAGAAAAAGAAAGCAATCATATGGACAAAGAGAGAGAAGAAAGAGGAGGGGAGAGAATAGAAAGAGGCAATGGAAAGAAGAAGAAAGGGGGGAAAAAAGAAAAGGGGGAAAGATAAAATAGATTGAAAAGGAGGATGAAAAGAAAAGGGGAAAAGTAAGTTAGATTGAAAAAGAGAATGGAAATATATATGAAGCAATAAATGAGAATGAATAAAAAAATAAATGAAAAAGTGTAAAAAAAAATATATATGGAAAAATAAATATGAAAAAAAAAAAATATGAAAAATCATGAAGTTAGAATTAAATTTGATTCCATTTAATTTATCGACCTAAGGAAGGGGAGATGTATGAAAAGGTATATATATATATATCTATATATATTTTTATATATTCAAAAACTGGGGGGGGGGGGGGAAGAAAACGAGTAGTCCAAAGAAAGGGGGGGGCCCCAGGGGACGGTCTGCACGGCGCCCCCCCAGAAAGCCGAGGTGCTGGGAGAGCGTCATGCAGATCAACCCCACCGACGCACGAATACACCGACATGACAAGCCCAATTAAGCGGACGAGTCTGCAGTGTAAAAAAGTGCCACGCCGTCATCAAAGATGGTTCGGCGTGGCCCACGTGCGCCGGGGCGAGGACAGATCCAAAGCCAGGCAACCACAAAAATAATTATAAACTAAATAGGAAAGTTTTAGAATTCTTTTGGATAATATCCTTCAAAGTGACTACAGAAGACATCATTTTTGCAAGTAAAGCACGGTGGGCATAATTAGGTAGGCAAAGGATGAATAAAAAATAAAAAAATAAAATCTACCTTTAGTCTGGTTTTCCGCCTAAATAATAACAAAACATTTCCTTTGCCCAAGTTCTCCTGTTCTGCATCTCCATAGGTATATATAAGCAGTGTGAGATCTCCAGCACTTGTTAGTCTTACCAGATTTGTAGTGAGATTTGTTGATGTCACTGCTGTGCTGCTCACTGTTCTCCTTGCTGTAGAGGAAGCTGTACCTGAGGACCTGCAGTGCAAGGTTCTCTGTGCTTCTGTTTCCTCCGTTCTGTGGCTACATAAAGGAATCCTTCCTCCTGCTGGTGACCCTTCTAGTGATATAAAGATCTGTATAGAGGAATCAGGACCTCCTTCCCCCTGCTGGTGATCCCTCTAGTGATACAAAAAGCTATAAAGAGGATTTGGGACCTCCTTCCGCTGATGGTGATCCCCTCTAGTGATATAAAGATCTATATAGAGGAATCAGGACCTCCCTTCTCCTGCTGGTGATCCCTCTAGTGATATAAAGATCTATATAGAGGAATCAGAACCTCCTTCCAACTGCAGGTGATCCCTCTAGTAATATAAAGATCTATATAGAAGAATCAGGACCTCCTTCCTCCTGCTGGTGACCCCTCTAGTGATATAAAGATCTATATAGAGGAATCAGGACCTTCTTCCTCCCGCTGGTGACCCCTCTAGTGATAGTAGGATCTATATAGAGGAATCAGGACCTCCTTCCTCCCACTGGTGACCCCTCTAGTGATAGAAAGATCTATATAGAGGAATCAGGACCTCCATCCTCCTGCTGGTGGAAATGGAATATCCGGTATGGGTACTCTGGCCTGAGGGCCAGCTGTTTCCTATGCCAATTTCATGGATCTGTTCCTGACAGGGACATAAATCAGTAGAAAGCACCACCATTTGTGGTGTGGAGGTGCGACAGAATTTTAAACACCGTCTACAAGACTCGTTATGAATTCCAGGGAATGCATATTGTATTGCTAACAGTTACAGACTATTATTTTGAGCTGTGTTAAAACATATTAACCCAAATCCACTTCACAAAGCTTCTCCCTTTCCCCGTTACCTTCCCGCCATCTGTACATTTTACCTCCATCCATAATAATAAGTCTTTGAAATGGTTACTTATGTATCAGAATTTGCAGCCGATAATAAATTTTATGAGCTACAGCTCTCAGCGTCAGCAAACACTAACTTCCCGTCAGAGCGTGTTCCGCTGAGATATTCTACACAGGAATTATGGATGTACTGCTGGATTGTTTGTGATCAAACAATAGTTTTTATTTGCTCTTGCTCATCATTTGAAGTAGCACATAACTCATTATCCCCCACATATTGTGGTTTAGGTACATTCTGTAACTTGCATTGGTATAATTTAAAAAACATCAAAAATACATTAGAGAAAATGATATGAATTTCTTTTATTGTAACATTAAGGCAATACTATTGAACGAGGCATAATGTATTGGTGCAATTTAAATCTAAGCGTTAACTTGTCTTGGAAAATTGTTCCCATCTTTTTTCAGAGATTTAAATCTCTGTCCTGCTGTATAATATTGGCAATATAATACAAAGACTATTAAAATCTCTGTAAGCCTGGTGGAGCATAAAAAATACGTGTCATACTTCATTAATTCAACTTAAGGTTTTCCTATATGAGCAGATAACAATTTAAAGGAAAGTTTCTGGAAAATTAACAATCCCTTTCACAGCTTAGAGATGTCCACCACTGAGAGAAGTCTAGTCACTGAAATTCCCTATTCTTCCTTCCTTCCCTTCCTTCCCTTCCTTCCCTTCCTTCCCTTCCTTCCTTCCTTCCTTCCTTCCTTCCTTCCTTCCTTCCTTCCTTCCTTCCTTCCTTCCTTCCTTCCTTCCTTCCTTCCCTTCCCTTCCCTTCCCTTCCCTTCCCTTCCTTTCCTTTCCTTTCCTTTCCTTTCCTTCCTTCCTTCCTTCCTTCCTTCCTTCCTTCCTTCCTTCCTTCCTTCCTTCCTTCCTTCCTTCCTTCCTTCCTCACCCTTTTCCTTTCTTCTCACTTCATTCTTGTCAGTGGTGTCTCCAGCTTTCATATTTAGGGGGGGCACATGGGGGGGCAGGGACAAAAGTAGGGGGGCAACTATAAAATGCAATTATATATATATCCTGGGGCCTATATATATACTGCGATCCCACAACGGGTCCTTTCACATTTTCTGCAGTGAGCTCCCTTCCTACTGTATTGGGCCCCCCCCAGGGTGGCAGAAAACAAGAGATATATGTCACCAGCATACCAAGAAAATATAAGGATCCAAAGCAGTGGGAGAACTATCAGGGTTGCAAAGGTTGTCTTGCCAACGGGCCCTGGTGTTCTGCCACTGTGGGGTTCCCCAGCCTCCTCTTGCTGTCCTGCCCCTGCTATTGACAGCGCTGGTCTGGCATCTCTTAGAATTTACAGGCTCGTTCTCCTGTCCTAAGGACGGGAGAAATCAGTCTGTTTTTTCAGTAACTGAGAGTCCTGGTGGAGTCCTTCCTGCAACTCGCTCTTCTCCCTGCCAATGAGGATGCAGGGGAAGGAGCAGATCAGGCGGCCGTGGTTGTGTGAGCGCTCGCATTATGCAGTGTCAGCGAGCAGAGGGAGGGGGGAGGAATCACCCACAGGAGCTGACTGTGGACACTCTTCCTCTCAATAGAGACTGTGTTACTCCAGTGGCGGCCCGAGTAAGATGTGGCGCATCCGCTACGAATGCAAACAAAAAGACATTGCCTTTGTATAAAAAAAAAAAAAAAAATTTACATTTTTTAATAGGGGGGGGGGGGGCACATGGTGGGGCACAGCATAATGTTGGGGGGGGGGGTCGGTGCCCCCTCTGGCCCCCACTAGGGACGCCATTGATTCTTGTTCCGTAGCTTTCAGTTTTTTTATTTTATTTTCTGTTTCCTTATTCCTCTACCCTTTCCCCATCTCATCTCCTCTCCCGTTCCCCTCATTTTTCCTTTCCTCTCCTCTCCCCCCATCTTCTCTCCTCTCCCGTTCCCCTCATTTTTCCTTTCCTTTTCTCTCCCTCCCATCTCCTCTCCTCTCCTTTTTCCTCTCCTCTCCTCTCCTCTTCTCCCCTCATTTTCCTTTCCTCTCCCCCCATCTCCTCTCCTCCCTTATCCTCTCCCGTTCCCCTCATTTTTCCTTTCCTCTCCTCTCCCCCCATCTCCTCTCCTCCCCTCTCCTCTCCTCCCCTCTCCAGTTCCCCTCATTTTTCCTTTCCTCTCCCCCATCTCCTCTCCTCTCCCATTCCCCTCATTTTTCCTTTCCTCTCCTCTCCTCTCCCTCCCCTCCCCTCTCCTCTCCTCTCCAATTCCCCTCATTTTTCCTTTCCTCTCCCCCATCTCCTCTCCTCTCCCGTTCCACTCATTTTTCCTTTCCTCTATTCTCCCCCATCTCCTCTTCTTATTCTTCCTCTCCTCTCTCCTCCTTCCCACCTCTCTACGTATTTCTTCCTACCTCCCCTATGTTTTCAGCCCCCCTCCCATCTCCCCTTCCCAATGCTCTCCTCTGCCCCCCCCCCCTCATTTTTTCTCTCCTCTCCCCCTCATTTTACCTCTTTTCTCCCCACCCCCATCTCCTCTTCTATATTTTCTTCTCCTCTCTCCTCCTTCCCTTCTCTCTACTCCCCCCCCAGCACCTTACTTTTCCTGCCCCCCCTTCTCCCCTTCCCTTTCCCTATGCTCTCCTCTGCCCCCCTCCCCTCATATTTCCTCTCCTCTCCCCATCTCCTCTCCTCTCCTCCCCGCTCCATTTCTCCCCTCTCCTCGCCTCTCCCGTTGCCCTCATTTTTCCTTTCCTCTTCCCCCGATCTCCTCTCCTCCCCTCTCCTCTCCCGTTCCCCTAATTTTTCCTTTCCTTTACTCTCCCCCATCTCCTCTCCTCCCCTCTCCTCTCCCGTTCCCCTCATTTTTCCTTTCCTCTCCTCTTCCCCCCATTTCCTCTCCTCCCCTCTCCAGTTCCCCTCATTTTTTCTTTCCTCTCCCCCCATCTCCTCTCCTCTCCCGTTCCTTTCATTTTTCCTTTCCTCTCCTCTCCTCTCCCCCATCTCCTCTTCTTATTTTTCCTCTCCTTTGTCCTCCTTCCCACCTCTCTACTTACTTTTTTCCACCTCTCCTTATGTTTTCAGCCCCCCTCCCTTCTAGCCTTCCATTTTCCTATGCTCTCCTCTGCCCCCCTCCCCTCATATTTCCTCTCCTCTCCCCTCCCCATCTCCTCACCTCTCCTTCCCTCTCCTCTTCTCTCCTCTCTCATTCCCCTCATTTTTCCTTTCCTCTTCTCCCCCCCATCTCCTCTCCTACCCTCTCCTCTCCTCTCCTCTCCTCTCCCGCTCCCCTCATTTTTCCTTTCCCCCCTCCCCATCTCCTCTCCTCCCCTCTTCAGTTCCCCTCATTTTTCCTTTCCTCCCCCCCCATCTCCTCTCCTCTCCCATTCCTCTCATTTTTCCTTTCCTCTCCTCTCCTCTCCCCCCATCTCCTCTTCTTATTTTTTCTCTCCTCTCTCCTCCTTCCCACCTCTCTACTTACTTTTTCCCACCTCTCTTCTATATTTTCTTCCCCTCTCTCCTCCTTCCCTTCTCTCTACTTACTCCCCCCTCCTTACTCCCCCCCCTTTTCTCCCCTTACCTTTTCCTATGTCCTCCTCTGCCACCCTCCCCTCATTTTTCTTCTCCTCTCCCCTCCCCATCCCTCACTTTTTCTCTCCTCCCCCCTTTTAATTGTCCTCTACTTATTTATCCTCCTTTCCTCCCCCCTACTTACTTTTTCTCCCATCTCCTTACTTTTCCTGCCCCCCTCTCTTCTCTCCTTCCCTTCCCATTTCCTCTGCCCCACCCCCATTTTTTATTTTATTCATTCCTTCCTTTCTGCCTCTCACACTCCTTTCCAAAATGTCAATGTCTTCTACCTTTCTCACCACATTCTTGTTTCTTTACCTTCAGTTTTTATTTTTTCCTTTCTGTTTCCTTATTCCTCTACCCTTTCTCCTCTCCCCTTCCCTCATTTTACCCCCCCCCCCCCCCCATCTCCTGTTCTTATTTTTCCTCTCCTCTCTCCTTCTTCCCTCCTCTCTATTTGCTCCCCCCCTTACTTTTTCTGCCCCCCCCTCCTCCCCTTTTTTCCTATACTCTCCTCTGCCCCCCTCCCCTCATTTTGCTTCTCCTCTCCCCTTGATCTCTTCACCTCTCACCCCCTCACTTTTCCTCTCTTCCCCATTTTTCATTACCTCCTTTTTTTCCTCCTTTCCTTTCTTCCCCTCCTCTCTCCTCTCCCGATTTTGATCTCCTCTTATTATTTTTCCTCTCCTCTCTCCCCATCTCCTCCCCTCTCCTCGCCTCTATTCTGTTCTCCTCTCTCTATCTTTTACCTCCTTTCTGTTCCATTCTTTCCTTTTCTTTTCTTTCCCTACTCCTCCCCCTTTCCCTTTCCTTTTCCTTCCTTGTTGCCTTTTTCTTGGCCACATTTCTTTTCCTTCTCCTGAAAAAACATTTTATGATGCCAAAATGAAGCTTCTTTTTATTGGAAATGTCATCTTTTCACAGACATCAACTTTGTTTTTCTAACGTCCCAACATGTGTTCATGAATATTTTATTTAGAATACTTTTACACCGACGTGTCAATGAATAAAGTATTATACCCTGAGCAAGTCAGGTGATGTTTCACAGCTTAAAAAAAAAAAAAAAAAGAGGAAACGGCTCAATACGAGTTTCATGCATTTTTAAAAACTGAACTTTAGGCACAGAAAGTGTCATTGAAATATTTTCCTTAATAGCCACAAAGGATAAAAATCCCCTTCGTGTGCACTGAATGCCTTTACAAACCCTGATATTTCCTTGTAAATATAACAGTGACATCATCACTGTGCTGTACATAGCCTGTGCAGACAGCAGAGCTGTGGGAGGGGCCCAGCAGGCTCCACCCACTGCAGGCTGCCTGTAGAAAACTACAGGAGTGGGTGGAGACAAGACCAGTCACCCTGGACAAGGAGAGAGAGAGCAGAGCTGTGGGAGGGGCCAAGCAGCTCCACCCACTACAGACTGCCTGCAGAAAACTACAGGAGGGGGCGAAGACAAGACCAGTCACCCTGCACAAGGAGAGAGAACAGAGCTGTGGGAGGGGTCCAGTAGGCTCCACCCACTACTTGCTGCCTGTAGAAAACTACAGGAAGGGGCGGAGACAAGACCAGTCACCCTGCACAAAGAAAGAGAGCAGAGCTGTGGGAAGGACCCAGCAGGCTCCACCCACTACAGGCTGTCTGTAGAAAACTACAGGAGGGGGCGGAGACAAGACCAGTCACCCTGCACAAGAAGAGAGAGCAGAGCTGTGGGAAGGACCCAGCAGGCTCCACCCACTACAGGCTGCCTGTAAAAAACTACAGGAGGGGGCGGAGACAAGACCATCATCCTGCATAAGGAGTGAGAGCAGCAGTGAGCGGTCTTTATTACAGGAAGTCTCACACTGGATTACTGCACAGATTGGGAAGGAATACACAAAGATCATCGAGACTCAAGAATATACCTATAGAGGGTTTACAGGTCATTCTACAAAATACAATGCAAAAAAAGCAAGGAGCCCAAACAACAATATTTTTGGTTCTTACACAAGTTTAGGGAACTCTGAATGTGGATCCCTGTATAGACATAATAAATTAATATTGAATTAAAGAGATGCACTATCCAGTGCATACAATTTTATATGCAATTATACAATTACAGTATGTCCAAAAAACCAAAAAGGTAGTCCGTGTCAACCAAAAATGTGTGTTGTTTTTAGTGTATCACTCAGTAGAAAAATACATACCTAAATCCTCCTCAAATACAGTATCATGAAACCAGTGATCCTCAAATGCTCTCCATTAAGACAGCCACCACCATAATTATATCCTCCACCTTCCCTGATCTGTGTAAAACTGGATGCTTACCCTTCTTAATGGACCTCTTAAGTTCTGTATTCTTTAAAAGGAGCAGTACTGGGAGGTGAGTAGGTCGTAGAATAATGGGACGGTGCCTGGAGGTGTGTAGGTGTTGGAACCATGGGATGATGCCTGGAGGTGTGTAGGTGCTGGAACCATGGGACGGTGCCTGGAGGTGTGTAGGTGGGGGAACCATGGGACAGTGCCTGGAGGTGTGTAGGTGGTGGAACCATGGGACGGTGCCTGGAGGTGTGTAGGTGGGGGAACCATGGGACGGTGCCTGGAGGTGTGTAGGTGGGGGAACCATGGGACAGTGCCTGGAGGTGTGTAGGTGGTGGAACCATGGGACGGTGCCTGGAGGTGTGTAGGTGGGGGAACCATGGGACGGTGCCTGGAGGTGTGTAGGTGCTGGAACCATGGGACGGTGCCTGGAGGTGTGTAGGTGCTGGAACCATGGGACGGTGCCTGGAGGTGTGTAGGTGGTGGAACCAAGGGACGGTGCCTGGAGGTGTGTAGGTGGGGGAACCATGGGACAGTGCCTGGAGGTGTGTAGGTGGTGGCACCATGGGATGATGCCTGGAGGTTTGTAGGTGGTGGAACCAAGGGACAGTGCCTGGAGGTGTGTAGGTGGTGGAACCATGGGACAGTGCCTGGAGGTGTGTAGGTGGTGGAACCATGGGACGGTGCCTGGAGGTGTGTAGGTGGTGGCACCATGGGATGATGCCTGGAGGTTTGTAGGTGGTGGAACCAAGGGACAGTGCCTGGAGGTGTGTAGGTGGTGGAACCATGGGACAGTGCCTGGATGTGTGTAGGTGGTGGAACCATGGGACGGTGCCTGGAGGTGTGTAGGTGGTGGAACCATGGGACGGTGCCTGGAGGTTTGTAGGTGGTGGCACCATGGGATGATGCCTGGAGGTTTGTAGGTGGTGGAACCAAGGGACAGTGCCTGGAGGTGTGTAGGTGGTGGAACCATGGGACAGTGCCTGGAGGTGTGTAGGTGGTGGAACCATGGGACGGTGCCTGGAGGTGTGTAGGTGGTGGCACCATGGGATGATGCCTGGAGGTTTGTAGGTGGTGGAACCATGGGACAGTGCCTGGAGGTGTGTAGGTGGTGGAACCAAGGGACAGTGCCTGGAGGTGTGTAGGTGGTGGAACCATGGGACGGTGTACCTCTTTATACATTTAAAACAGCATCTGCATTAATTTTACACATCTTTTGCCACTTATAACAGCATGTATTATTCGCTCTATGATTGTACATTTGGCCATCTGGCCAATGATGCCCTTTTGAATTTTTGCTCCTACCTAATCTAAAAAGAAACAAAACCCTTTTCCAGTGGCAATTAAATGGCGGCTGATGGTTTAAATGGCACTTTTTTTTTCAGTTCATGAGATTTGTGAGCGTATCTCACGGCGCGTTCGTTTTTTAAGCTGAAAAGCGAGCTAAACTTTAGGTCGATTCCCGCAATGCCATCATGTGCACATTCAAACAAATTCAAAGGATCATTAGAACCTTAATAGTCTTACTCGAAAACTGTCCAAATCGTTTTCCCGCGCCACAGTAATGCAGGGAAAAAAAAAAAAAAAAGGAACGGCTCCTAAATATGAAATAACCCGACCTATTACAATAATTAGCCGAGCTTCTACCGTATGAGACAATAATAATAATATTACTGGCGCACAATTTTTCATCGAGTAAATAGACAGGCAGACAGGATTCATCAAGGATTTTGATTTGATGCCTTCTGTGCTTATGAGAGTTGGCAAGTGAACGCGGTGTAATGCGATGATAGCGATGTCTGCCGGATGACGGGAAGTAGATAGAAACTAAAAGTAATGAGAAGATACATTTCGTTTTTTTTTTTTAAAGAATGTTAAAGGGGCAATCCATCTTCAGACAACTTCAAGGATAATTGGACTTTCAGTGCAGATCATTCATCTGCCCTTTTTTTCCCTGCTGGCAGAGTAAAAAAAAAAAAAAATAATAATAATTTGCTTTGCTGGAAAGCCAACGCTGAGGAAGTTCGGAAGTTCATCCCGGTCACCACCGCAGGGCGCTCTCAGGAGGGGGGTTGGGGGGCTTCAGTACACTTTCACCCCCTTCCTGCTCAGAAAAGTTTTCAGCTTTCAGCACTGTCACACTTTGAATGACAAATACGCGGTCGTGCAGCGCTGTACCCAGATGACATTTTTAGCATTTTTTTTGAGACATAAAGAGCTTCCTTTTGATGGTATTTAATCACCACTGGATTTTTTCTTTTGTTAAATAAATGCAAAAAAAAAAGACTGAACATTTTGAAAAAATGAAAAAAAAAGTTTTTCTTACACAATTTTGCAAATACCGTAAGTAATTTTTATTCTTCACTGATGGGCACTGATGTGGCTGCACTGATGTGCACTGAGAAGGCTGCACTGATGAAGCAGGACTGATGGGCACTGATGAGGCTGCAGTGATGAGGTGACACTGATAGGCACTGATGGGCACTGATGAGACTGCACTGATGGACAGACATGGGGCTGCACTGATGTGCACTGATGAGGCTGCACTGACCGCACTGATGAGGCAGGACTGATGGGCACTGATGAGGCTGCAATGATGAGGTGACACTGATGGGCACTGATGCAGCTGCACTAATGTGCACTGATGAGACTGCACTGATGGATAGACATGAGGCTGCACTGATGTGCACTGATGTGGCTGCATTGATGGGCACTGATGAGGCTGCAGTGATGAGGTGACACTGATGGGCACTATTAATCTGCACTGATGAGGCTGCACTGATGAGGGTGCACTGATGCGGCGGCACTGATGAGGATGCTGGGTGCACTGATGAGGGTGCACTGATGCAGTGGGACTGATGGGCACTAATGTGGCTGCACTGATGGGCACAGATGATGCTGCACTGATGGGCACTAATGTGGCTGCACTGATGGGCACTAATTTGGCTGCACTAATAGGCACAAATGATGCTGCACTGATGGGCACTGAGTATGCTGCACTGATGTGGCAGGACTGATGGGCACTGATGAGGCTGCAGTGATGAGGTGACACTGATAGGCACTGATAAGATGCACTAGTGGGCACTGATACAGTTGCACTGATGTGCACTGATGGACAGACACGAGGCTGCACTAATGTGCACTGATCGGCACTACGGCTGCACTGATGAGGGTGCACTGATGCGGATGCACTGATGAGGGTGCACTGATGAGGATGCACTGATGAGGGTGCATTGATAGGCACCGATGAGGTGGCACTGATGGGCAATGATGAGGTGGCACTGATGGGCACTGATGAGGCTGCACTGATAATGCGGCATTGATGGGGAATGATGAGGCAGCACTGATGGGCAATGATGGGGCTGCACTGATAATCAGGGCACTAATGAGGCAACACTGTCTAACATTGTAAACATTGTACTCAGTGCTCCTCTCACAGATCCGGCTCTCCTTCTCTCGGATACGGTCTCAGTGTGAGGGAAGGAGAGCCTTTAAGAGGCAAAGACCTGTAATGTTTACATCTGTGATCGTTTGTGATTGGACACAGCCAGTGCTGTACTTTGGCCTAGGCCGACAATGCCCAGGCCTTAGGCGGCACTGTGCTGGGGAGGCGGCCCCCCCCCCACGAAAAAAGATTTGACAGATATTTGTGCAGGAAAGATGTCTATACAAAATCGCACCACAAAGTCGCCAAAAGTAGTGCAGGAACTACTTTTGAGAATCGGTGCGGCGCAGGCAAAGTCGGCGTCGCACCAATTCGGACGGTGCCATTGCCGGCAATAGCCGCTGGTTTGGCATGTGATTTGGCATGTCAAATCGCATGCCAAATCGGCCCTAGGTGAACAAGTGCTTAAAGAAGAACTGCAGTCTGCTCATATAATTTGGTATGACTAGAATGCAATTGGAGACCCTTATTGGGTACTGATGAGGCTGCGCTGATGGGCACTGGTGAAGCTGCACTGATGGGCACTGCTGAAGCTGCATTGATGGGCACTGATCAGGCTGCATTGATGGGCACTGATGAGGCTGCGCTGATGGGCATTGGTGATGCTGCATTGATGGACACTGAGGAGGCAGCATTGATGGGCACTGGTGAGGCTGCATTGATAGGCACTGATGATGC
The DNA here is from genome assembly GCA_037952835.1 of Lithobates septentrionalis. Lineage (NCBI taxonomy): Eukaryota > Metazoa > Chordata > Amphibia > Anura > Ranidae > Lithobates > Lithobates septentrionalis. Next base: position 730,170 of record JBBDGP010001035.1, on the reverse strand, counting down.
TGCATTGATGGGCACTGAGGAGGCTGCATTGATAGGCACTGTTGATGCTGTATTGATGGGCTTTGAGGAGGCGGCATTGATGGGCACTGAGGAGGCGGCATTGATGGGCACTGGTGAAGCTGCATTGATGAGCACTGGTGAAGCTGCATTGATGAGCACTAATGAGGCTGCGCTGATAGGTACTGGTGAGGCTGCACTGATGGGCACTGGTGCGGCTGCATCTATGGGAACTGGTGAAGCTGCATTGATGGGCACTGATCAGGCTGCATTGATGGGCACTGGTGAAGCTGCATTGATGGGCACTGATGAGGCTGCGCTGATGGGCAATGGTGATGCTGCATTGATGGGCACTGATCAGGCTGCATTGATGGGCACTGGTGAAGCTGCATTGATGGGCACTGATGAGGCTGCGCTGATGGGCAATGGTGATACTGCATTGATGGGCACTGATGAGGCTGCATTGATGGGCACTGGGGAAGCTGCATTGATGGGCACTGATGAGGCTGCGCTGATGGGCAATGGTGATGCTGCATTGATGGGCATTGATGAGGCTGCACTTGGTACCCACTTTTATTGTACCGAGAGGAAGAGGTGGGGCTCTAAGAAATAAAAGGTGGAGCCTAAAGAGGAAGGGGTGTGGTTTACAGATGACAGGGTGGGTCTTAAACAGGAAGGGGCGTGACATTGACAGGGAGGGGTGGGTCATATTGAAATTAGGGAGGTGCACAAGTTTAGTCAGGCCTAGGGCAGCACAAAACCTAAATACACCACTGGACACAGCAGCCACGTGGAAAAGGGCCACTGTGATTGGCTCTTTACCCCGATCTGTGATTCGCTGTGTCCAAGGCACATAGAGGTCACATCGAGTTTCCGATGCATGCAGGATGCATGTCCACGGGAGGATGTCCAAGGATGCCCTCCTAGAACTAGAGAACGGCCGTATTCTGACAGTGGGGAGGCTTTTCCACCAATCAGAGCTGCTGGCTATAGCCTGTGGTGCTGATTGAGCAAGGAAAACCCCAGGAAAAAAACGACTTCTGTACAACCACAGTACTCACACATGGATGAAGATGTGGCCGGTCCTTGCTGAACAAGTCGAATTTTGATTCCATGTATTGGCCGTCTTAGACCTTTCTGCTGCCATTGCTACAGTTGAGCACCCGCTCCTCCTCAAAAACTCCAATCCCTTGGCTTCCAAGACTCTGCTCCTTGCTGGTTCTCCTCTTACCTATCTCACCAAAACTTCAGTGTCACTTACAACTCTCCCTCCTCCGCTCCTCTTCTTCTTTCCATAGGGGTCCCCCCAAGGTTCTGTCAGGGAAAGTGCTGTGATCTCTGTGAGAGGTAATAAGTATATCTGATGTAAGGTCCACTTGTGGTTGTCCACCTTCACCTATACCTTGTGAAGTGCCCATCCTCAGGTGATATACATAGGAGGAAACAAACCCTACATTCTGCTATAAAAACACATTCATTAAAAAAAAAAAAAGAAAAGGAAAAAAATCTAATTTCTTCATAAATTTGGACCAATATATATTCTGCTACATATTTTTGGTTAAAAAAAAATCCCAATAAGCGCAAATTGATCGGTTTGCGCAAAAAATGTAGCGTCTACAAACTATGGGATTTATTTTTAAAAAAATTCTTTACTAGTAATGACACCCATCAGCGACTTAGAGCAGGACGGCGATATTGTGACGGGAAATCGGACACTAACTGACACTTTTGACACTTTGTGACGACCGGTGAATTTAATACAGGGATCGGTAGATATGTGCAATTCGTTTAGTTCCGAATTCGTTTTTTTTAACGAATTTTGACAAATTAGTTCATTCCGAAATTTCCGAATTTCCGAATTTTTCAATTTCCGAATTTCAAATTTCCGAATTTTCAAATTTTCGAATTTTCGAAAATTCGAAATTTCGGAAATTCGGGAATTCGAAACTTAGGAAATTGGAAAATTTCGGTAATTGGAACATTTGGGAAATTCAAAAATTTGAATTCGGAAATTCGGAAGTTTGGAAAATCAAAATTAGGAAATATGAAAATTCGAAATCAGGAAATTCGAATATTCGAAATTTCATAAATTTGAAAATTTGAAATTTGAATAAATCTTCTTTTTATTCAAAGACAAGTAATACACATCATACCATCTTCAAAAATACATACATTAAAAATTCCTTTTACATAATAAATAATCTTAATGATACCCACTTCCTCCTGTTTCTATAGAATCATCTAACTAAATTCCTATTGCTCATACATACATCCAAACATTAAAAAAAAAATTTGGACATTTGAAAATCCAAAAATAAGAATGTTAGTGAACATAACGAACACAAATTTATCCAAAGTTACGAATTATCTGAAATAACGAATGCCACATCTAAATGAATGGAACATAACAATCTAATAATAATACATAACAATAATAAAACCTTTTTATTATTATTATTTATTATTAATTTGTTCCATTCCATTTGTTTAGATGTGGCATTCGTTATTTTGGATAATTGGTAATTTGTGGATAAATTCGTATTCATTACGTTCACTAACAGCCACATTTGAAAAGAAATTACAATACCTATAATTTAATAATTAGTTATTATTAGTTAGTTGTTATTTCGAATTTTACTGATGTTCTTTCTTTTTTTCAGATTTTCACATTTTTGAATTTCCGAATTCCGAAAATCCGAAAATTTGGAAATCCGGCATTCAAAAATTCAGAAATTCAGAGTTCGAAAATACAAAATTCGGAAATTTAAGAATTCGGAAATTCCAAAATTTGGAAATTCCAAAATTCCAAAATTCGAAACTCGCAATTTGAAAATTCGTAATTCAAAAATTCAGAAATTCGGAATAAAAAAATACAAAATTCGGAAAATTGACAGTTCGGAAATTTGAAAATTTAAAAAATTCGGAAATTCGAAACTCGGCAATTTGAAAATTCTGAAATTCGAAATTCTGAAATTTGAAAATTCGGAAATGCGAAAACTCTGAAATCTGAAAATTCGGAATTTTCGGATTTCCGAATTCCGAATTTCCGAAAAAAAGCAAAAAAAAAAACGAATGAAACGAAAACGAACTAATTTCTTGTCAGTGCACATGTCTAGGATCGGTGCTAAAAATATGAACTGTCACTGTACTAATGACACTGGTTGGGAAGGTGTAACATCGGGGTGATCAAAGGGTTAACTGTGTGCCTAGCCAGTGTTTGTGTACCGTGGGGGAGGTGCTTTTACTAGGGGAAGCCATGGATCCACCTCCTTGCTTTGCAGGAACACCGGATCCATGCCTTCCCCACTAACAGAACGGCGATTGGCCTTGTTTAGACAGGCAGATCGCCGTTCTGGCTTTCTGACTAACTATCGAAGATTGCCGGCGGACATCAAGTCCTCGATACCCGCAGATCAGCTCCTACTGTGTATGGTCGGGTCGCTGGCGGCACGCATGGCACTAGGTACGTGATCTTACACAGCAGCGCCACCTTGCTGCAGTGTAAGTACATTATACTGGCGGCAAGTGGTTAACATCGGTAATATCGCGTGACATAAAACATTGGGACTACCACTATTTTATTCTCTAGGGTGTCCGCTTTCAGAAATTATATCATGTTTTTGGGGGTTTTATGTAATCTTCAGGCATAAAATGATTTTTTTATGCATGTGTGCAAAAATAAAATGCAAAAAACGGTTCTGGCAGCGAAAAAGGTTAACCGCCAGCGGGCCGCTCCTGCTGTGATTGGACGCACTTTAAATGCATGAAACAGTTTTTCTTTCCTTACAAAAAAAAAAATGCATTTGAAAAATTGCTGCGCAAATACCGTGCGCGATAAAAAGTTGCAACGACCGCCAAAATAATATATCGTAAAATATCATCTTTCACATAATGCAAAAAAAAATTAGGCTAACTTTCTGGGTTTTTTTTTTTTTTTTTTTTAATGCATGAAACTGTTTTTATTTTCCCCCCAAAAAAATGCATTTGAAAAATTGCTGCGCAAATACCGTGCGAGATAAGAAGTTGCAACGACCGCCATTTTATTCTTTTCTCCTCTGTAACTCAAAACAGGTAACCTGTAAAAATTTTTGAAGCGTTGCCTATGGGGGATTTTTAAGTACCGAAGTTTGGCGCCATTCCACGAGCGTGCGCAATTTTGAAGCGCGGCATGTTAGGTATCTATTTGCTCGCCATAAAATATCATCTTTCACATTATGCAAAAAAAAAATGGGCTAACTTTACTTTTTTTTGTTTTGTTTTTTTAATGCATGAAACACATTTGAAAAATACCGTGTTCGGTATCTATTATGACATGTTCGGTATCTATCTACTTTACTGTCATCTTTCACATTATGCAAAAAAAAATTAGGTTAACTTTACTTTTTTTTTTTTTTTTAAATGCATGAAACTGTTTTTTCTTTTTTTTACAAAAAAAACACGCTTGGAAAATTGCTGCGCAAATACCATGCGCGATAAAAAGTTGCAACGACCGCCATTGTATTCTCTTCTCCTCTGTAACTCAAAACAGGTAACCTGTAAAAAATTTTAAAGCGTCGCCTATGGGGATTTTTAAGTACCGAAGTATGGCGCCATTCCACGAGCGTGTGCCATTTTGAAGCGTGACATGTTGGGTATCTATTTACTCGGCGTAAAAATATCATCTTTCACATTATGCAAAAAAAAAAATTAGGCTAACTTTACTGATTAATTTATTTATTTAATTTCTTTAAATGCAAAAAACAGTTTTTTCTTTAAAAAAAAAAAATGCGTTAAAAAAATTGCTGCGCAAATACCGTGCCAGATAAAAAGTTGCAACGACTGCCATTTTATTATCTTCTCCTCTGTAACTCAAAACATGTAACTTGTAAAAAAAATTTAAAGCGTCGCCTATGGGGATTTTTAAGTACCGAAGTTTGGCGCCATTCCACAAGCGTGCGCAATTTTGAAGCGTGACATGTTAGGTATCAATTTACTTGGCGTAAAAGATCATCTTTCACATTATGCAAAAAAAAAATTAAAAATTAGGCTAACTTTACAGTTTTTTTTTTTTTTTATACTAATGCATGAAATTTTACAAAAAAAAACACGTTTGATAAATACAGTGTTCGGTATCTATTATGACATGTTCAGTATCTATTTACTTTACTATCATCTTTCCTATTATGCAAAATATAATTAGGCTAACTTTACTGTTTTTTTTTTTTTTTTTTAAATGCATGAAACTGTTTTTATTTTTTCCCCCAAAAAAACACATTTGAAAAATTGCTGCGCAAATACCATGCGAGATAAAAATTTGCAACGACCGCCATTGTATTCTCTTCTCCTCTGTAACTCAAAACGTCACCTATGGGGATTTTTAAGTACTGATGTTTGGCGCCGTTCCACGAGCGTGCGTCATTTTGAAGCGCAACATGTTAGGTATCTATTTATTTGGCGTAATATCATCTTTCACATTATGCAAAAAAAAAAAAATACGCTGACTTTATTTTTTATCCTTTTTTAAATTCATGAAACAGTTTTTAAAAAAAAAAAAAAAAAAAAAAGAAAAAACCCACACGCTTGAAAAATTGCTGCGCAAATACCATGCGAGATAAAAAGTTGCAACGACCGCCATTGTATTCTCTTCTCCTCTGTAACTCAAAACATCACCTATGGGGATTTTTAAGTACTGATGTTTGGCGCCGTTCCACGAGCGTGCGTCATGTTGAAGCGCAACATGTTAGGTATCTATTTATTTGGCGTAATATCATCTTTCACATTATGCAAAAAAAAAAAAAAAAAAATACGCTGACTTTATTTTTTATCCTTTTTTAAATTCATGAAGCAGTTTTTAAAAAAAAAAAAAAAAAAAAAGAAAAAACCCACACGCTTGAAAAATTGCTGCGCAAATACCATGCGAGATAAAAAGTTGCAACGACCGCCATTTTATCCTCTTTTCCACTGTAACTCAAAACAGGTAACCTGTAAGAAAATTTAAAGCGTCGGGGATTTTTAAGTACTGAAGTTTGACACCATTCCCGGAGCGTGCGCAATTTTGAAGCGCGACATGTTAGGTATCTATTTCTCGGCGTAAAATATCATCTTTCACATTATGCAAAAAGAATTAGGCTAACTTTACTGTTTTCTTTTTTTTTTTTTTTTAATGCATGAAGCGATCTTTATATTTTCCGTCTCTGGATATACACAAGGCCGACCTTCCAGGAACCCAGAAAATAATAAAATGTACATAAGGATTCAATTAAACATTTAATTTGGACTCTTTGAATTTCCGACTCACCTTTTGTTCAATGGCGGCGTTGTGCAATGATATTTAAAGCAATGGAGATTTATTTTTCATGTGGTTCAGATAAATCATGGATGAAAAGCAAAAAAAAAACAAAAAAAAAACAAAATTAAAAGAAAAAACTCTTTGACAGGTTGGAGAAATTTGTTTTAGGCTTCGATGTGCCAAAATCGCTTCCCAAACGCAGCGGCGGCCGGGCGCAATCATCAAACCTAATCAAATGTGAGCGTTTCTTTTTGGATGAAACCGGCAATCCGGCATTCATTGCGATGGAAACAAATGCAAATCCATTCACAGGTAATTGAGGCAAATGAACATCTATGAACGTTACTGTTGTGAAAACATAAAAAAGGCAATGTGACCCCGGAGTAGGAGCTTCCAATTTTTTTCAAAGCTAAAGCTAAACTCCGGGAAGGTATAGAAAATAAAATAGACAGAAATTAATGAAACTTGCCTATTCATTAACCTCTTGCCGCTCATGTAACACATACGTGTGAAGGCAAAGAGAGCGGGGCTTTGACGCTCTCTTTGCCATGGATTTTCAAAAGTATTGGTACGCCTGCCCTTTACACGCACATCTGCCCAGGACCGTCTTTAGGCTACATGCCCACGGACATTTTAAAAAAACGAGCTGCAAAGCTAGTACCGACGCCAGGAGAAAAAAAGCGGCGTTAAAAAAGCGTTTTTTTTCTTTGCGTTTTGCATTGGCGTCAATACTTTCAGCCGTGTTTCTCTGGTGTCTATTCAAAATCAGTGGTTCCCTATGGGAGCCCATTGATTTGAATAGAGGTCTCACCAGAAGTCGGATCAAGACGATTTCGACTTGTGGTGCGACTTGTGTGCTGAGAATCTTGAAGGGAACCCCCCGATAACATTTTGCGTGAGGTTCCCCCCAAGATCCATACCAGACCCTTCCCCGAGCACGCAGCCCGGCAGGGCATCATGCCCCAGGTGATGACATCACAAGGGGCGTGTCCTCTAACTACGTCATCGGGTGGCCCCGCCCCATGCCAATATAAGTCATTGCGCATGGCGGACCCAGCATTACACGCTGGAGATCGCGTCGAGTCAACATCGGAAGAAGAGCAGAGGGAGAAGACCCAGCAAAAGAGCAGAAGATTGTGGGAAAGGACCGGAGAGGGGAGAAGACCCAGCAAAAGAGCAGAAGATTGCGGGGAAGGACCGGAGAGGGGAGAAGATCCAGCAAAAGAGCAGAAGATTGCGGAGAAGGACCGGAGAGGGGAGAAGACCCAGCAAAAGAGCAGAAGACATCGGAGAAGGACCGGAGAGGGGAGAAGACCCAGCAAAAGAGCAGAAGATTGCGGAGAAGGACCGGAGAGGGGAGAAGACCCAGCAAAAGAGCAGAAGATAGCGGAGAAGGACCGGAGAGGGGAGAAGACCCAGCAAAAGAGCAGAAGATAGCGGAGAAGGACTGAAGAGGGGAGAAGACCCAGCAAAAGAGCAGAAGATAGCGGAGAAGGACCGGAGAGGGGAGAAGACCCAGCAAAAGAGCAGAAGATTGCGGAGAAGGACCGGAGAGGGGAGAAGACCCAGCAAAAGAGCAGAAGATTGCGGTGAAGGACCGGAGAGGGGAGAAGACCCAGCAAAAGAGCAGAAGATTGCGGGGAAGGACCGGAGAGGGGAGAAGACCCAGCAAAAGAGCAGAAGATTGCGGAGAAGGACCGGAGAGGGGAGAAGACCCAGCAAAAGAGCAGAAGATAGCGGAGAAGGACTGAAGAGGGGAGAAGACCCAGCAAAAGAGCAGAAGATAGCGGAGAAGGACCGGAGAGGGGAGAAGACCCAGCAAAAGAGCAGAAGATTGCGGAGAAGGACCGGAGAGGGGAGAAGACCCAGCAAAAGAGCAGAAGATAGCGGAGAAGGACCGGAGAGGGGAGAAGACACAGCAAAAGAGCAGAAGATTGCGGAGAAGGACCGGAGAGGGGAGAAGAACCAGCAAAAGAGCAGAAGATTGCGGAGAAGGACCGGAGAGGGGAGAAGACCCAGCAAAAGAGCAGAAGATTGCGGAGAAGGACCGGAGAGGGGAGAAGACCCAGCAAAAGAGCAGAAGATTGCGGAGAAGGACCGGAGAGGGGAGAAGACCCAGCAAAAGAGCAGAAGATTGCGGTGAAGGACCGGAGAGGGGAGAAGACCCAGCAAAAGAGCAGAAGATTGCGGGGAAGGACCGGAGAGGGGAGAAGACCCAGCAAAAGAGCAGAAGATTGCGGAGAAGGACCGGAGAGGGGAGAAGACCCAGCAAAAGAGCAGAAGATAGCGGAGAAGGACTGAAGAGGGGAGAAGACCCAGCAAAAGAGCAGAAGATAGCGGAGAAGGACCGGAGAGGGGAGAAGACCCAGCAAAAGAGCAGAAGATTGCGGAGAAGGACCGGAGAGGGGAGAAGACCCAGCAAAAGAGCAGAAGATAGCGGAGAAGGACCGGAGAGGGGAGAAAACACAGCAAAAGAGCAGAAGATTGCGGAGAAGGACCGGAGAGGGGAGAAGAACCAGCAAAAGAGCAGAAGATTGCGGAGAAGGACCGGAGAGGGGAGAAGACCCAGCAAAAGAGCAGAAGATTGCGGAGAAGGACCGGAGAGGGGAGAAGACCCAGCAAAAGAGCAGAAGATAGCGGAGAAGGACCGGAGAGGGGAGAAGACCCAGCAAAAGAGCAGAAGATTGCGGAGAAGGACCGGAGAGGGGAGAAGACCCAGCAAAAGAGCAGAAGATAGTGGAGAAAGACTGAAGAGGGGAGAAGACCCAGCAAAAGAGCAGAAGATAGCGGAGAAGGACCGGAGAGGGGAGAAGACCCAGCAAAAGAGCAGAAGATTGCGGAGAAGGACCGGAGAGGGGAGAAGACCCAGCAAAAGAGCAGAAGATTGCGGTGAAGGACCGGAGAGGGGAGAAGACCCAGCAAAAGAGCAGAAGATTGCGGGGAAGGACCGGAGAGGGGAGAAGACCCAGCAAAAGAGCAGAAGATTGCGGAGAAGGACCGGAGAGGGGAGAAGACCCAGCAAAAGAGCAGAAGATAGCGGAGAAGGACTGAAGAGGGGAGAAGACCCAGCAAAAGAGCAGAAGATAGCGGAGAAGGACCGGAGAGGGGAGAAGACCCAGCAAAAGAGCAGAAGATAGCGGAGAAGGACCGGAGAGGGGAGAAGACCCAGCAAAAGAGCAGAAGATAGCGGAGAAGGACTGAAGAGGGGAGAAGACCCAGCAAAAGAGCAGAAGATAGCGGAGAAGGACCGGAGAGGGGAGAAGACCCAGCAAAAGAGCAGAAGATTGCGGAGAAGGACCGGAGAGGGGAGAAGACCCAGCAAAAGAGCAGAAGATAGCGGAGAAGGACTGAAGAGGGGAGAAGACCCAGCAAAAGAGCAGAAGATTGCGGGGAAGGACCGGAGAGGGGAGAAGACCCAGCAAAAGAGCAGAAGATTGCAGAGAAGGACCGGAGAGGGGAGAAGACCCAGCAAAAGAGCAGAAGATAGCGGAGAAGGACTGAAGAGGGGAGAAGACCCAGCAAAAGAGCAGAAGATAGCGGAGAAGGACCGGAGAGGGGAGAAGACCCAGCAAAAGAGCAGAAGATTGCGGAGAAGGACCGGAGAGGGGAGAAGACCCAGCAAAAGAGCAGAAGATAGCGGAGAAGGACCGGAGAGGGGAGAAGACACAGCAAAAGAGCAGAAGATTGCGGAGAAGGACCGGAGAGGGGAGAAGAACCAGCAAAAGAGCAGAAGATTGCGGAGTAGGACCGGAGAGGGGAGAAGACCCAGCAAAAGAGCAGAAGATTGCGGAGAAGGACCGGAGAGGGGAGAAGACCCAGCAAAAGAGCAGAAGATTGCGGAGAAGGACCGGAGAGGGGAGAAGACCCAGCAAAAGAGCAGAAGATTGCGGTGAAGGACCGGAGAGGGGAGAAGACCCAGCAAAAGAGCAGAAGATTGCGGGGAAGGACCGGAGAGGGGAGAAGACCCAGCAAAAGAGCAGAAGATTGCGGAGAAGGACCGGAGAGGGGAGAAGACCCAGCAAAAGAGCAGAAGATAGCGGAGAAGGACTGAAGAGGGGAGAAGACCCAGCAAAAGAGCAAAAGATAGCGGAGAAGGACCGGAGAGGGGAGAAGACCCAGCAAAAGAGCAGAAGATTGCGGAGAAGGACCGGAGAGGGGAGAAGACCCAGCAAAAGAGCAGAAGATAGCGGAGAAGGACCGGAGAGGGGAGAAAACACAGCAAAAGAGCAGAAGATTGCGGAGAAGGACCGGAGAGGGGAGAAGAACCAGCAAAAGAGCAGAAGATTGCGGAGAAGGACCGGAGAGGGGAGAAGACCCAGCAAAAGAGCAGAAGATTGTGGAGAAGGACCGGAGAGGGGAGAAGACCCAGCAAAAGAGCAGAAGATAGCGGAGAAGGACCGGAGAGGGGAGAAGACCCAGCAAAAGAGCAGAAGATTGCGGAGAAGGACCGGAGAGGGGAGAAGACCCAGCAAAAGAGCAGAAGATTGCGGAGAAGGACCGGAGAGGGGAGAAGACCCAGCAAAAGAGCAGAAGATAGCGGAGAAGGACCGGAGAGGGGAGAAGACCCAGCAAAAGAGCAGAAGATTGCGGAGAAGGACCGGAGAGGGGAGAAGACCCAGCAAAAGAGCAGAAGATAGCGGAGAAGGACTGAAGAGGGGAGAAGACCCAGCAAAAGAGCAGAAGATAGCGGAGAAGGACCGGAGAGGGGAGAAGACCCAGCAAAAGAGCAGAAGATTGCGGTGAAGGACCGGAGAGGGGAGAAGACCCAGCAAAAGAGCAGAAGATTGCGGGGAAGGACCGGAGAGGGGAGAAGACCCAGCAAAAGAGCAGAAGATTGCGGAGAAGGACTGGAGAGGGGAGAAGACCCAGCAAAAGAGCAGAAGATAGCGGAGAAGGACTGAAGAGGGGAGAAGACCCAGCAAAAGAGCAGAAGATAGCGGAGAAGGACCGGAGAGGGGAGAAGACCCAGCAAAAGAGCAGAAGATTGCGGAGAAGGACCGGAGAGGGGAGAAGACCCAGCAAAAGAGCAGAAGATAGCGGAGAAGGACCGGAGAGGGGAGAAGACACAGCAAAAGAGCAGAAGATTGCGGAGAAGGACCGGAGAGGGGAGAAGAACCAGCAAAAGAGCAGAAGATTGCGGAGAAGGACCGGAGAGGGGAGAAGACCCAGCAAAAGAGCAGAAGATTGCGGAGAAGGACCGGAGAGGGGAGAAGACCCAGCAAAAGAGCAGAAGATTGCGGAGAAGGACCGGAGAGGGGAGAAGACACAGCAAAAGAGCAGAAGATTGCGGAGAAGGACCAGAGAGGGGAGAAGACCCAGCAAAAGAGCAGAAGATTGCGGAGAAGGACCGGAGAGGGGAGAAGACCCAGCAAAAGAGCAGTAGATTGCGGAGAAGGACCGGAGAAGAGCCGGAGCTGCTTTAATAAAATACTTTAAAAACCTGTGTAGTTTGTTTATTTTTGACACTTTTTTTATTTAGGTGAATGGGTAGGGGTTCGATGTACCCCATACTCATTCACCTAAGGTGGGGGGCCGTGATCTGGGGGGCCCCTTGTTAAAGGGGGCTTCCAGATCACGATAAGTCCCCGCCCGCAGACCCCGACAACCACGGGACAAGGGTTGTCTTGAAGAGGCCCTTGTCCTCATCAACATGGGGACAAGGTGCTTTGGGGTGGGGGGGCGCAAGTGCCCCCCTCTGCCCAAAAAGGACCCACCCCCCATGTTGAGGGCATGTGGCCTGGTATGGTCAAGGAGGAGGGGGGCACTCGCTCGTCCCCCCCTTTCCTGACCTGCCGGGCTGCGTGCTCGGGGAAGGGTCTGGTATGGATCTTGGGAGGAACCTCACGCAAAATTTTGTGGGGGTTCCCCTTCAAGATTCTCGGCACACAAGTCGCACCACAAGTCGGATCATCTTCATCCGACTTCTGGTGAGACCTCTATTCAAATCAATGGGCTCCCATAGGGAACCATTGATTTTGAATAGAGACAGAGAAACGCGGGACGGTGCATAACGCTGTGAATACAGCGCTAAGCCCCGTTAAATGGCGTTTAACAACTTTTACCGGCGCCTGGCATTTTTACAGCTCTAGAGCTAGAGCCTCACAACGCACTGGTCCTGGGTTTTTTTTTTTGGAGCTTAAAAACGCCTATGCCACATACAGATCAAAAACGCCATGGTGGACATGAGGCCAAAGGCTAACATGGAGAGGCATTTTTTAAGCTGCAAAAAACGCTCAAAAAAGTGGCTGAAAAAACGTCCGTGGGCATGAGGCCTTAAAGCGGAGTTCCGCCCAAAAATGGAAATTCCGCTGTCCGGATCCCTACTCTCCGGTGTCACATTTGGCACCTTTCGGGGGAGGGGGAGCAGGTATTTACTAATACAGGTATTTACTCCCACTTCCGGTGAAAGTATCCGCGGCGATCTACGCCATGTCCGGCCCTTCCTCTGCCCCCCCCCCCACTGTCACACACAGGTCCCAGAAGACAGCAGGGACCACTCAGAACGCGCAGCACGACTTGTGCATGCGCAGTAGGTAACCTGGCTGTGAAGCCGCAAGGCTTCATTTCCTGATTCCTTTGCTAAAGATGCCGGCACCTCCACCCGGGAGCCGAGGGTGACGGGTTGGCTTCGGGTGAGGACAACGCAGGCGCCCTGGGACAGGTAAATGTCCTTATTTTAAAAGTCAGCGGCTGCTGTATTGGTAGCTGCTGACTTTTGATTTTTTTTTTCTCAGGTGGAACTCCACTTTAACACAGGGGCAAAAGGGACAGCTGACCCAGGCCCAGTCATTGTTGTGGGGCCCAAAACAGCTGCCTCTTGAGCCCCGCACTGCCCCCCAAATAAGTTGATAAGGGGATTGGGGAGGCCCTAAGAATATGTTTGCCCGGGGTCTAAACAATATTAAAGACGGCCCTGCATCTGCAGCCGGATTATATGACTGCTATGATTGGCTGTCACAGTTGTCACATGATCATTACTAGAGACACCCCCCCCCCCCCGAGCTCGGTCACTGTCCAGAGAGCACAGAAACCTTGTCCACCCATGGATGCATACACTATATTACCAAAAGTATTGGGACGCCTGCCTTTACACGCACATGAACTTTAATGACATTCCAGTCTTAGCCCGTAGGGTTCAATATTGAGTTGGCCCACCCTTTGCAGCTATAACAGCTTCAACTCTTCTGGGAAGGCCGTTTGTGAGGTCAGGGAGTGATGTTGGGCGAGAAGGCCTGGCTCGCAGTCTCTGCTCTAATTCATCCCAAAGGTGTTCTATTGGGTTGAGGTCAGGACTCTGTGCAGGCCAGTCAAGTTCCTGCACCCCAAACTCGATTTTTCCTTCGATCTCCTTACAAAGCCTTATGCCGCGTACACACGGTCGGACTTTTCGTCTACAAAAGTCCGACGGACGCCGACGGACTAAAGCTGGCTGACAATCCGATCGTGTGTGGGCTTCCCCGGACTTTCAGCGCACTTTTCCAGCCTCAAATCTGACGGACTTTAGATTTGAAACAGGCTTCAAATCTTTACGTCGTAACTACGCCGGACCCAGAAATCCGCTCCTCTGTGTGCTAGTCCGACGGGCAAAAACCCATGCTAGGACAGCTATTGGCTACCGGCTATCAACTTCCTTATTTTAGTCCGGTGTACGTCATCACGTACGAATCCGTCTGACTTTTGTGTGATCGTATGTAGGCAAGTCCATTCGTAAGAAAGTCTGCCGCAAGTCCGCCAAAAGCCTGCCAAAAGTAGACGAAAAGTTCAACCGTGTGTACGCGGCATTAGAAGCCATAAAATATAGATCTGTGTTGATGTTGCAGAAAATTTAGGGCGCTTTATTGCATTCATTATTCCGCTTGATGCTCCTGCTGACTGCGCGCTCCGGTCACCCTCCAAGACCTCAGGGTTCAGGACTCTGTGCAAGCCAGTCAAGTTCCTCCACCCCAAACTCGCTCATCCATGTCTTTATGGGCCTTGCTTTGTGCACTGGTGGGCAGTCATGTTGGAACAGGAAGGGGTCATCTCTAAACTGTTCCCACAAAGTTGGGAGCTTGAAATTGTCCAAAATGTCTTGGTATGTTGAGGCCTTAAGAGTTTCCTTCACTGGAACTAAGGGGCCAACCCAACCCCTGAAAAACAACCCCCACACCATAATCCCCCCTCCACCAAATGATTTGGACTAGTCCACGTAGGTAGGGGCATTTGTCCTTCCAGTGACACCACATACGCAGGGGCATTTGTTCTTCCAGTGACACCACATACGCAGGGGCATTTGTCCTTCCAGTGACACCACATATGCAGGGGCATTTATCCCTTTATTGACACCACATACGCAGGGGCCTTTGTCCTTCCAGTGACACCACATATGCAGGGGCATTTATCCTTCCAGTGACACAACATACGCTGGGGCATTTGTCCTTCCAGTGACACTACATAGGCAGGGGCATTTGTCCTTACAGTGACACCACATACGCAGGGGCATTTGTCCTTCCAGTGACACCACATACGCAGGGGCATTTGTCCTTCCAGTGACACCACATACGCAGGGGCATTTGTCCTTCCAGTGACACCACGTAGGTAGGGGCATTTGTCCTTCCAGTGACACCACGTAGGTAGGGGCATTTGTCCTTCCAATGACACCACATACGCAGGGGCATTTGTTCTTCCAGTGACACTACATAGGCAGGGGCATTTATCCTTCCAGTGACACCGCATACGCAGGGGCATTTGTCCTTCCAGTGACACCACATATGCAGGGGCATTTATCCCTTTATTGACACCACATACGCAGGGGCATTTATCCTTCCAGTGACACAACATACGCTGGGGCATTTGTCCTTCCAGTGACACTACATAGGCAGGGGCATTTGTCCTTACAGTGACACCACATACGCAGGGGCATTTGTCCTTCCAGTGAAACCACATACGCAGGGGCATTTGTCCTTCCAGTGACACCACATACGCAGGGGCATTTGTCCTTCCAGTGACACCACATACGCAGGGGCATTTGTCCTTCCAGTGACACCACATACGCAGGGGCATTTGTCCTTCCAGTGACACCACGTAGGTAGGGGCATTTGTCCTTCCAGTGACACCACGTAGGTAGGGGCATTTGTCCTTCCAATGACACCACATACGCAGGGGCATTTGTCCTTCCAGTGACACCACATACGCAGGGGCATTTATCCTTCCAGTGGCACCACATATCCAGGGGCATTTGTCCTTCCAGTGACACCACATACGCAGGGGCCTTTGTCCTTCCAGTGACACCACATACGCAGGGGCATTTGTCCTTCTAGTGACACCACATATGCAGGGGCATTTGTCCTTCTAGTGACACCACATATGCAGGGGCATTTGTCCTTCCAGTGAAACCACATACGCAGGGGCATTTGTCCTTACAGTGACACCACATACGCAGGGGCATTTGTCCTTCCAGTGACACCACATACGCAGGGGCATTTGTCCTTCCAGTGACACCACATACGCAGGGGCATTTGTCCTTCCAGTGACACCACATACGCAGGGGCATTTGTCCTTCCAGTGACACCACGTAGGTAGGGGCATTTGTCCTTCCAATGACACCACATACGCAGGGGCATTTGTCCTTCCAGTGACACCACATACGCAGGGGCATTTATCCTTCCAGTGGCACCACATATCCAGGGGCATTTGTCCTTCCAGTGACACCACATACGCAGGGGCCTTTGTCCTTCCAGTGACACCACATACGCAGGGGCATTTGTCCTTCTAGTGACACCACATATGCAGGGGCATTTGTCCTTCCAATGACACTACATATCCAGGGGCATTTGTTCTTCCAGTGACACTACATAGGCAGGGGCATTTATCCCTTTATTGACACCACATACGCAGGGGCATTTGTCCTTCCAGTGACACCACATACGCAGGGACATTTGTCCTTCCAGTGACACCACATACGCAGGGACATTTGTCCTTCCAGTGACACCACATACGCAGGGGCATTTGTCCTTCCAATGACACTACATATCCAGGGGCAATTTTCCTTCCAGTGACACTACATGGGCAGGGGCATTTATCCCTTTATTGACATCACATACGCAGGGGCATTTGTCCTTCCAGTGACAACACATACGGAGGGACATTCGTTTTTTCCATTGACATCACTGACGGCTTGGGGGCGAGCTCAGATTTTACTCATCCAACCCACAAATCTTGCTGGCAGCCCTCAGGTCATGCTGGGACTTGTAGTGCCACACCAGCCCGCAGAACCAGTGATCTATCTCACTATCTATCACATCTCTGCCTCAGCCATACTCATCATGCAGCCTGCGTTGTAAAAGATAATGAAAGACAGACATCAATGCTGAGGGCCATTCTTACTGGAAAGCGAATCTTTAATCTTCATATTGTGGAGGACAAGGGGCTGGGAAAATAATTACCCCCGGCACGCGTCTCCGAGAGAGAGGCGATTTATAAAAAGATGACGTTATCCCGCCCACCGCGTGTCTCTGGGCTGATATTCTAATTAACGGTTGTAAATTTGAGCTTGATTTACACCCAACAATAAAATGGAAAAGATATTTTTTAAAAGTTGTTTAGGCAAGAAAAGACGGTGACAAGTATCGATCTGCCTGAATCAATCGTATGATGTGTGTACGCTCGCTGAAATTTAATGAATCACACCCCTGGACATTCAGCACTATTTCCTTGCAGCCCTGGGGTTCTTCTGAGTCTAGCCACCAAGACTGCACTAGTTGCATGAAGGTAATATGTCCTACATGCACAGGGTGTGCTGGATGTGCCTGGGCACACCGTAATCACCCTGTGCGGTGCTCATTCCCCCTGTCCAGTGGAGGCTGGTAAAATAATTTATTTTGGGGGGGGGACATTAAACAGTGCACCTACAGCCAGCCCCCACCATGGTCCAGTCAGTTGGTAGGTCAGGTCACCCGCACCCCCCCCCCCCATGGTCCAGTCAGTTGGTAGGTCAGGTCATCCCCACCCCCCCACCTTCAGGGAGTTGGCTACAAGCCCAGCACTTACCGAATCTATGGCGTGGGCAGCGCTTCCCTCTAGGACAACAGGCGGCGGCTTCCGCCATGCACCTCCTCCTAGGCCAACTGGAACGCTTCTCCTTTCAGCCAAGGAGGAGAATCAGTGTGACAATAGTGAATATTCATTCGCTATTGTCACACAACTGGGTGGACTCGGGTGCACCCAGAGACCACCCTTTTTTGAAGCCGATTAGAGCCCCCGGTTCTAATCACGTGCTTAAAAAAACCCCAGTTGGAATCCATGCGTTCGTCGCCCTGCTTGTAGATTAGGGGGCCAGACACATGGATTGGAGGGGCGGCACCCGTGCACCCCTAATGGACGGGCTGCCACTGCCCCTATCTCTCCCCTGCAGTGCTGCCAACTTCCCTCCTCTCCTCTCCTGTTGGCTGATGGGGGGGGGGATGTTTCAGGATGGATGAATGAACGAACACAGTGAGTGATCTGTACCGATCGCTCCTGTGTTCATTCGTAACTGAAGCAGAGTAAACTATGCTTCGGTTTTATGAAGGTAAAGGGAGCCGCTCAGCAAACAGCACTTCCCATTCGTTCGCTGTCCATTGCAGCTGATGCTGCAGAGAAAAGGAACTGGGGAAGCTCAGTCCCTCTGTCCTCAGTCCCTTTCTCTCTGTTTAGACCAGGGGGTCTCCAAAACTGCGACCCGGATGTGGCCCTTTGCTTGCCTTTATCTGTCCCTTGGGGCACTGTTCTTCCCACTGATATGAGACACTATTCTGCCCACTTACACCAACAATGGGGCAGAATTCCTGCCACCGACATTAACAGCGAGGGGCTATTCGATCAATATTGATCAATAGCCATTTAGATCTGATGAAGAAGCGGAAGCTTTGAAACGTTGTTTCCATGTTCTGACTTCCGATGTGACTCCGAGTGCGTTCCACGCTGGTTCAGAGACGACAAGACGGATGTCCGGCCGGTTGTTCCTCTCCTCTCGTGTTAACATCTACACACCACCATCCACCGGGGACCAGCTGAGTGACTACAGTATTATACTGTTATATGTCTATGGATATTTATATTAGTGTGAGTAGCCATTTGGCTGATTTTAATTAAATATACCCTTCATTGCCTCTCTTGCTGCACTTAGTTTTTGGCACACCTTGTTTTTCTCCCACATTTGTCACCCTTCCCTGTCTAAGGGCGGACAGGAGGTTTGTGCCATTATCACACACCACCATTCCTGGCTCAAGCTTCCATGGTGTCAACCACCTCTGGGCCTGCCCCTGCACAGCTAAAAAATTCTCTTCTCCGGTGCGCTTCCTGCACCCTAGACAGACCAGCTGGAGCACTGCATGGCATCTTTTATCCTGACTCATTAAATAACCCCTTGAACACTTAGGAGGTACTGGTAGTTCATAGGACAATTTAGCAGAGTAGAGCATGGATAAGGAGGAAGAGGAGGAGGAGGAGGGGGTGGAGCTGACAAATCTTGCATCATCACCACTAGCTGTATGAAGACATGGTGGCAAAACAAGCTCCAGCACTAAGCCCTGTCCTGCATATTCTGAGTTGCAAGCAGTTACCCAGTGTGCTGTGAACAAAATATATCGTCCCTGCCCATGCTTGCCGGACCACACGTCAGCAGTAATGTGGACCTTGCTGCTGACTGCCTTGCCTAACGATGACAAAACATTGTCTTCTACATGATGGTACAGAGCTGGAATGGCCTTACGTAAAAAGAAATAACTACTGGGAACCTGCCATTGTGGTACAGCACATTCTGCAAATTCACCGAAAGGGGGCAGAATCCACCAGATGGTAAGGCAGGAGTTGTAAAGCCAGCAACTTGGACAAGCTGGAATTTAAACATTGGGCATGTGGGTGGCAGGGAGTGTATTTTTTTTTTCCAATGCAGCAGCTGGGGCAGAGGAATTTGAATTATAGTCTACAGCTGGTGGTGTGCTGATGGCAGACGCGTTGCAAGGACCTGTGACACCCTTTGCTATACCATCAGCCCTGTCAGTGGAGGCTGCTGAGAGGTCATGAGATATAGCGGGGGGGTAGACATGAAAGGTGAGGAGGAGAAGAGTTGTGTCCCTTTTGTCTGGTTTTTAGGTGCTCTTGCCAAAGAGCTAAGTGGTGGGAGGTTAAATGCCTTGTCAAGCATGTGGTACCCAAACGGCTGCTTCACAATCTTGACAATCTTGCTTGCGGCAGAGATTGCTAATCGCAACAGTGCAATCGGAGTTCGTAACTAAGCTGGAACACAAGCCAACATGGAGCCCGGAACCAGAACAACGTTGGGGCGCAGTGACGTCACAAGCTGGGAGATAACATGTTCTGGAGCAAATCCATTCCTTTGTCAAACCAAGGTAAAAAAGGAAAAAAAAATTCTTGATTTGACAAAGAAGCTGATTCGCTCTGAAACATGTTACCACCCATCTTGTGATGTCACTGAGCCCCAACGTTGTAGCTTGCGGTCCAGCGTGGTCACGAAACTCCGCCGGCAGATTCCCCTGCCTGCCAGCCTGTTCTGTCCTCACTAACCACGCTGCCCTCCATCCATAGCTGGAATCACGGCTCTTCCACTCAGTATCCTCCTGGCCTCCGGCATGCTGATGCCGGCCAGCCTATTGGGACTGATGACATGCCTGCTATTCTAATTGTGTGAGTGCAATTCTACTTGTTTTTATCTATAAGTTAATAAACAGATACACTTTTGCTGTAATTGTCAGTACCTTTTTTTTTAATTTGTTTTCCTACAGCTCAGCCAATGCATTGCATTTCTTAATGAATGCAAAGCATTCCCTGATTGGATGAGGTGGGGAGTGTGATGTCACTGCACATCTTTCCACCTCTTGCAACCAGAGAGCACTTTGAAATAATTAAGAAAATGCAAAGTGATGTCTGAATGGCTCTGATCCTGAGAAGCTGACCTCCTGAGTTCACAATGCTGCAGGGCAGCTGTTTAGCATAACAACTGGAAGCTAATAGATCACTGTAGTAGTGGTGTAGTAGTGGTGTAGTAGCGATGTCTACTAGAGTGATTTCCAGAATCTGGAGGGATTCCACAGGTACGGAAAACGCATACTTACGTGGACCCAAGATAGACCCAAGCTCCTTCCATCTGGGAGGAGGTACCAGTATGTCCTCCCACTCGCACAACTGGGATCACCATATCCACTGGTTACAGCAGATCACAGATTAAGGGAAAGGGCCACAGTACCATATGATCATTGTGCCCAATCATAGCGATCACAGTAACAGTAGTAAACAATGGCTTTCATTAACGGTGCATTGTTAACTACTGTGATCTCTGTGATTGGTCACAGCAATCACATGGTACAGGATCAATCATAGTGGCCCTGTACCATGTGATCGATGAGGCCAATCACAGCGATCCCAGTAGTACTCAATGGCTGTATGAATGCAGCCGAACGGTGTAAAAAATTATTGCTTATATAGTCATTATGATTAGTGATGTAAAAAAAAAAAATCCCGATCACCCCCCACCCCCCCAGGGCAGTACAGTGTCACCAGTGTCTCCAAAATGTGGTCATTTTATGGGTGTTCACACTGTCCTGGTGCTCCAGGGCTTTCAAAAATGTGATAGGTAGACAGGAAATTAGATTGTGTAATTTATGCCCCTAGAAAGTCTGAAGGCGCTCCTTGGATTTTGGGTCCCTCTATGTGGCTGGGCTGTAAAAAAAAAGTCTCACACGGAGGGCGCATGCGCGGCGCGAACCGAGGAGGAAGCAAGGGCTGAGAGCTCCGTGAGCCACGGAGACTAACGGCACTTCCCCGGGGCGATTAACACAAACAATCTACCTAACTTTCCCCCGCACCCCCGGCGGAACACTCAGCGCATGACGGGCACCAGAAATCGCCGTGGAAAACCGGCCCAAAGATCCTTAACGATGTATTTGCTGAGAGAGAAGGAGAGAAGCATGCAGGCCCAAGATGGCGCCCGAAAGACACAGACTCAGGCACATTCTCCTGCAGCGGCTCCCTCACCACCGCACTCCCAGGGAGACAGTGAGTACTCATTTCAACTTACTAAAGCTGATCTGGATGAGAGCCTGACGCTAATGTATGACAAGATCGCCCAGAAATTTCAATCTGAGCTCCACAAGTCGACCAACACGCTGTCCCTGGAGATTGCGGCCCTGGGTAGCAGAACTGATTTGCTTGAGACTAAACACGATGAGCTCTCCTTAGTGTGTTCTGACCTAAGGAAGGAACATGAGTCCCTATCTGAAACGGTCCTGCAGCTACAAGCCCACATCGAGGACCTTGACAACAGAAACCGCCGCAACAATCTCAGGGTACGCGGAGTGCCTGAGTCGGTTACAGATCTACTACCCACAATACAGAAGATTTTCTAATCCCTTTTACCAGACTCCCCACTATCAGCCTTCTCCTGCGATAGGATCCACAGGGCCCTTCGCCCCCCCCCTCCCCCAGAAAAACCACCAAGAGACATAGTACTCTGTCTTAAGGACTTCCTGATCAAATTGGAAATACTCAGAGCCTCGCGGAACAGCCCAAGTATTCGTCTGGAAGGTACCCAGATTCAAATCTACCCTGACATCTCCCCCACCACCCTGGATAAGCGCAGAAGGATGAAGGAAGTTACTTCGGTTCTCCAGGCTGCCAGTATTCGCTATCGCTGGGGCTTCCCATTCAAGCTCCAGGTGCCTCACAACGGAACAACATACACCGTAACCTCGCCGATGGAGGGAAAGGAATTGCTTGTGAAGATGGGCCTCCTCGATGCGGCTTCCCTCCCCAGACTACCCTCCACTCCACGTCACTCGGCTATTTGGGTAACCCCTCCACCTAGAAGAGACCGCCGCGATCAACGCTGTGACTGACATCGAGGCACACTTTTTCCCTTTTTTTTTTGTCTCTCCTCTTTTTTTTGCTTTTCCCCTACCCCTGTTTTTCTCTTTGTCTCTCTCCCACCAGGGCATCCAAATTGGAGCATCTCCCGTCATGCTTAGAGAACATTGGACTCTCCCGGCTCATTACGGTCTCCCGGATGCGTCCGCATGATTGTCCCCACACTCCTTTTCAATGAGAACTGACTGGCTTCTCGTCTGGTTAGTGATGTCGAAGCTGGTAGATTCCCCACAGGTAAATTCCTCAGCAGAATTTATGTCTGAACGGATGACACGAACTTTACCGCTCAGAGTGTCGGACCTAATGGTCCGAATGGACATTTTTTTTTGGGTCCATGGGATGTTTTTCCCCATGACCCCCCGAAGCTATGTTTGGCCTTTTTCGGGCCTAGTTTCCAGGCCTCTAGTTATTCTATTTTTCTATGGTTATGATTTTATGTTTTTATTTTCTTTTTATGTTATTCGAATCTACTGGCTTTACTTTAGTGATGTATGTGCTACCAACTCAGGGTTCCGATACGTGCAGCCCTATTGGGCTGTGCGTCTAAGCTATGCAATGCCTCTGAGGAGGCCGGGTTATTGTTTGGCGGCTCCCTCTCGGCCTGGACCCCTTACTGACTCTAGCGAATTTTCCAGAAATAACCATGGGTATTAATATAATTTCCCATAACGTTAAAGGTTTTAATACCCCCCAGAAGAGAAGGAAAGCATTCAAAATGTATAAATCTCTGGGGGCCGATATAATTTTGCTCCAAGAGACGCACTTCTCTAGAGATAATCACCCATCACATTTTGACAAATCTTTTAACCAAAGCTACTTCACTACTCATGGGTCCAGGTCTAGAGGGGCGGCCATCTTTATCAAAAACTCTGTGATGTTTCAGGCTCAAAAGATCTATAGAGATCCCAACAGTCGTTTTGTAATAGCTCAAGGTACCATCCAAAACAAGCTTCTAACTATAGCCTCAGTGTATGCCCCTAACACCTCACAGACAACATTTTTTAAGGAATTCTTCCTAACATTAGATAAGTTCCATTCCCCTCATATGCTAATTGGGGGGGACTTTAATTTAGTTGCCCACTCAGGTCTTGATAGAAGCCGAACATGTCCAACGTCCCAGGCCTTCCCCAAATCCCTTCAACACTCCCTAAAATCTTCCCAACTTATAGATATATGGAGAGCCCACAATGTCGGCTCTAGGGAATATACGTTCTACTCCCACCCCCATGACAGCTACTCTCGTTTAGATTATATTTTTGGCACCCCCTCTCTGACAGTGAACTCAACTACTGCCAACATTCACGTGTGCCCATGGTCGGATCACCACCTTGTATCCACCCATATCTCATGCTTGGGCCTCCCCCATACAGCCAGGTCCTGGCGCCTCAATGACGCACTACTCACGGATCCTGTGATTATGGCTCAGTTGGTAGAACGTCTTAACGAATATTTCAGGCTTAATAATGTAGAGAACATTTCCCCTACCTCTCTGTGGGCTGCCCACAAGGCTGTGATGAGGGGCCATCTAATAGAGATTTCCACGACCCAAAAAAGACAGAAACAACAGGACACCCACAAACTTACCCTAGAACTGGAACAACTTTATCATAGACACACGCAGACTCCCACACAGGAATTGCTCCTTCAAATCACAGAAAAAAGAAGGGCCCTAGATGATATACTATCAGATCAAATAGAAAAGTCTCTTAGATGGTCTAAAGCCTGCTTCCTTCTATACAGTAACTCTGCCTCCACGATGTTTGCGCGAAAACTTAAACAATCTACCCAACCGACACATCTCTATAAACTAAAAGATAGCCATGGCAACGTAACCTCTCATCCAAAACATGTTTTGCAGATCTTCTCCACCTTCTATCAAAAACTATTTTCCGGCCCGGACCCCTCACGCCTTCCCCCTATGCAGTCGTGGATGGATTCCCTCTCACTCCCTCGACTTTCAGAGGAGCAATTGGACATCCTAAATGCCCCGTGCTCGTCGGAGGAGGTGGCCTCTATTATCTCCTCTCTCAAACCCTCTAAAGCCCCAGGCCCTGATGGCTTCTCTCCCGTTTATTACAAAAAGTTCGCTGAATCCCTACTCCCCACACTCACTAATATGTTTAATCAAATACTCGAAGGACAAAGTTTCCCTGAAGAAATGGTATTGGCCATCATGTCCCTTATTCCCAAGCCTGGTAAAGATCATACCCTACCCCAAAATTTCCGCCCCATTTCGGTTATTAATAACGATCTTAAAATATTCGGTAGGATCTTGGCCGACAGATTAGCCAAGGTAATTACAACCTTGATATCGCCCGATCAAACCGGATTCATCCCATCGAGACAGATTACAGACAATATACGTTTGGCCACTAACATTTTACAGGACGCCCATATGAACTCCACCTCAGTATTGCTCTTAAGTTTAGATATAAACAAAGCATTTGATAGTGTCCTCTGGACGTATTTAGATACAGTGTTGGCCAGATTTGGGTTTAACGGGGCATTTTTACATGGCTTTAAGGCCCTTTACTATAACCCAAAAACCCGAATTAAACTTCCAGGATGCTATTCAGATTATTTCTCTCTGGGGTGTGGCACTAGACAGGGGTGTCCTTTATCCCCGCTTTTGTTCGCGCTGGCTATGGAGCCCCTGTCTAGATCCATCTCTAATGACCCAAACATCAGGGGATACAGAAAGGGAGATCAGGAATTTAAACTTAGCCTGTACGCAGATGATGTACTACTATTCATCTCAGACCCCTTACTCTCCCTCCCTAACCTTATGTCCTCCCTTGACTCTTTCCATAAAATATCAGGCCTATGCGTTAACCCCTCCAAATGTTCGGCTCTACCAATTCACCTTCCGCAACCCCTATTGACCACCCTAACAGAAAAATTTAAATTCTCATGGAACCATGTCTCTCTACAATACCTGGGAGTTAAATTGGCCCCCTCTTTGAAACAGTTATACTCATTGAACTACCCCCCAGCTTTTTCCAATGTCAAATTTTTGTTAAATCAATGGTCCTCCTATCACATATCTTTCCTAGGGAGAATCCAAGCAGTAAAAATGAATATCCTCCCTAAACTCCTATTCCTCTTCAGATCCCTACCTCTATATGTCTCGCGATCAATTCTTCAGAGGGTTCAGATAGACCTGCTCAGATTTATATGGCAGAACAAAAAGCCGCGAGTGGGTCGGGCACTGATGTATAGAGCCCAGAGGAGGGGGGGTTTGGGATGCCCGGACTTATGGAAATACTTCCTGGCATCTCGGCTTACCCAAATGGCGCAGTGGCATTCCTCCCCGACCTCGGTGCCATGGCTACAATTTGAGCGGATCTCAATAACTCCATACTACCTCCCTGGCCTTCTCTGGTCCAGCTCAGTTTCTCCTAAAGATATTACCCCATTGAACAACATCGTAGGTCAATCACTCTATCTATGGTCCCTTTACCGTAAAAAGTTTAGGTTGCATTCTGACGTCCCCCTCTTGTCCTCTTTTTTGGGAGAACCCTCATTTCCCCCAGCTTTTTCCTCCAACCTGCCATATCTTAAGTGGATTGCATTGGGCTTGGTGGACCTCGCTTCTCTGCTGCAGAACACCTCCTTCTGCTCCTACACCCACCTGCAGCAGACCTATGGGATGGGTAGATCCGAGTTCCACCAATACTTGCAAATTCGGCACTTCTACTCGGCCCTTTTGAGGGGTGGAGTGGAGGTGTCGAAAACCCCATTTGAACGTTTGTGTGGCGAGGAGGCGAGAGATAGGGGGACGATCTCAGAACTTTATAGATACCTTAATGACCACAGCTCCCCTCGGAAGTCGTTGGCGATGGTGGCCTGGGAGGCGGAGTTGGCCCAAGAGATCCCTGACGGAGATTGGCAAGACATGCTAGATAACATGCACAAATGTACACGTTCTGTATCAATAAAGGAAACAGTGCTTAAACTTCACACTAGATGGTACTACACTCCAGAGCGTCTTCATAGAATATATCCCCTGGTCGCTGGCACATGCTTCAGAGGATGCCAGGACAGGGGAACGCTGTTGCATACGTTTTGGAGTTGTAAGGCCTTAGACACTGTTTGGCACAAAACCACAGCCCTTATCAGACTTCTCTCAGGAATATCACTTACTTTGACAAGTCAGATGTGTCTGCTGTTTGCGGAGCTTCCAGATGTTCCCCACCCCTTACAAAAATTAATCCACACACTCTTCAGTGCAATTCAATGGGCAATAGCATTGAACTGGAAGCGCCCCCAGATATCCTGGTCACAGGTGATTTCTCGTATGGAGTCTATCAGGTCTATGGAGAGAATACATCATACTCTCCTAGATTCCATGCCTATATTTGACCGAAAATGGAACATCTGGACAGCTCATCTATTGAGCAATAGACTGGAGGATCCCTCGGTTGCTCCAGCGGACCCTCTATAAAATGAGGGTTAGCTTTATCTGTTAAGTACACACTAGGGATGAGCCGAACACCCCCCGGTTCGGTTCGCACCAGAACCCGCGAACGGACCGCAAGTTCGCACGAACGTTAGAACCCCATTGACGTCTATGGGACTCGAACGTTCGAAATCAAAAGTGCTCATTTTAAAGGCTAATTTGCATGGTATTGTCCTAAAAAGGGTTTGGGGACCCGGGTCCTACCCCAGGGGACATGTATCAATGCAAAAAAAACTTTTAAAAACGGCCGTTTTTTCGGGAGCAGTGATTTTAATGATGCTTAAAGTAAAAAAAAAAAAGTGAAATATTCCTTTAAATATCGTACCTGGGGGGTGTCTATAGTATGCCTGTAAAGTGACGCGTGTTTCCCATGTTTAGAACAGTCCCTGCACCAAATGTCATTTTTAAAGGAAAAAATCTCATTTAAAACTGCTTGCGGGTTTAATGTCATGTCGGGTCATGGCAATATGGATGAAAATCAGTGAGACAAACGGCATGGGTACCCCCCAGTCCATTACCAGGCCCTTTGGGTCTTGTATGGATATTAAGGGGAACCCCACACCCAAATTAAAATAAGGAAAGGTGTGGGGCCACCAGGCCCTATATACTCTGAACAGCAGTATACAGGCGGTGCAAACAAGACAGGGACTGTAGGTTTGTTGTTAAGTAGAATCTGTTTGTAATTTTGAACATTTTTAATGTGTTTAGCTCCAGCCAAAAAATCTTTTCTAAGCTTTTTGGAAAACATAGGGAAGGGTTATCACCCCTGTGACATTTGTTTTGCGTCTTTCCTCCTCTTCAGAAGATTTCACCTCACTTTTTTGTCCCAATGAAAAATGTTTTTTGAAAATTTGGGTTTTTTTGTGGAACAAGGATTGGAAAGCATCAGTGGAAAGGAGAAATTGTTTTCCCATATTAACTCTTACATGAGAGAATTTCCCTTCCTATGGGTAGATTTCATCTCACTTCCTGTTGTCTCCTTCCGTTTGCAAGTAGGAGTCGTTTGTAAGTTAGATGTTTGAAAGTAGGGTCCTGCCCTATATACTCAGCAGAAATTTGGGCCTTAGGTGTTGCTGTGGCCAAAACACTGTAAGCCCTCACAGGGCCCTGCTGTGAAATATTAGATCAAGAATTGTAATTACATGCCCCTGTTGAACAGGAGCTGAAAAATTAGGCCTTAGGCACTGGTGCTGGTGCCACAACACTGCAACCCCTCACAGACACTCTAGTTGGAACGCAGGAACGAGCCCTGCTGCAAAGTATTGCATCAAAAATTGTAATTACACGCCCCTGTTAGACAGGGGCAGAAAAATTGGGCCTTAGGCACTGGTGCTGGTGCCACAACACTGCAACCCCTCACAGACACTCTAGTTGGAACGCAGGAACGAGCACTGCTGCAAAGTATTGCATCAAAAATTGTAATTACACGCCCCTGTTAGACAGGGGCAGAAAAATTGGGCCTTAGGCACTGGTGCTGGTGCCACAACACTGCAACCCCTCACAGACACTCTAGTTGGAACGCAGGAACGAGCCCTGCTGCAAAGTATTGCATCAAAAATTGTAATTTCACGCCCCTGTTAGACAGGGGCAGAAAAATTGGGCCTTAGGCACTGGTGCTGGTGCCACAACACTGCAACCCCTCACAGACACTCTAGTTGGAATGCAGGAACGAGCCGTGCTGCAAAGTATTACATCAAAAATTGTAATTACACGCCCCTGTTATACAGGGGCTGAAAAATTGTGCCTTAGGCACTGGTGGTGGCGCCCAGAACCAAAAATGTTCTTACAAGCTATCAGCGTGATGATTGAGGAGGAAGAGGATAATTACTCAGGGATAATCACTCAGCATCAGCATAGGCAGTCTTTGAAGGGATCTGAAAAAAATTATTCAGTTACATCAGCATCAGGTGCTTGGTAGCTGGTGGTGATCCAAGACTGATTCATTTTTATGAAGGTCAGCCGATCGACCGAGTCAGTGGACAGACGCACCCTGTGATCGGTTACCACGCCTCCAGCAGCACTGAATGTACGTTCCGAAAGAACGCTGGATGCAGGACAGGCCAGTAGCTCAATTGCATACTGTGCAAGCTCTGGCCAGTGATCCATCCTCAAGACCCAGTAACCCAGAGGATTTTCGGTGGGAAAGGTGTCCAAGTCTGATCTTGCCCCTAGGTATTCCTGCACCATGTAAAACAGACGCTGGCGATGGTTGCTGGAACCGATCATACCTTGGGGCTGCGGACCAAAAAATTGTCTGAACGCATCGGTCAGACGGCCACCTTCTCCACCGCTCCTTCTTTGACTGACCGAAGCCTCAGCAACACGTTGTCCAGAAACAGGAGTTTGTAACCTCCCAGTCTCTGGGAACGCGTTGCACAGACCTTTCTGCAAGGCCTCCCGAAGATGTTTCATCCTCTGCTCCCTCTGCGATGGCAAGATAAGGTCCGCAACCTTACCCTTGTAACGTGGATCAAGGAGGGTTGCCAGCCAGTATTGGTCCTTCTCCTTGATACCACGAATACGAGGATCCTTACGCAGGCTTTGCAGGATCAGGGAGGCCATGCAGCGTAGGTTTGCTGAGGCATTCGGTCCGGAGTCCTCTGGGTCACTAAGGACAACAACGTCCGCAGCCACCTCCTCCCAGCCACGTACAAGTCCATGTGTTCCTTGGGACTGATCCCTTAAAGACTGCTGATGCTGAGTGCCAGGCTCCACCTCCATACTGACACAATCTTCCTCCTCCTCCTCCTCCTCGTCCTCTTCCTGTGTGATCGGCGGGCACGCAGGAACACTGTCTGGATAAAGGGGGCCTTGAGAGCTAAGGAAGTCCTCCTCTTCCTGCCTCTGTTCTGCCTCAAGTGCCCTGTCCATTATTCCACGCAGCGTGTGCTCCAACAGGTGGACAAGGGGGACAGTGTCACTGATGCATGCACTGTCAGTGCTCACCATCCTCGTGGCCTCCTCGAATGGTGACAGGACAGTGCATGCATCCCTGATCATGGCCCACTGGCGTGGGGAAAAAAAACCAAGGTCCCCTGACCCTGTCCTGGTGCCATAGTCGCACAGGTACTCATTGATGGCCCTCTGCTGCGTGTGCAGCCGCTGCAGCATGGCCAACGTCGAGTTCCACCTGGTGGGCATGTCACAGATTAGGCGGTTCTTGGGCAGGTTAAACTCCTTTTGGAGGTCCGTCAGCCGAGCACTGGCATTATATGACCGGCGGAAATGCACAGAGACTTTCCTGGCCTGCCTCAGGACATCCTGTAAGCCCGGGTACCTGCCCAAGAACCGCTGCACCACCAAGTTAAGGACGTGAGCCAAACAGGGCACATGGGTCAGTTGTCCCTGTCGGAGGGCAGAGAGGAGGTTGGTGCCATTGTCGCAAACCACCATTCCTGCCTTAAGTTGGCGTGGCGTCAACCACCTCTGAACCTGCCCCTGCAGAGCTGACAGAACCTCTGCCCCAGTGTGGCTCCTGTCCCCCAAGCACACCAGCTCAAGCACCGCATGGCATCTTTTGGCCTGCGTACTTGCGTAGCCCCTTGAACGCCTACGGAGCACCGCTGGTTCCGAGGAAGAGGCCATGGAGGAAGAAGAAGAGGAGGGGGTGGAGGAGAGAGGTGTGTCACAATCAGCATTTTGGAGGCGTGGTGGCGGAACAACCTCCAACACTACTGCACCTTGTCCTGCATCCTTCCCAGCTGCCAGCAGAGTCACCCAATGCGCCGTGAAACTTAAGTAACGTCCCTGTCCATGCCTGCTGGACCATGAGTCAGCGGTAATATGCACCTTACCGCTGACCGCCCTGTCCAGCGAGGCATGGACATTGCCTTCCACATGCCGGTAGAGAGCCGGAATCGCCTTCCGTGAGAAAAAGTGGCGTTTGGGTACCTGCCACTGAGGAACCGCACATTCCACAACTCTACCAACTGAAAAGGCAGCAGTTGAAGTGCTAGCAATTTTGCCAAGCTAGCATTCAACCGCTGGGCATGTGGATGGCTGGGAGCAAACTTCTTTCGGCGGTGCAGCAGCTGGGGCAGGGAAATTTGCCTGGTACAATCTGACGTCGGTGTACCAAAAGCAGATTGCCCACAAGTACTTGGCTGTGACACACCTAATTCTACACCTTCATTCCTCTCACTGCAGGTCTCAGAGAGGACTGAAGGTCTAGTGGGGTTGGAAATCTCAGCTGATGAGGAGCAAGGAGAGATCCTCTTTGTTCTTTGGTGTGGGTCTTTCAGATACGCTTGCCAACGAACTGCATGGCAGGTCAACATATGTCTGGTCAAGCATGTGGTACCCAAGCGGGAGATGTTTTGGCCACGCGAGATACGCTTGAGACATATGTTGCAAATAGCAGCGGTGCGATCTGATGCACTAGTCTCAAAAAAGGCCCACACCAAAGAACTTTTTGAATAACGCGCAGAGACTGCAGCGCCCTGCACATGTGGAGCTTTGGGGTGTGATGCAGTCAATGTGCTGCCCTTAGGCTGGCCCCTGGAGGGCATCCTGCCTAGTTGGTGATGTGCCACCTCCTCCTCCTCCTCCTCCTCTCTCCTATCAGGCACCCACGTTGAGTCAGTGACCTCATCATCCCCTCCCTCCTCATCACTGGAGCAAACCTGGCAGTATGCTGCAGCAGGGGGAGCATGACTGCCAGATTGCTGTCCTTCTTGGGCACCCCCTCTGTCCGTGCTCATGTTACTGCCTTCATTGAGCTCAGTATCATCATCAGAGCCTTCCAAACGCTGGGCATCCTCCTGGAGCATGTACCCAACACTGTGGTCAAACAGTTCGAGGGAATCCTCATGAGGACATGGTGGAGCTAGGGAAGGAGTCACTGATGACATTGAGCTGAGGGAAGAGGCCGCTGCTTTGCCAGACAAAGCACCCTGGGCATGGGTGAGAGAGGATGAGGAGGATGAGGACGGCTTGGTCATCCACTCGACCAAGTCTTCCGCATGTTGCGGCTCAACACGGCCAGCTGCCGAAAAAAAGGCCAAGCGTGTCCCATGGCCACGTGCTGATGAGGATGCACAGTCTCCACGACCAGCACTAGACACAGAGCCTGCTTGCCCTCTCTTATTGGCTTGTGACTGTCTGCCTCTCCTTCTTGGCCTTCCAGACATACTAATGGCCTGTAGCTGCACTAAGCTGGGATAGAACACCTGTAATTTTCTTCAGGTAGCTTTATATACTGTAACCAGACAAGCCTGCCTGTCAGTAGGAAGATAACAGGAACGGATCTAGCTGAACACTGTGAGCAGGACGTACTGCACTAAATGTATATAGCAGGAACGGATCTAGCTGAACACTGTGAGCAGGACGCACTGTACTAAATGTAAATAGTCTAGCTGCCTGACCGTGGTACTAATAGGATCAAAAAGAACACCTGTAATTTTCTTAAGGTAGCTTTATATACTGTAACCAGACAAGCCTGCCTGTCAGTAGGAAGATAACAGGAACGGATCTAGCTGAACACTGTGAGCAGGACACACTGTACTAAATTTAAATAGTCTAGCTGCCTGACCGTGGTACTAATAGGATCAAAAAGAACACCTGTAATTTTCTTAAGGTAGCTTTATATACTGTAACCAGACAAGCCTGCCTGTCAGTAGGAAGATAACAGGAACGGATCTAGCTGAACACTGTGAGCAGGACACACTGTACTAAATGTAAATAGTCTAGCTGCCTGACCGTGGTACTAATAGGATCAAAAAGAACACCTGTAATTTTCTTCAGGTAGCTTTATATACTGTAACCAGACAAGCCTGCCTGTCAGTAGGAAGATAACAGGAACGGATCTAGCTGAACACTGTGAGCAGGACGCACTGCACTAAATGTAAATAGCAGGAACGGATCTAGCTGAACACTGTGAGCAGGACGCACTGCACTGAATGTAAATAGCAGGAACGGATCTAGCTGAACACTGTGAGCAGGACGCACTGCACTAAATGTAAATACCAGGAACGGATCTAGCTGAACACTGTGAGCAGGACGCACTGCACTGAATGTAAATAGCAGGAACGGATCTAGCTGAACACTGTGAGCAGGACGCACTGCACTGAATGTAAATAGCAGGAACGGATCTAGCTGAACACTGTGAGCAGGACGCACTGCACTGAATGTAAATAGCAGGAACGGATGTAGCTGAACACTGTGAGCAGGACGCACTGCACTAAATGTAAATACCAGGAACGGATCTAGCTGAACACTGTGAGCAGGACGCACTGCACTGAATGTAAATAGCAGGAACGGATCTAGCTGAACACTGTGAGCAGGACGCACTGCACTGAATGTAAATAGCAGGAACGGATCTAGCTGAACACTGTGAGCAGGACGCACTGCACTGAATGTAAATAGCAGGAACGGATGTAGCTGAACACTGTGAGCAGGACGCACTGCACTAAATGTAAATACCAGGAACGGATCTAGCTGAACACTGTGAGCAGGACGCACTGCACTGAATGTAAATAGCAGGAACGGATCTAGCTGAACACTGTGAGCAGGACGCACTGCACTGAATGTAAATAGCAGGAACGGATCTAGCTGAACACTGTGAGCAGGACGCACTGCACTGAATGTAAATAGCAGGAACGGATGTAGCTGAACACTGTGAGCAGGACGCACTGCACTAAATGTAAATACCAGGAACGGATCTAGCTGAACACTGTGAGCAGGACGCACTGCACTGAATGTAAATAGCAGGAACGGATCTAGCTGAACACTGTGAGCAGGACGCACTGCACTGAATGTAAATAGCAGGAACGGATCTAGCTGAACACTGTGAGCAGGACGCACTGCACTGAATGTAAATAGCAGGAACGGATCTAGCTGAACACTGTGAGCAGGACGCACTGCACTGAATGTAAATAGCAGGAACGGATGTAGCTGAACACTGTGAGCAGGACGCACTGCACTAAATGTAAATACCAGGAACGGATCTAGCTGAACACTGTGAGCAGGACGCACTGCACTGAATGTAAATAGCAGGAACGGATCTAGCTGAACACTGTGAGCAGGACGCACTGCACTGAATGTAAATAGCAGGAACGGATCTAGCTGAACACTGTGAGCAGGACGCACTGCACTGAATGTAAATAGCAGGAACGGATGTAGCTGAACACTGTGAGCAGGACGCACTGCACTAAATGTAAATACCAGGAACGGATCTAGCTGAACACTGTGAGCAGGACGCACTGCACTGAATGTAAATAGCAGGAACGGATCTAGCTGAACACTGTGAGCAGGACGCACTGCACTAAATGTAAATACCAGGAACGGATCTAGCTGAACACTGTGAGCAGGACGCACTGCACTGAATGTAAATAGCAGGAACGGATCTAGCTGAACACTGTGAGCAGGACACACTGCACTAAATAGTCTAGATAGAAGATAACAGGAACGGATCTAGCTAAACTGAATACAGTGTATATATATATATGCAACACCTGGGATGCATATATATACACAATACACTGTAAGTGCAGCTAACTGACTGACTGTTCTGCCTAATCTATCTAACTCAAATCAAATGACACTGTCTCTCTCTCTCTCTATCTCTCAGCACACCGGAACACACACTACACAGGGCCGCCGTGCAGGCGGCCTTATATAGTGTGGGGCGTGTACTAAATCTCCTGAGCCATAATTGGCCAAAGCCACCCTGGCTTTGGCCAATTACAGCTCTCTCTACTGACGGCGCTGTGATTGGCCAAGCATGCGGGTCATAGTGCATGCTTGGCCAATCATCAGCCAGCAATGCACTGCGATGCCGCAGTGAATTATGGGCCGTGACGCGCCACACGAATTTGGCGCGAACGGCCCATATCGTTCGCAATTCGACGGACGGTCGAACAGCCGATGTTCGAGTCGAACATGGGTTCGACTCGAACACGAAGCTCATCCCTAGTACACACTAAGGGGACACCCCAGGGCCTTCACAATATATTAGATCCTTACAATAATAGGCACATGATGTCTTACTCCCTGAATATAAACTTATTTCATTAGAAATACACATCGATCACAATTGTATGATTTAGATTTTCCCATTTTTTCTTTACTTGTTTGTCTTTTTATTTCTTTTTTTATTTTACTACTATGATTTTATGGGCCCACTTTGTACGCTTATATGAGATATGATTTGCACTGTGTGTGATATTTCATTTATCTGTTAAATGCTTTCTTACCACTGTGATTCATGTCACTACAGTGCCTGTACACCCTAATGTTATATTTTCCTACAATAAAAACGTTTGAAAACAAAAAAAAAAAAGTCTCACACTTGTGGTATCGCCACACTTGGGACGCATAGAAAAAGGCATTTTGGGGTGTGATTCTAGGTATGCCTCTTCAGGGGGCAACACTGATGTAAACATGCCTTAAGAGTTTGTTTTTTGAAGGAATTTCCTTTACTTCATGTCTCAGGGATGCAAAAGAAAGTGAGAAAGGAAATCTCAAAATCCAAGGGGCATTTCCCTGCACCATTGTCTCTAGAAAAGAGTTTGGCTATGCCGTGGATATCACAATGATAAAGATCTGCAGCCGGTTTGTATCTGCTCCAGGTGCCCTTTGATTCACACTCGGACACCTGAATCTGTGATATCATATCAGAGAATTTCTTTGCTTTTCATTTCCACTTTTCCTGCCTGACTGGCATGAAAATCAGGAATCTCCATTTCTATTAAAAATATATGAGTGCTGCATATTATACTCCAGTGGCGGCTGGTGCTCAAAATTTTTCGGGGGGCGCAAACAAACTGAAAAATTCAGAAAAATACAAAAAAACACCCCATCAATTGCAGCCTCACTGTGCCCATCAATTGCAGCCTCACTGTGCCCATCAATTGCAGCCTCACTGTGCCCATCAAATGCAGACACTGTGCCATCAATTGCAGCCACTGTGCCCATCAAATGCAACCACTGTGCCCATCAATTGCAGCCTCACTGTGCCCATCAATTGCAGCCTCACTGTGCCCATCAAATGCAGCCACTGTGCCATCAATTGCAGCCACTGTGCCATCAATTGCAGCCGCTGTGCCCATCAAATGCAACCACTGTGCCCATCAATTGCAGCCTCACTGTGCCCATCAATTGCAGCTTCACTGTGCCCATCAATTGCAGCCACTGTGCCCATCAAATGCAACCACTGTGCCCATCAATTGCAGCCTCACTGTGCCCATCAATTGCAGCCTCACTGTCCTCATCAAATGCAGCCACTGTGCCATCAATTGCAGCCACTGTGCCATCAAGTGCAGCCACTGTGCCCATCAAATGCAACCACTGTGCCCATCAATTGCAGCCTCACTGTGCCCATCAATTGCAGCTTCACTGTGCCCATCAATTGCAGCCACTGTGCCCATCAAATGCAGCCACTGTACCCATCAAATGCAGCCACTGTGCCCGTCAAATGCAGCCACTGTGCCCATCAGTTGCAGCAACTGTGACCCCAGCACTCCCACCCGCTCGCTGAGGCGGTGGCTCCTGTGTCCTCCATGCTTCCTCCATGCTTTTCCTCCTGCTAGGTGTCCAATAGGAGCGCCTGTCCTTTCAGCCAATCAGGTGACGGGTATCAGACCCGCGCTTCCGGATTGGCGGGGAGGCGGTTGAGTGTTAGAAAAGCAAATATTAATTTGCTTCTCTAAAACACCTGGGTGGGCTCATGGTGCAATGTTCTGCGCTCTGAGTCCACCCTATTTTGAAGCCTATTATATGGCTCTAATTAGGTGCTTCAAAAAAACACCCCCCCAACTGTAATTTAGGGGCCCGGCGTCCTAAAAGGGGCCGGACTCCTGAATGCCAGGACAGTACATATACCCCCCCCCCCCAAATGACCCCTTTTTGAAAAGTAGACAGCCTACAGCCCAAGGTATTTAGTAAGAGGCACGGCAATTTTTTATGAAATTGGAAAAAATTTTATCACAATTTTTTGGAAAATTAAGAAATTAAATAAAACATTTTTTTGCACAATTTTTTAACCACTTCAAGGCACTTAGACACCTTCCCGCCCAGGCCAATTTTCAGCTTTCAGCGCTGTCGCAATTTGAATGACAATTGCGCGGTCATACAACACTGTACCCAAACTATATTTTTAACATTTTGTTCCCACAAACAGAGCTTTCTTTTGGTGGTATTTGATCAGCTCTGCGGTTTTTATTTTTTGCGCAACAAATAAAAAAAGACCGAAAATTTAGAAAAAAACAAGTTTTTCTTTGTCTCTGTTAAATTTTTTTGTAAATAAGTATGTTTTCTTCTTCAATGATGGGCACTGATATGGCTGCACTGACGGGCACTGATACGGCGGCACTGATGGGCACAGATGAGGTGGCACCAATGAGGTAGCACTGATGAGGTGGCACTGACGGGCACTGATGATGGGCACTGATAGGCGGCACGGATGGGCACTGATAGGTGGCACTGATGGGCACTGATAGGTGGCACTGGTATGTGGCACTGATGGGCACTCATAGGTGGCACCGATGGGCACTCATAGTCAGCACTGATGGGCACTTGTAGGTGGCATTGATGGGCACTCGTAGGTGGCATTGATGGGTAGTTATGGGTGGCACTGATAGTTGGCACAGATGGGCACGGATGGGCACTGATAGGTGGGCACTGATGGGCACGGATGGGCACTGACAGGTGGCACCGATGGACACTGATGAGTGGCACTGATGACACTGATGACACTGATTGTTTGCAGTGATGCCCCTAAGGGTGGCATTGCTGGGCATCACTGCAACATAATGGTGCCAATCAGTGCCCATTTGCGGGTGCGTGGTGGCATGTTATCCTGCTGGACGTCATTTTTTTTTTTTTTTTA
Organism: Lithobates septentrionalis; assembly: GCA_037952835.1. Taxonomy (NCBI): domain Eukaryota; kingdom Metazoa; phylum Chordata; class Amphibia; order Anura; family Ranidae; genus Lithobates; species Lithobates septentrionalis. The sequence goes on along the minus strand of JBBDGP010001035.1, from coordinate 692,721 downwards.
CTTTCCTCAGAGTAGTTAAGTGTCACCATAGTGATGGTGGGGTGGTGATCAGGGATTTTTATTTTACAGTTATTGCATTTTTAGTGATGATTCGCTGTATAAGCAATAGTTGTAGCTGTCCTGAATGGGTTAACATTCATGAACCACTTGCTTATGGTTGTGATCTGTGATTGGCTACAGGTGATCACATGGTACAGGTAGCCAGGTACCATGGGATTGCTGTGGGCCAATCACAATCGTAAGCAAGTTGTTCATATATATAGAAATCCATTCATGGCAGTTTGTTTGCATTGTTACCTTGCGATTGGTCATAGCGATCACATGATACCCCGCCCGCTCACAGTGGCTGGGTACCGAGTACCGTGGTCACGGATGTGCATCACTTTTAATCATCAGGAGAAATAGGAAGAGTCAAACTCCCCAGCAAGGACACAGACAGCATTGACGACCTGTCAGAGGTTCTAACCCCCTCACCACTCTTTGAAAACTAAGGAAGAAAAAAAAAAAAAGTTTGAATTTTATTGATCGGTCCACTTTCAGTAAAAATTCTACTGAGTCGCTGTTTTTTTCATTTTTTTTTTTTTGCAGCTCCAACAATATGAATTAATAAACAGCACTTATTTTGGAGGTTCATTAATGGACGATGTTCTTACTTATCTAGTTTATCTCTCAGTTTAACGCTGAAGTGTAATTTGGTGTCTTTTCAAAGAAGCTTTTCCAGGCTTCATCTATAAGTTTTGTGATATGAAAGAAGAACAAATGTGTCGTTTTCAAATAGACACACACACAAAAAAAAAATTTAATGAGCCCTCTGTATACACAGATTAGAAGCATCTATTAATAACCTTTCTATGATAATGACACCACATTTCATTAATTACGGGACAGATTCTTTTGGCTACCGTACATGAAAAGGACAAATCAGCATTTTGATGGGTTATGGTGCATGTTGGGTGATTATCTCACACTCTTCTTGATTTTATGTGTAATCTGTGTTTTAAATATACGCCAAATTAATATTCAGTCGCAGATTACACCTTTATTCATAATGAACATGAATTTTATGAGTCCTTTGTCAAGGTTGTAAAAATATCCAGAGAATAACTGCCGGCGGCACATCATAATGTCCAACAATGTTTTTAAACTTTATTATTTCAGGACAAACTGCAAGAAACGCCACCTGGAACTTTCTCCTGTACGATTAAGCCCACTGGTCTTCTCTATGATTAAACCCAGTGGTATTCTCTACGATTAAGCTCAGTGGTCTTCTCTATGATTTAGCCCAGTGGTCTTCTCTACGATTATCCAGTGGTCTTCTCTACCATTAAGCCAAGTGGTCTTCTCTAAGATTAAGGCCAGTGGTCTTCTCTATGATTAGGCCCAGTGGTCTTCTCTCTACGATTAAGCTCAGTGTTATTCTCTATGATTAAACCCAGTAGTCTTCTCTATGATTAAGCCCAGTAGTCTTCTCAATGAATAAGCTCAGTGGTTTTCTTTATGATTAAGCCCAGTGGTCTTCTCTATGATTAAGCCCAGTGGTCTTCTCTATGATTAGGCCCAGTGGTCTTCTCTACGATTATGCTCAGTGGTCTTCTCTATGATTAATCCCGTGGTCTTCTCTACGATTAAGTCCAGTGGTCTTCTCTATGATTAAGCTCAGTGGTCTTCTCTATGATTAAGTCCAGTGGTCTTCTCTATGATTAAGCCCAGTGGCCTTCTCTATGATTAAGCCTAGTGGTTTTCTCTATGATTAGGTACAGTGGTCTTCTCTACAGTTAAAGTGGTTCTAAAGGCAGAAGTTTTTTACCTTAATGTATTCTATGCATTAATTAAAAAAAAACCTTCAGTGTGCAGCAGCCCTCCTCAGCCTCACTTATGCTTACCTGAGCCCCATCTCGATCCAGCGATGTGCACGAATGCCTCGGCCATCCGGTACTCATCCTCCTGATTAGCTGAGACACCGCAGCGGCGCCATTGGCTCCTGCTGCTGTCAATCAAAGTCAGTTAGCCAATGAGGAGAGAGAGGGGGTGGCTCAGCTCAGGTGCACCCATAGCAAACTGTTTGCTGTGGGGGCACTCGACAGGAGGGAGTTGCCAGTAGTGCCAGTGAGGGACCCAAAAAGAGGAGGATCTAGGCTGCTATGTGCAAAACCACTGCACAGAGCAGGTAAGTAAAACATGTTCATAATTTTAAAAGAAAAAAAAAACAAGACTTTAGTATCACTTTAAGTCCAGTGGTCTCCTCTATGATTAAGTCCAGTGGTCTCCTCTACGATTGAGTCCAGTGGTCTCCTCTGCTATTAAGTCCAGTGGTCTCCTCTACTATAAAGTCCAGTGGTCTCCTCTACGATTAAGCCCAGTGGTCTTCTCTACAATTAAGCCCAGTGGTCTTCTCTACGATTAAGCCCAGTGGTCTTCTCTACAATTAAGCCCAGTGGTCTTCTCTATAATTAGGCCCAGTGGTCTTCTCTACGATTAAGCCCAGTGTTATTCTCTACAGTTAAAGTGGTTCTAAAGGCAGAAGGTGCATTCTATGCATTAAGATAAAAAATCTTCAGTATGCAGCAGCCCCCCTCAGCCCCACTTATACTTACATGAGTCCCATCTCGATACAGCGATGTGCAAGAGTGCCTCGGCTGTCCGGGACTCTCCCTCCTGATTAGCTAAGAGACAGCAGTGGCGCAATTGGTTCCTGCTGCTGTAAATCAAAGTTAGTTAGCCAATGAGGAGAGAGAGGTGGCAGAGCCGAACCGCAGCTCCATGTCTGAATGGACACACAGGGCTGCAGCTCGGCTCAGGTGCCCCCATATCAAACTGCTTGCTGTGAGGGCACTCGACAGGAAGAAGTGGCCAGTAGTGCCAGTGAGGGACCCAAAAAGAGGAGGATCTAGGCTGCTATGTGCAAAACCACTGCACAGAGCAGGTATGTTCATTATTTTTAATGAAAAAAAAACAATACTTCAGTATCACTTTAAGTCCAGTGGTCTCCTCTAAGGTTAAGTCCAGTGGTCTCCTTTACTATTAAGTCCAGTGGTCTCCTCTTCTATTAAGTCCAGTGGTCTCCTCTACTGTTAAGTCCAATGGTCTCCTCTACTGTTAAGTCCAATGGTCTCCTCTACTGTTAAGTCCAGTGGTCTCCTCTACTGTTAAGTCCAGTGGTCTCCTCTACTGTTAAGTCCAGTGGTCTCCTCTACGATTAGGTCCAGTGGTCTCCTCTACTATTAAGTCCAGTGGTCTCCTCTTCTATTAATTGCAGTGGTCTCCTCTTCTATTAAGTCCAGTGGTCTCCTCCATTGTTAAGTCCAAAGGTCTCCTCTACGGTTAAGCCCAGTGGTTTCCTCTACGGTTAAGCCAAGTGGTCTCCTCTATGGTTACGCCCAGTGGTCTCCTCTATGGTTAAGCCCAGTGGTCTCCTCTACTGTTAAACCCAGTAGTCTCTTCTACTGTTAAGTCCATTAGTCTCCTCTATGGTTAAGTAAGGTGGTCTCCTCTTTGATTAAGTCCAGTGGTCTCCTCTGCGATTAAGTCCAGTGGTTTCCTCTGCGATTAAGTCCAGTGGCCTTCTCTACGGTTAAGTCCAGTGGTCTCCTCTACGGTTAAGTCCAGTGGTCTCCTCTACTGTTAAGCCCAGTGGTCTTCTCTACTGTTAAGATCAGTGGTCTCCTCTACGGTTAAGTCCAGTGGTCTCCTCTACGGTTAAGTCCAGTGGTCTCCTCTACGGTTAAGTCCAGTGGTCTCCTCTACTGTTAAGCCCAGTGGTCTTCTCTACTGTTAAGTCCAGTGGTCTCCTCTAAGGTTAAGTCAAGTGGTCTCCTCTACAATTAAGTCCAGGGGAAGGGGATGAGAAGGAAGGATGCCATCTGCTCCACACCAGAGTAGGGGATTATCCAGGTGTTGAGTAGGGATGGGCCAAACGGACCCCTGTTTGGTTCGGACCAGAACTTCCGAACACCGCGAACGTTCGGACCCGAACAACGAACCCCATTAAAGTCAATGGGACCTTCAAATATCAAAAGTGCCCATTTTGAAGGCTTAAATGCAAGTAATTAGGCATACAATGGTTATAGGGTTCCGGGTACGGCTCTGGGGAACATGGATCAATAAAAAAAAAGTTTGTGAAAAACGTCATTTTTAAATGAGCAGTGATTTTTTTATTTTTAAAGTGAAAGCCTAAAAATGAAAAATTCCTTCCAATATAGTGCCAGGAGGGTCCCCTTAGTCTAACTGTAAAGTGGCAGATCTGTACAATGTCTAGAATCTGCTACAGCAATAATTGAATTTATAAAGCCAAAAAAAAGACATTTTTCCTGCATTCCTGTTGATGATCATTTCCTTGCTCATCAACAGTTGGGGAGCCAGTGTGTATGATGAGGCCACAATTTAGTGCACTGGGAACAAGATTAGAGTTTTTTTGGATACATTCTGGAGTCACTTTGACTTTGGATAGAAGTGCGTTAAAATTGGTCTTTGGGTGTCAGTGGCGCCTTCCCACCGTAACTTATAGCGATAATCTTGATGAAAGCAAGAATTTGCCTTGCTGTAAAAAATTGCAATGATATGCACCTGTGAAAGAGTGCATATCATTGCAAAGAGTAAAAAATTACTCTTTGGATGTCGGGGCGCCTTCCCACCGTAACCCTATATAGGTGCTCTTGATGAAGGCAAAAAAATTTGCAATGATATGCACCTGTCAGAAAAATTGGTCTTTGGGTGTTAATTGTGCCCATGAAACCTATACCAAAAACATTCTTCCAGGTTAAATGATTAAATACCCTCAAAGCTAGGCAGCCTTCTGGCCCCCTTACAGTGCCAAGGGAATGTCTGCCACTCCTTGTTGTTTTCCCAGACATTATTGGGAGTGAGGGGGCGGTGCTTATAAGCAAATGTAAAGGAGAAGTTGAAATCTGTACGTAGTTGCAGTTTTAATGTAAAGAGGTGTTTGTTGCCCTTTAATTTGAGTACTCACACAACACAGACACACTCCACGGATACAATATAATATACTGCAATATAATGCGCCAAACGTACAGTGATGCACAGAACTATATGGCATTAAACTGGCAGTAACTCACACAGAAGTAAATGGCATTAAACTGGCAGTAACGCACAAAACTATATGGCGTTAAATTTGTAGTAAGGCACACAGAACTATATGGGGTTAAACTGGCAGTATTGCACGCAATACAATATGGCGTTAAACTGGCAGTAATGCACGCAAAACTATATGGCGTTAAACTGGTAGTAACACACGCAAAACGATATGGCGTTAAACTGGCAGTAACGCACAAAACTATATGGCGTTAAACTGGCAGTAACGCATGCAAAACTATATGGTGTTAAACTGGCAGTAACGCACACAATACAATATGGCGTTAAACTGGCAGTAACGCACGCAATACAATATAGCGTTAAACTGGCAATAACGCACAAAACTATATGGCGTTAAACTGGCAGTAACGCACGCAAAACTATATGGCGTTAAACTGGCAGTAATGCATGCAAAAGTATATGGCGTTAAACTGGCAGTAACGCACAAAACTATATGGCGTTAAATTGACAGTAATGCACGCAAAATTATATGGCGTTAAACTGGCAGTAACGCATGAAATACAATATGGCGTTAAACTGGCAGTAACGCACGCAATACGATATGACGTTAAACTGGCAGTAACGCACAAAACTGTATGGCGTTAAACTGGCAGTAACGCACGCGAAACTATATGGCGTTAAACTGGCAGTAACGCATGCAATACAATATGGCATTAAACTGGCAGTAACGCACGCAATACGATATGGCGTTAAACTGGCAGTAACACAATCAAATAGACGTTCAACCGTCACTACAGTGAAACTATCTGAGCTGTCCCTACTCTAGCTGCACACTATGAAAAGCTGAATACTGGTCCTCCTCACTACACTCCTCACTACTAGCACACTAACTAATAGCACTGAACAGAGCCCTGTTCTATCTCTCTCCACACAAAATCACACTGAACGAACTTTTTGTTCGGATGTTCGTCGAACGTCCGAACAACGAAAGATCGTCCCGAACTAATGCTCGGGCCGAACCGTTCACCGATCCCTAGTGTTGTGGCAGGTTTAGCTTTTCCTTTTTTTTTAGAGGAAAATGCATCAGAGAAAAAACGCATAGTTCTGTATTTGGCCTTTTCTTTGTATTTATGTTTTTTTTTTCTTCTGTGTATTTGATTGCTATTTGTATACTGTTGCTTTGTTGATTTTTTTTTTATTTTTACTTTGTATAAATTGGTTTATGAAGGGATTATTTTTCTGCCACAAGAACATGTTCCAGATAATTGAAAGCTGGCCATATGCCAGTAGACTTTGGTATGAACATTTAAATGAAAATTCCTGTCAGTACATTCTATAATGCCATCGGAATCTTGACAAGTGTTGTTGTTAGAGAGTACTTCAAAATGTCGTTCGCTTTTAAAATGTTTGAGTTTGGAACGAATGGAATTTCTCAAACAAAAACCACATTCATTGTAAGAATTTCATTTGTTCACAAAACATTTTCCATCCTGCTTCTAACCGTCATTTTTATTCCAGCTAAATTCTAACTGGGTATGGCCAGCTTAAAGCGGTAGTAATTTTTGATTTTTACCTACAGGTAAGCCTATAATAAGGCCTATGCATATATCCTAAACCTGCACCGTTAAGGAGATATTCACTCTGGATTCAGCCTGTGACATCACCGGCACATGCGCTCTGAAGGTCTGGCATACCTTGCCAGACCTTCAGAGCTTTGAGTCAGAATGAAGGGCTCCCACGCACATGCGCGGGAGTGACATAATCACGGTTCTGACCAATCACACAGCCGGAGCGTGTGAACCCAGAAAAAAGACGGGGAAAAGACGTCAGGTGGTATTCTCTACTGCTAAGTCCAGGGGTCTCCTCTATGGTTAAGTCCACTGGTCTCCTCTACGGTTAAACCCAGTGGTCTCTTCTACTGTTAAGTCCAGTGGTCTCCTCTATGGTTAATTAAAGCGGTCTCCTCTATGATTAAGTCCAGTAGTCTCCTCTGTGATTAAGTCCAGTGGCCTCCTCTATGGTTAAGTCCAGTGGCCTCCTCTATGTTTAAGTCCAGTGGCCTCCTTTACGTTTAAGTCCAGTGGCCTCCTCTACGGTAAAGTCAAGTGGTCTCCTCTACGGTTAAGTCCAGTGGTCTCCTCTATGGTTAAGTCCAGTGGTCTCCTCTATGGTTAAGTCCAGTGGTCTCCTCTACGGTTAAGTCCAGTGGTCTCCTCTACAATTAGGTCCAGTGGTCTCCTCTACTATTAAGACCAATGGTCTCCTCTTCTATTAAGTCCCGTGGTCTCCTCTTCTATTAGGTCCAGTGGTCTCCTCTATTGTTACGTCCAGTGGTCTCCTCTACGGTTAAGACCAGTGGTCTCCTCTACTGTTAAACCCAGTAGTCTCTTCTATGGTTAAGTCCAGTGGTCTCCTCTATGGTTAAGTCCAGTGGTCTCCTCTATGGTTAAGTCCAGTGGTCTCCTCTATGGTTAAGTCCAGTGGTCTCCTCTATGGTTAAGTCCAGTGGTCTCCTCTATGGTTAAGTCCAGTGGTCTCCTCTACGATTAGGTCCAGTGGTCTCCTCTACTATTAAGTCCAGTGGTCTCCTCTTCTATTAAGTCCAGTGGTCTCCTCTTCTATTAAGTCCAGTGGTCTCCTCTATTGTTACATCCAGTGGTCTCCTCTACGGTTAAGCCCAGTGGTCTCCTCTACTGTTAAACCCAGTAGTCTCTTCTATGGTTAAGTCCAGTGGTCTCCTCTATGGTTAAGTCCAGTGGTCTCCTCTAAGGTTAGGTCCACTGGTCTCCTTTACGGTTAAGCCCAGTGTTCTCTCAGCAGTGACCAGGCACCACTGTAAGGCTCTGTTCCAAGGTAAATATTTTGTAATGTGCTAGTATGTAATGCAATTGCCTTACAGGTTTTTTTTATAAAACAGCCGCGGTGTGCTACCGCTTTAACCCTCAGGAACCATTTAAAGCTCACTGCACCCTCAACTCCACCTGACATCTGCCTTTCCCTTTGACTCCAATGCATATCAGCCATTCATCTATCCTAGACCCATTCTTGTGCTAAAAAAAACAGCCCCTCGATATTTTAGGTGTTTATCACAGAAAGTACTTTTTAGACATTGAAGAAGGGGGGCACATCCCGAAAACTTATCCTGAAAAATTGTATGTTAAAGCAAATTAAAAAAAGTATCATGGATAGTACTCAATTGTTTCTGTAACATAAAGATAAAAAGAAAAGATAAACAAATAAAATAATGGGACAATATACAAAAAGCAGTCAAATACATAAAAAAATGGAAAAACACATATATCCAAAGAAGGCTAAATGAAAGACACCCAAAAAATCCCCCCCTCCCCCCCCAAAAAAAAAAAAAACAAATGGTGAAATGTAGACGACGATGTTTGTAGGTATTTCTGTGAGGTCAGATGTAGGAGTTGGATGGGAAGACCTGGCTCTCAATTGAAATTCAAACTCATCCCGAAGGTGTTCAATAGGGACTTCATTTAACTACTTGCCTACCGGGCACTTTCACCCCTTCCTGCCCAGGCCAAATTTTAGCTTTCAGCTCTGTCGCACTTTAAATGACAATTGCGCGGTCATGCAACACTGTACACATATGACATTTTTTATCAATTTTTTTTCACACAAATAGAACTTTCTTTTGGTGGTATTTAATCACCACTGGGGTTTTTATTTTTTGCGCTATAAACGAAAAAAAAAAAAAAACATTTTTCTTTGTTTCTGTTATAAAATTTAGCAAACGGGTAATTTTTTTCCTGATGGGCACTGATAGGTGGCACTGAAGGGCACTGATATGCAGCACCGATTGGCACTGAAGGGCACTGATAGGCAGCACTGATAGGCTGCACTGATGGGCACTGATAGGCTGCACTGATGGGCACTGATGGGCAGGGCACTGATGAGGCTGCACTGATATGTGGCACTGATAGGCAGCACTGATGGGCACTAATAGGCAGCACTGATTGTCACTGATATGCATCACTGATGGGCACTAATAGGCTGCACTGATGGGCATTGATGAGGTGGCACTGGTGGGCACTGATGAGGAGGCACTGATGAGGCTGCACTGACATGTGGCACTCATGGGCACTGATAGGCGGCACTGGTGGGCACTAATAGGCAGGCAGCACCGAAGAGCACTGGTAGGCGGCACTGATGGGCACAAGAGGCAGAACTAATGAGGCAACGCTGATGGGCACTAATAGGCAGCACTGAAGGGCACTGATAGGTGGCACTGATGGGCACTAATTGGCACTGATGGGCAGCACTGATGAGCACTGATAGGTGGCACTGATGAGCACTGATAGGTGGCACTGATGGGCACTGATAGGCAACACCAATGGCGTCCCTAGGGGGGGCCAGAGGGGGCCCTGACCCCCCCCCAACATTATGCTGTGCCCCACCATGTGCCCCCCCAATAAAAAAAAATTATTTATTTTTTTACAAAAAAGGCAATGTCTAAGAGGGAGAGCGTCCCCAGTCAGCTCTTGCGGGTGATTCCTCCCCCCTCCCTCTGCTCGCTGACACTGCATAATGGGAGCACTCACACAACCACGGCCGCCCGATCTGCTCCTTCCCCTGCATCCTCATTGGCAGGGAGAAGAGCGAATTGCAGGAAGGACTCCACCAGGACTCTCAGTTACTGAAAAAACAGACTGATTTCTCCTGTCCTTAGGACAGGAGAACCAGCCTGTAAATTCCAAGAGATGCCAGACCAGGGCAGTCAACAGCAGGGGCAGGACAGCAAGAGGAGGCTGGAGAACCCCACAGTGGCAGAACACCAGGGCCCGGTGGCAAGACAAACTTTGCAACCCTGATAGTTCTCCCACTGCTTTGGACCCTTATATTTTCTTAGTATGCTGGTGACATATATCTCTTGTTTTCTGCCACCCTGTGGGGGGGCCCAATACAGTAGGAAGGGAGCTCACTGCAGAAAATGTGAAAGGGCCGTTGTGGGATCGTAGTAAAGGGCCCCAGGATATATATATATTTTATAGTTGCCCCCCTACTTTTGTCCCTGTCCCCCCATGTACCCTCCCTAAATATGAAAGCTGGAGACGCCACTGGGCAACACTGATTGGCACTGTAGGGGCAGCACTGATGATCAGTGCCCTGATTATCAGTGTAGATGTCCCTTGCACACTTTCCGGTTACTGGTTCTCCTCTCCTCATGCTGACAGCGTGAGGAAAGGAATGGCGATAACTGGCAAGTGTGTGTTTAGATCGTGATTAGCTGTGATAATAAAGCGTGGCAGGTGCGCGCCACAGCGAGCACGCAGGGTGGTGCGGTTTGGGAGGATGTGGATAGAACTGGATGATCGCACTGTAGCCTTGATTCGGCTATAGCGTGGTCTGCAAGTAGGTAAACAAAGCCTATGCAAATCGCAATGAAATCAGTAAAAAAAAAGTGCATGAACCTTTTTCATAATCACTGCGACTTGAGTCACAGCAATATGAACTGTTCAATTTCCAGTCATGGGGTGCGAATTGTCATGCAATTTGAAACTCTCGTGTGAATTACAATGGATGGTTGTCATGTTACAACCAAAAACGTAAATGTATTTTATTGGGATTTTATGTGATAGACCAACACAAAGTGGCTCATAATTGTGAAGTGGAAGGAAAATGATAAATGATACAAATAAATATGTGAAAAGTGTGTGTGGGGGGGGCATTTGTATTCAGCCCCCCTTTATTCTGATACCCCTAACTAAAATCTAGTGGAACCAATTGGCTTCAGAAGTCACCTAATTAGTAAATAGAGTCCACGTATGTAATTTAATCTCAGTATAAATACAGCTGTTCTGTGAAGCCCTCAGAGGTTTGTTAGAGAACCTTAGTGAACAAACAGCATCATGAAGGCCAAGGAACACACCAGACAGGTGTAGAACTAACCCCTGAAGGAGCTGCTGAAATAAATTGGGTTGTTACCGTCACCCCCTTTACCTGTAATTTCACCACATCAGGAACCTAGAGTCCATGTTGAGCTTTGTATCCGACAATGTATGCACCAGTCACTTTAGTATTTTTCCAATGATTTAATGAAAACTTTTTAGGAAGTAGCAGTGAAGAGGTAGAAAGGGAGTTGCTGGAAAATTCAAATACCTTTTTCAGATCATTGAGGAATTGAGGATCTTAGAGACTATTATACCTTCAGTCCAAAGATCTTTGCCCACCCGGATAGGTATCTCTCACTGACCTAGCAGCCGGAATGGAGCACGAACAAGAAGTCTCTGCCACAGACTTTGTAAGGAACAAAATTGCTATACGATCCTCTGCCACAGGACATAGTGATAGTTGAACGATCCTCTGCCACAGGATTCAATATTAGATAAACAGCAACACAGTACCAGAACCTTTAAGCCAACCCGGCAGTACTGTGCGGTAAGTTAGGGTAGGATGCATCCTCCAATTGAGTCACCAGGCCCATCTTGAGACACCAGCCTTCCACACGGTCCTCTCCAAGACGGGTCCTCCCCTGGATCTTCTCAATTGCTTGGCTTCTTCCCGCAGGACAGACAGCACAGGACCACCTCTAAACCAGCGGGCCCCAGACGACCTCTGGGCCCACTCATAGTAATGAAGCCCCGGGCCAGCATGGTCCTGAGGCTGAAAGGAAGCCGTCACATACCTTTAGGCCAGGAGGGCCAGCAGGTGAAAGAAAACCAAAAATGGCGTCTGCCCCTTAAGTACTCTCTCCCAGAATGCATAGCAGCGGACCACCTCTGCCGAGTTGCTTCTGAGAAAGAAGAGCACTCAATACACTTCAGCCTGTTGCTTTTCAACACTGGCCTGTGGTGACAACGACACCTACAGGCGACAGCTTGAAACTGCACACAACACAGCCAATGCTGGAACAGAGGCTAATTTAGCCATAGATTAAATCTGAACTGTGTACAGAACAGACAACCCACTAAATTTACATATAAGAGCCTGATCAACAGGAGCAGGGCGCTACACAGGCCAGGGATAAAGTTGTGGAGAAGTATAAAGCAGGGTTAGGTTATAAAAAAATATCTCAAGATTTGAACATCTCACAGAGCTCTGTTCAATCCATCATCGGAGAATGGGAAGAGTATGGCACAACTGCAAACCTACCAAGACATGGCCGTCCACCTAAACTGACCGGCCGGGCAAGGAGAGCATTCATCAGAGAAGAGCCAAGAGGTCCATGGTAACTCTGGAGGAGCTGCAGAGATCCACAGCTCAGGTGGGAGAATCTGTCCACAGGACAACTATTAGTCGTGTTCTCCACAAATCTGCCCTTTATGGAAGAGTGACAAGAAGAAAGACATTGGAGAAAGAAAGTCATAAGAAGTCCTGTTTGTAGTTTGTGAGAAGCCATGTGGAGGACACAGCAAACATGTAGAAGAAGGTGATCTGGTCACATGAGACCAAAATTCAACTTTTTGGCCTAAAAGCACAACACTATGTGTGGGGGAAACCTAACACTGCACATCACCCTGAACACACCATCCCCACCGTGAAACATGATGGTGGCAGCATCATGTGGTGGGGATGCTTTTCTTCAGCAGGGACAGGGAAGCTGGTCAGAGTTGATGGGAAGATGGATGGAGCCAAATACAGGACAATCTTAGAAGAAAACCTGTTATGCCGCGTACACACGGTCGGACTTTTCGGCTACAAAAGTCCGACAGCCTGTCCGACAGACTTTCGACGGACTTTTGGCAGACTTTTGGCGGACTTGCGGCGGACTTGCGGCAGACTTTCTTACGAACGGACTTGTCTACATACGATCACACAAAAGTCCGACGGATTCGTACGTAATGACGTACACCGGCCTAAAATAAGGAAGTTGATAGCCAGTAGCCAATAGCTGCCCTAGCGTGGGTTTTTGTCCGTCAGACTAGCACACAGACGAGCGGATTTCTGGGTCCGGCATAGTTACGACGTAAAGATTTGAAGCATGTTTCAAATCTAAAGTCCGTCAGATTTGAGGCTGCAAAAGTCCGCTGAAAGTCCGCTGAAAGTCCGGGGAAGCCCACACACAATCGGATTGTCAGCCAGCTTTAGTCCGTCGGCGTCCATCGGACTTTTGTAGACGAAAAGTCCGACCGTGTGTACGTGGCATTAGAGTCTGCAAAATACTTGAGACTGGGGCGGAGGTTCACCTTCCAGCAGGAAAAAGACCCGAAACATACAGCCAGAGCTACAATGGAATGGTTTAGATCAAAGCATATTCATGTGTTACAGCTCAGGTGGGAGAATCTGTCCACAGGACAACTATTAGTCGTGTTCTCCACAAATCTGCCCTTTATGGAAGAGTGACAAGAAGAAAGACATTGGTGAAAGAAAGTCATAAGAAGTTATGTTTGCAGTTTGTGAGAAGCCATGTGGAGGACACAGCAAACATGTGGAAGAAGGTGATCTGGTCAGATGAGACCCAAAATTGAACTTTTTGGCCTAAAAGCAAAATACTATGTGTGGGGGGAAAACTAACACTGCACATCACCCTGAACACACCATCCCCACCGTGAAACATGGCGGTGGCAGCATCATGTGGTGGGGATGCTTTTCTTCAGCAAGGACAGGGAAGCTGGTCAGAGTTGATGGGAAGATGGATGGAGCCAAATACAGGGCAATCTTATGCCGCGTACACACGAGCGGACTTTACGGCAGACTTTGTACGGTGGACTTTTCGACTGACTTTACGACGGACTTTCCGTATGAACAGACTTGCCTACACACGATCAACCAAAGTCCGACGGATTTCTACGTGATGACATACGACCGGACTAAAACAAGGAAGTTCATAGCCAGTAGCCAATAGCTGCCCTAGCATCGGTTTTTGTCCATCGGACTAGCATACAGTCGAGCCGACTTTTCGACTGGACTCGAGTCTGTCGGAAAGATCTGAAACATGTTTCATTTCTAGGTCCGTCAAACTTTTGGGGGAAAAAAGTCCATTGGAGCCCACACACGATCGAATTGTCAGACAGACCAAGTATGCCGTAAAGTCCAGTCGTGTGTACGTGCCATTAGAAGAAAACCTGTTAGGCCTCACGTACATTGCTGCCTGTAAACAAAAGTTCTGAGGCAGTTGGACGTTTTTTCCAGCTGCCCCTGAACTCATCCAATGTTATCTTATGTGGACATGTACACAGGCTCGTTTACTGTTGTTTTTAGGCAGTTTTTTTAGAGGCTGTTCTTTGGACGCCAAAAAATGGGTTTAGTTGCCGAGTATACCGGCGTTTCAGACGCCAGATGCGGTTAAACGCGCCTAAATGGGGTACTGGCGTCTAGGCGCATTTTCGTTTAACCACTTGCCGCCCACCCTATAGCAAAATGACGGTGGCAAAGTGGTTGTTGTTATCCTGATCGGATGTCATATGACGTGATCAGGATAACAGAGTCGGGGCGCGCCCGCGGGGGGCCCGTGTGTCAGTTTGACACACCGCAAATCCAATCGTGGTATGAAGCCTCTGTGGCGAGGAAATTTTTCCTACTTCCCTAGTTACTCTAGTAAGAACCCGGCAGGTGACTCGCCCCACTAGCCTCCATTTACAATAATTAATATTTATTTAATACATATAATAATAATATTTAATAAATATCATTTTGGATAGGCTGAACTTCCAAATCACGAACCCCCCTCCCCCCTCGTATCATTTTTGTCAGTTGTTTTCTACCTCAAAATAACTTTGTTCGGCATCTTTCCAGCACAGTACTGCTAACTAAACTTTAATGTGCGTCTTTTGTTGAAATCCGTTCCTCTGATTTATACATCATATCTGAAGGAAATGTCCACTTTATAGAGTTTTTATTTTTATTGTGCCGTAAATCATTCTTTCATTCCGAGGCGGATAACTCGGCTTATTTTGGGCTTCGCCTTTCTCATCATCGTAACCGTATATCTGCCCACATTATACCAGTGATGGATTTATAGAGGAGAGTATTAAAGGAAAATCGCCGCAGTCTTCCGCTAGGTATACATGTCGGGAATTTGGGGATAATTATTGTGCTTTTGGGCTACGCGTTTCATGGGTCCTCTGCAGCCTGCTTTTATTTTATGCTGTTTTATCATTGCCTAATGGGATAGAAGTAGAGAGATTTATGTAGGATGTTAAAGGTTCCCCTTAGACAGTTGTTGTATCTCAACAGTCCCTGTAAACCCGAGTCCTTTATTAACCGCTTCCCGACCAGCCGCCGCAGTTATACTACGGCAGGATGGATCCCCTGGGCGAGCCGTCGTAGCTGTACGTCGGCTCTGTAAGACGCTGTAGGAGGGGCACGTGCCCTCAGCGTGTCCCCGGAGCCAATGCGAGTGCCCGGCGGGCGCAATGACCACCGGGCACCCACGATCGCTTGTGACAGAGCTAGAAACGGGATCTGTGCGTATAAACACACAAATCCCGGTTCTGTCAGGGGAGAGGAGACCAATCGTGTGTTCCTACTAAGTAGGAACACTGATCGGCCTCCTCCCCATGTCAGTCCCACCCCTCCCCCCACAGTTAGAATACATCCAGGGAACACAGTTCTTAACGACTTGCCCTCCAGAAGATTTACCCCACTTCATCACCAGACAATGTTTTTGCGATACGGCACTGCGTTATTTTAACTGACAATTGCACGGTCGTACAACGTTGTACACAAATATTTGTGGAATTTCTTTCCCACAAATAGAGCTTTCTATGAACAAAAGAAGAGCGACAATTTTGAAAAAAACACAATATCTTTTACTTTTTGCTATAAAACACATCCATTAAAAAAAGCTGATGTAAGGGGGGAAATATGATGGGGGCACATGATGTAAGGGGGCACTCTTGATGGGGACACCTGATTTATGGGGGCACTCTTGATGGGGACACCTGATGTAAGGGGGAACTTTTGATGGGGACATCTGATGTAAGGGGGCACTCTTGATGGGGAGACCTGATGTAAGGGGGAACTCTGATGGGGACACCTGATGTAGGAGGGCACTCTTGATGGGGACACTTGATGTAGGGGGACACTCTTGATGGGGACACCTGATGTAGGGGGGCACTCTGATGGGGACTCCTGATGTAAGGGGGCACTCTTGATGTGGACACTTGATGTAGGGGGGCACTCTTGATGGGGACACCTGATGTAAGGGGGCACTCTTGATGGGGACACCTGATGTAGGGGGGCACTCTTGATGGGGACACCTGATGTAAGGGGGCACTCTTGATGGGGACACCTGATGTAAGGGGGCACTCTGATGGGGACTCGTGATGTCAGGGGGTACTCTTGATAGGGAAACCCGATGTAAGGGGGCACTCTTGATGGAGACATCTGATGTAAGGGGGCACTCTTGATGGGAACACCTGATGTAGGGGGGCACTCTTGATGGGGACACCTGATGTAAGGGGGCACTCTGATGGGGACTCCTGATGTAAGGGGGCACTCTTGATGTGGACACTTGATGTCGGGGGGCACTCTTGATGGGGACACCTGAAGTAAGAGGGCACTCTTGATGGGGACACCTAATGTAGGGGGGCACTCTTGATGGGGACACCTGATGTAAGGGGACACTCTTGATGGGGACACCTGATGTAAGGGGGCACTCTGATGGGGACACCTGATGTAAGGGGATACTCTTGATGGGGACACTTGATGTAAGGGGGCACTCTTGATGGAGACATCTGATGTAAGGGGGCACTCTTGATGGGAACACCTGATGTAAGAGGGAACTCTTGATCTGGACAACTGATGTAGGGGGGGCACTTTAGATGGGGAAACCTGCTGTAGGGGGGCACTCTTAATGGGGACACCTGAGGTAAGGAGGCACTTTTGATGGGGACAACTGATGTAAGGGGGAACTCTTGATGGGGACACCTGATGTAGGGGGGAACTCTTGATGGGGACACCTGATGTAGGGGGACACTCTTGATGGGGACACCCGATGTAAGTGGGAACTCTTGATGGGGACACCTGATGTAGGGGGGCATTCTTGATGGGGACACCTGAAGTAAGGGGGCACTCTTGATGGGATCACCTGATGTAAGGGGGCACTCTTGATGGGGACACCTGATGTAGGGGGCACTCTTGATGGGGACACTTGATGTAAGGGGGAACTCTTGATGGGGACACCTGATGTAAGGGGGGACTCTGATGGGGACACCTAATGTAAGCGCGCATTCTTGATAGGGACACCTAATGTAAGCGCGCATTCTTGATAGGGACACCTAATGTAAGCGCGCATTCTTGATAGGGACACCAGATGTAAGGGGCCACGCTTGATTAGGACAGCTGATGTATGGGGGATATGTGATAGGGACACCTGATGTAAGGGGGCACTCTGATGGGCACATCTGATGTAGGGGGGCACTCTGGATGGGGACACCTAATGTAGGGGGGCACTCTGATGGGGACACCTGATGTAAGGGGGAACTCTTGATGGGGACACCTAATGTAAGGGCGCATTCTTGATGGGGACACCTGAAGTAAGGGGGCACTCTTGATGGGATCACCTGATGTAAGGGGGCACTCTTGATGGGGACACCTGATGTAGGGGGCACTCTTGATGGGGACACTTGATGTAAGGGGGAACTCTTGATGGGGAAACCTGATGTAAGGGGGGACTCTGATGGGGACACCTAATGTAAGCGCGTATTCTTGATAGGGACACCTAATGTAAGCGCGCATTCTTGATAGGGACACCAGATGTAAGGGGCCACGCTTGATTAGGACAGCTGATGTACGGGGGGAATGTGATAGGGACACCTGATGTAAGGGGGCACTCTGATGGGCACATCTGATGTAGGCGGCTCTCTGACCGTGACGCCAGATGTAAGGGGGCACTCTGGGGACATTCAATGTAAGGGGGCACTCTAATGGGGACACCTGATGTTAGAGGGCACTCTAATGGGGACATCTGATGTAAGGGGGCACTCTGATGGGGACATCTGATGTAAGGGGGCACTCTGATGGGGACATCTAAAGTAAGGGGGCACTCTTGATGCGGACACCTAATGTAAAGGGGCACTCTTGATAGGGAAACCTGATGTAAGGGGGCACTCTTGATGGGGACACCTGATGTAAGGGGGCACTCTTGATGGGGACACCTAATGTAAGGGGGAAATATGATGGGGTCACCTAAAGTAAGAAGGCATTTTTGATGGGGACACCTGATGTAAGGGGGGAAATGTGATGGGGCACCTGATGTAAGGGGGCGCTCTTCATGGGGACACCTGATGTAAGGGGGCACTCTAAAAGGGACACCCGATGTAAGGGGGCACTCTGATGTGGACACCCGATGTAAAGGGGGACTCTGATAGAGACATCTGTAATAAAGGAGCACAGGTTCTCCAAATTGCATGACAAGTCGCACCCCCCTGCCGGCAATGGAATTGTTTATATTGCAACAACTCATGTCACAGCGATAATTAAAAAGTTTCCTGCACTATTTTTTATCTATTTCATAGCGACTTGCATAGACTTCTGTTAAACGAAGTCACAAGCCGCAATGAAAATCGTCAGCGCAAATGTGCGGCTTTTGAAATTGCACAGGAGTAGCATGATTTCAAAGCTGCACCGATATAAACGGGGCATTTAGAGTGTAGCCCTGCTGTATCTGGTGTGAATGGGCCCTAAGAGGTTTCTAGTACATGGATAGTTGAGCTTAAAAAAAAAAAGATTTTAAAGCATACAAAGGTTTTTTTTTAATTTTAGCTTTAACTGTAGTTTTTAAATCTCATTGGCCTCAGTTGTAACAACTGTCCCTTTTTGATCCTTAGCCTGGTGTTTTATCTTCATGAACTGATCTTCTGGCATTCTCAGAGCCCTAAATCCACCGTTGATTTAGAGGAAGGTGAATGAAACCCTTATAAAGCGTCGGACCAATTTGCTTCAATAGCAAAACCAATCCCTCCTGATCCCCAAAGACAGCCGGATACTTATCGGTGACAAGGGTTAGGTCAATGGTTAGGGTCTTCTAAGGGCTCCTTAGTTGGCTCCTACAAGTTTATATGATTTCAACATCTGAGAAGCTTTTTATATTTGGACTTCTTCTACCGGGTTTGCTGTGAACGGCTTCTAAAGAAGATCAGGAAACGCCGCAATTTCCTCATATTAAAATTCCATTCAGCATTTTAATCAGATGAGAATTGTTCGTTAAGGATGTTTCTATGGCTGGGTGAGACTCCATTATTGCCTCTAGTCTTTCCTATACAGTGCGAAATTTCCGTAATAGTAATTAGACCTCTGTGTATAATTTTGCCGTGAATTCGGCATTAGGTTCCTCGCGAGCATATGTTTTCCCCGTGAAATGGTTTTGGCATGTGGCACTTTGCTGAGAATCTGTGCCATCTTGGTTTATGAGTTTTTTTGCAACTTACATTAAGGTAATTCATTTTCTCCAAATGAGGATCAATGCGGCTCGTTAGAGGAACCGGCTTCTTCCACGACGAGGGAATTTGCATCAACCGCGATAATCTGTTTCACAAGTGGCTGGAGCCAGAAGCCTGAACTGTACAGTTCTGATTATTTATTCTTTTTTGGATTAGTAGCCGGATGTGTCGTTGTAACAAGTTGGATGAATGAACTGTGTTTGCTTTAGAAGCCTTTCACATTTCAGTTTCTTGGTTGGCCAAGGAAAGTGGAGGTCCACTACTTTTGTAACCCGAAGGGGAGAAAAAACAGGTAGGGAGTTCAAGGCCAGAAAAATAGTGACAGGTAAACTCCGCGATGGCCGGTCCCAAGCCCGTGCTTCAAAAAGGAAGAGGATTGGGTGCTGGGAAGGCAAAACAGCCCTGTAAAAAGAAAAAAAAAAGTGACAATGGTGTAGGACAATAAAATCAAAACCTAAAATGAACAATCTGATTTATGTACCCAACCACCCAATTATGTTATATAATAACCACTTCAGCCCCGGAAGGATTTACCCCTTTCCTGACCAGAGCACTTACTGCGATTCGGCACTGGCGTCGCTTTAACTGACAATTGCTCGGTCGTGCGACGTCGCACCCAAACAAAATTGACGTCTTTTTTTCCCACAAATAGAGCTTTCTTTTGGTGGTATTTGATCACCTCTGCGGTTTTTATTTTTTGCATTATAAACAAAAAAAGAGAGACAATTTTTAAAAAAACGCATTATTTTTAACTTTTTGCTATAATAAATATCCCAAAAAAATAATTTTTTTCCTCAGTTTTAGGCCGATACGTATTCTTCTACATATTTTTGGAAA
The DNA here is from genome assembly GCA_037952835.1 of Lithobates septentrionalis. Taxonomy (NCBI): domain Eukaryota; kingdom Metazoa; phylum Chordata; class Amphibia; order Anura; family Ranidae; genus Lithobates; species Lithobates septentrionalis. Next base: position 672,493 of record JBBDGP010001035.1, on the reverse strand, counting down.
AAAAAAAAATCACAATAAGCGTATATTGATTGGTTTGCGCAAAAGTTATATTGTCTACAAAATAGGGGATAGTTTTATGGCTTTTTTATTATTTTTTTTTTTTTATTAGTAATGGCAGCGATCTGCGATTTTTATGGGGACTGTGACATTATGACGGACACATTTGATACTTTCGACACTATTTTTTATTGCTTATCTCCATACTTTGACCTGCGCCGCTATCTATTGTTGTTTTCTCCCATGGCCAGTCCCAAGCCTGTACTGCGAAAAGGAGGAGGATTGGGTGCTGGGACAGCAAAACAGCCCTGTAAAAAAGAAAAAAAAAAGAAGAAAAAAAAAATGTGACAATGGTATATGACACAAAATCAAAACCTAAAATGAACAATCTGATTTATGTAAAAATATATTCCAAATATATACTCGCGGTAATGGTTTGCAAAAAATCATAAATTAAATAAACTACTAATAACCAATGCAGATGCTATACACAAGGTGCTAATCACTTGAACAAATGCAAATATATACAATTTTGTTACATATACAATATTACATTTGCTAGCGCTGTATTGTATATATTTGAATCTGATTTATGGAACCAACCACCCAATTATGTTATATATTAATGAGCCAAATCTGAAACTTATATAAGCTAAATATGAACCTCAATCCTCAAATTTCATGCAAAATAATAAGACAACAGAATGACGTATATCCCTAAGAGAGTTGGACTGAACATCCCTCCCCCAGGTTCTGTTCGTGACAGAACTCTCGAACATCGCAAAAAGTTCGGAACCAAACCGCAAACCCTGTTAAAATCTATGGGACCCAAACTTGAAAAACCAAAAGTGCCCATTTTGAAGGCTTATATGAGTTATTGGCCATAAAAAGGGTATGGGGGCCCCGGGTACTGCCATGGGGACATGTATCAATGCAAAAAAATGTTTTTTTAAAAGATTGTTTTTACAGGAGCAGTGATTTTATTGATGCTTAAAGTGAAACAATAAAAATGAAAAATTCTTTTAAATATAGTGCCTGTGTGGTCCCCTTAGTCTGCCTGTAAAGTGGCACATATGTACCATGTATAGAACATGCTGCAGCAAAACTGACATTTCTAAAGAAAAAAAAATTACATTTACATTTCCGGCAATACCAAAATCATAATAAAAAAATCGTTGTGGTGTCCCCCCAACATCCATACCAGACCCTTATCCGAGCATGCAGCCTAGCAGGTCAGGAAAGGGGGGGACAAGTGAGCGCCCCCCACCTGTAAAGTGGCACATATGTACCATGTATAGAACATGCTGCAGCAAAACTGACATTTCTAAAGAAAAAAAAATGACATTTACATTGCCAGCAATATCAAAATGTTAATAAAAAAATGGCATGGTGTCCCCCCAACATCCATACCAGACCCTTATCTGAGCATGCAGCCTGGCAGGTCAGGAAAGGGGGGGCGAGCGCCCCCCCCACCCCTCTCCTGAACCATACCAGGCCACATGCCCTCAACATTGGTGATCGGAGGGCTCTACTCTCTGGTTGTGGGGGTCTGCGGGCAGGGGGCTTATCAGATTTTAGAAGCCCCCTTTGACAAGGGGGCCCCCAGATCCTGCCCCTAACCATGAATGAGTATGGGGTACTTATTCACCAAAAAAAGTGTCAAAAATGAATAAAGACAGGAGGCAGTTTTTGACAATTCCTTTATTTAAAAATGAACAAATAATGTCCCCTGATGTCGACACATCATCAATCACAACGCCCGCCGGATCCGAAAAAAAGAAAACACTCTGCCCGCAGCAAAGGCTAACCGCCATATGCCTGCTCTGTCGTTTGACACATCACCTGTGGCACTGCCCCGTGTAACGTCACAGACTGGTGCATGCTCGGATAAGGGTCTGGTATGGATATTTGGGGGGGCACACCGTTTTTTTGTTTTTTTTTGGGTGGGGTTCCCCTTAAAACCCTTACCAGACCCAAAGAGTTTATTTTTAACTTTTTTCTATTGCCAGCAATGTTTTTTTTTTCATTCAGCTGTCAGCGGGGAAGCTCATTGATGGCTGCAACTCAATGCATTTAGGCATCTAGATGTGGTGAAGACGACTTTCTGAAGTTCAAACCGTATGTCAGAATGGGGGAAGAAAGGGGATTGAAGTGACTTTGAACGTGGCATGGTTGTTGGTGGCAGACGGGCCGGTCTGAGTATTTCTGGGATTTTCACACACAACCATCTCTCAGGATTACAGAGAATGGTGGGAAAAAGAGAAAATACCCAGTGAGTGGCAGTTATGTGGAGGAAAATGCCTTGTTGAGGTCAGAGGTCAGAGGAGAATGGGCAGACTGGTTCCAGATGATAGAAAGGCAACAGTAACTCAAATAACCTCTCGTTACATCCAAGGTATGCAGAATACCATCTCTGAACGCACAACACATCCAACCTTGAAGCAAATGGGCTACAGCAGCAGAAGACCACACCGGGTGCCACTCCTGTCAGCTAAGAACGGGAAACTGAGGCTACAATGCGCATAGGCTCACCAAAATTGGACAATAGAAGATTGGAAAAACGTTGCCTGGTCTGATGAGTCTGGATTTCAGTTGCGACATTCAGATGGTGGGGTCAGAATTTGGCGCATGGATCCATCCTGCCTTGTATCACCGGTTCAGTCTGGTGGTGGGGGTGTAATGGTGTGGGGGGGATATTTTCCTGGCACACTTTGGGCCCCTTAGTACCAATTGAGCATGGTTTAAACACCACAGCCTACCTGAGTATTGTTGCTGACCATGTCCATCCCTTTATGACTACAGTGTCCCCATCTTCTGATGGCTCCTTCCAGCAGGATAATGCTCCATGTCACAAAGCTCCAATCATCTCACCACTGGACAATGAGGTCCCTGTCCTCCAATGTCCTCCACGCTCACCACATCCCAAAATGTTCTATTGGATGAGATATGGTGAGTGTGGAGGCTATTCAGCCCCCTTTACTCTCATACCCTTTACTAAAATCTAGTGGAACCAATTGCCTTCAGAAGTCACCTAACTAGTAAATAGAGTCCCCTGTGTGTAATTTATTCTCAGTATATTTTAAATCTGTTCTGTGAAGCCCTCAGAGGTTTGTTAGAGAACCTTAGTGAACAAACAGCATCATGAAGGCCAAGGAACACACCAGACAGGTCAAGTAGAAGTTACAAGTTTAACCACTTCAATACCAGGCACTTAGACACCTTCCCGCCCAGCCCAATTTTCAGCTTTCAGCGCTGTCACAATTTGAATGACAATTGCGCGGTCATGCTACACTATACCCAAACAAATTTTTTATCATTTTGTTCCCACAAATAGAGCTTTCTTTTGGTGGTATTTGATCACCTCTGGGGTTTTTATTTTTTGCGCAACAAATAAAAAAAGACCGAAAATTTTGAAAAAAAACACGTTTTTCTTTGTTTCTGTTAAAATTTTTTGTAAATGAGTACGTTTTCTTCTTCAATGACGGGCACTGATATGGCTGCACTGACGGGCACTGATACGGCGGCACTGATGGGCACCGATGAGGTGGCACCAATGAGGTGGCACTGATGAGGTGGCACTGACGGGCACTGATGATGGGCACTGATAGGCGGCACTGATGCGCACTGATAGGTGGCACTAATGGGCACTGATAGGTGGCACTGGTAGGTGGCACTGATGGGCACTGATAGGTGGCACGATGGGCACTGATAGGCGGCACTGTTGGGCACTCGTAGGTGGCATTGATGGGCACTCGTAGGTGGCGTTGATGGGTAGTTATGGGTGGCACTGATAGTTGGCACAGATAGGCACGGATGGGCACTGATAGGTGGGCACAGATGGGCACAGATGGGCACTGATGGGTGGCACTGATGATACTAATTGATGGCAGTGATGCCCCTAAGTGTGGCATTGCTGGGCATCACTGCAACATAATTGTGCCAATCAGTGCCCATTTGTGGGCACTGATTGGCACAGATTTGGCACTGACTGGGCACATGTGGATGGCCATGGGGTACATACCTGGCCATCCACATGTTTCCCTTCCCTGGTGGTCCTAGTGGCGATCCCTGGTGGTCCAGTGTGGTGATCTGCGGGGGGGCTGCGCTGATAAACAATCAGCGCAGACCCCCCCTGCCAGGAGAGCCGCCGATCGGCTCTCCTCTACTTGCGTCTGTCAGACGCGAGTGAGGAAGAGCTGATCAACGGCTCTTCCTATTGACAGCGTGATCAGCCGTGATTGGACACGGCTGATCACGTGGTAAAGAGCCTCCGCCGGAGGCTCTTTACCAAGATCGGTGTAGCGGTGTGTCAGACTGACACACCGGTCCACCGATTGCCGCGATGCGCGCCCCCGGGGGCGCGCTGCGGCATGTTATCCTGAAGGACGTCATATGACGCCCAGTCAGGATAACTAAACCACCGCCCGGCCGTCAATCCGCTATAGGCCGGGCGGGAAGTGGTTAAAGCAGGGTTAGGTCATAAAAAATCTCCCAAGCTTTGAACATCTCACAGAGCTCTGTTCAATCCATCATCGGAAAATGGAAAGAGTATGGCACAACTGTAAACCTACTAAGACATGGCCGTCCACCTAAACTGAGTGGCAAGGAGAGCATTCATCAGAGAGGCAGCCAAGAGGTCCATGGTGAGACTGCCACTTGTCTACACACCGCAGGACTTGTTCTGATGTGCGGCTCCCGGGATCTTCTGCTCTTGTCTGTCATGGATAAACATCAGAGAAGCAGCCAAGAGGTCCATGGTAACTCTGGAGGAGCTTCAGAGATCCACAGCTCAGGTGGGAGAATCTGTCCACAGGACAACTATTATGCCGCGTACACACGGTCGGACTTTTCAGCTACAAAAGTCCGACAGCCTGTCCGACAGACTTTCGACGGACTTTTGGCGGACTTTCGACGGACTTGCGGCGGACTTTCTAACGAACAGACTTGCCTACACACGATCACACAAAAGTCCGTCGAATTCTTACGTGATGACGTACACCGGACTAAAATAAGGAAGTTCATAGCCAGTAGCCAATAGCTGCCCTAGCGTGGGTTTTTGTCCGTCGGACTAGCATACAGACGAGCGGATTTTTCGACCGGACTCAAGTCCGTCGGAAAGATTTGAAGCATGTTTCAAATCTAAAGTACGTCGGATTTGAGGCTAAAAAAGTCAGTTGAAAGTCCGGAGAAGCCCACACACGATCGGATTACCAGCCAGCTTTAGTCTGTCAGCGTCCGTTGGACTTTTGTAGACGAAAAGTCCGACCGTGTGTACGCGGCATTAGTCGTGTTCTCCATAAATCTGGCCTTTATGGAAGAATGACAAGAAGAAAGACATTGGTAAAAGAAAGTCATAAGAAGTCCTGTTTGTAGTTTGTGAGAAGCCATGTGGAGGACACAGCAAACATGTGGAAGAAGGTGATCTGGTCACATGAGACCAAAATTCAACTTTTTGGCCTAAAAGCAAAACGCTATGTGTGGGGCGGAAAACCATCACCCTGAACACACCATCCCCATCGTGAAACATGGTGGTGGCAGCATCATGTGGTGGGGATGCTTTTCTTCAGCAGGGACAGGGAAGCTGGTCAGAGTTGATGGGAAGATGGATGGAGACAAATACAGGACAATCTTAGAAGAAAACCTGTTAGAGTCTGCAAAAGACTTGAGACTGGGGCGGAGGTTCACCTTCCAGCAGGACAACGACCCGAAACATCCAGCCAGAGATACAATGGAATGGTTTAGATCAGGGATATGCAATTAGCGGACCTCCAACTGTTGCAGAACTACAAGTCCCATGAGGCATAGCAAGACTCTGACAGCCACAAGCATGACACCCAGATGCAGGGGCATGATGGGACTTGTAGTTTTGCAACAGCTGGAGGTCCGCTAATTGCATATCCCTGGTTTAGATCAAAGCATATTCATGTGTTAGAATGGCCCAGTCACAGTCGAGACCTAAATCACATTGAGAATCTGTGGCAAGACTTGAAAAATTGCTGTTCACAGACGCTCTCCATCCAATCTGACAGAGCTTGAGATATTTTACAAAGAAGAATGGGCAAAAATGTCCTCTCTAGATGTGCAAAGCTGGTAGAGACACCCCCAAAAAGACTTGTAGAGAAAGGGGGTTCTACAAAGTATTGACTCCAGGGGGCGCCATACAAATGCCCCCCCCCCCCCCCCCCCACACACACACTTTTCACATATTTATTTGTATAATTTATAATTTTCCTTCCACTTCATAATTATGTGCCACTTTGTGTTGGTCTATCACATAAAATCTCAATAAAATACATTTACGTTTTTGGTTGTAACATGAGAAAATGTGGAACATTGCAAGGGGTATGAATACTTTTTACAAGGCACTGTATAAGTGCTTTGTAACGCAATGGCCAGTAACTTTTTGCTTTGCAGTGGAATATTTTTTTTTTTAACCTGATAATTGGGTTATGTTACCATTTTTACATATCGGTGCATCTCGGTATCCTTTGAAGATTTTCGGACACTGCACTGCATGATGCTTTTTTTGCGATTTTTTTTTTCATTTTTTTTACTTCATTTTGTACATTAACAATAAAATAATTGTAAGTTCTGAAAACTCTTTTCACTTTTAAGAGCCGGTACAGCGAGCTGTAGAGAAAAAAAGAGCTGGCATGGAGCAAGTTTAATTGCCTGGCATACGGCACGGCTAAGTTTCGCTCTTCTCCACAAGTTAAACCGTCTTTAAAAGCAGCAAAGCAGTAATCAAAAGAAAAAATTGGGATCAAAATGACCCTCGGGTTATTCACCTTGGTAGCGGCGAATTTAATATCCTGATCAAAAGCGATCTGGTGTGGAAAATATTCGGGAGACGGCTACAGACGTGTGCGACCCCCGTGACCTTACGTAGTGTGGCTTATCTCCCACCACGAGCCGAACACACTCATCAGGAAAAGAAGAAAAATAAAAAAAACAGCCAACCGGCCAAGACTATCAATATTTCAAATAAATAGCGCTCACGCCGCACTGGATGCAAGGCCAATAATCTGACATTTGGTTGTTTCTTGATATCTCTGTGAAGTAATAAAACAATAATCAAAAGACGGAGAGGCATCAAGGCGACCTCAAAGTCAGCAGCAGCTCCAGCCGCCGGAAGAAAAGAATTTGTAAAGCAACGGGAGGCCCTGAATACTCTCTGTTCCCTTAGAATTGGGTCTGCAAAGCCCAGAATCTTACTTAAAGGGAAAACTAATCTTTTCACATTTTTAAGCCCTAGATTTATAAAAAAGATGAGATTAATAGTAATATATCTTTTTTTCATTGTCTGGGTTTTCTCAGGGAATAGGTGCAGGAACTCCAACCACCCTCTTTCTGAGTTACCAGTGGCATCGGTAGGGTGGGGCTGACGGTGGCTGAAGCCCCGAGTGGGTCCCCAAAAAGCCCCGGGTCTCGGGCATGCACAGTTTTGTTATTAGCCCCAAGCCTGAGAGCCGCCGCCGAGCGCGGACAGATCTGACCCGAGCGCTGCCGAGTGACACAGCAGTTCCCCGCCTTCTGGAGCCTGCAGCGCCTATGATGGACGTCCCACTGGTCCAATGTGGGGACCGCGGGGCGTGTGACGTCCATCATAGGCGCTGCAGGATCCAGAAAGGCGGGAATTACATTGAGGCCCCCGCGCCACTGTCAGAAGATCCCCACTCGGCGTTCGGGCAGGCGGCTCTCCTCTCGTGTGTCATGGCTCTGGCTGCCTGGAGTGCCTGGCCCTGCTGTCTACTCTATGGGCGCGCCGCACACTACGGCTGAGCTGCAGGACAAGGAGGTCACGTCACCTGAAATCAGGTAGGTCAGTATGTATGTCAGGTAGGTAGGTAGGTGTCAGTAAGTGTATGTCAGGTAGGTCAGTGTGGGTCAGGTAGGTCAGTGTATGTCAGGTAGGTCAGTGTATGTCAGGTAGGTCAGGTGGGTCAGGTAGGTCAGTGTGGGTCAGGTAGGTCAGTGTATGTCAGGTAGGTCAGGTGGGTCAGGTAGGTCAGTTTGGGTCAGGTAGGTCAGTGTATGTCAGGTAGGTCAGTGTGGGTTAGGTAGGTCAGTTTGGGTCAGGTAGGTCAGTGTATGTCAGATAGATCAGTGTAGGTCAGGTAGGTCAGTGTAGGTCAGTGTATGTCAGGTAGGTCAATGTGGGTCAGGTAGGTCAGTTTGGGTCAGGTAGGTCAGTGTATGTCAGGTAGGTCAGTGTAGGTCAGGTAGGTCAATTTAGGTCAGTGTATGTCAGGTAGGTCAGTGTGCGTCAGTGTATGTCAGGTAGGTCAGTTTGGGTCAGTGTATGTCAGGTAGTACAGGTGGGTCAGGTAGGTCAGTTTGGGTCAGGTAGGTCAGTGTATGTCAGGTAGGTCAGTTTAGGTCAGGTAGGTCAGTTTAGGTCAGGTAGGTCAGTGTAGGTCAGTGTAGGTCAGTGTAAGTCAGGTAGGTCAGTGTATGTCAGGTAGGTCAGTGTGGGTTAGGTAGGTCAGTGTGGGTCAGGTAGGTCAGTTTGGGCCAGGAAGGTCAGTTTGGGTCAGGTAGATCAGTGTATGTCAGGTAGGTCAGTGTAGGTCAGTGTAGGTCAGTGTATGTCAGGTAGGTCAATGTAGGTCAGTGTATATGAGGTAGGTCAGTGTATGTCAGGTAGGTCAGTGTGGGTCAGGTAGGTCAGTGTGGGTCAGGTAGGTCAGTGTAGGTCAGTGTATGTCAGGCAGGTCAGTGTGGGTCAGTGTGGGTCAGGTAGGTCAGTGTATGTCAGGTAGGTCAGGTAGGTCAGTGTGGGTCAGGTAGGTCAGTGTATGTCAGGTAGGTCAGTGTGGGTCAGTGTATGTCAGTTTGGGTCAGGTAGGTCAGTGTATGTCAGGTAGGTCAGTGTGGGTCAGGTAGGTCAGTGTGGGTCAGTGTATGTCAGGTAGGTCAGTGTGGGTCAGGTAGGTCAGTGTAGGTCAGTATATGTCAGGTAGGTCAGTGTGGGTCAGTGTGGGTCAGGTAGGTCAGTGTATGTCAGGTAGGTCAGTGTGGGTCAGGTAGGTCAGTTTGGGTCAGGCAGGTCAGTGTATGTCAGGTAGTACAGGTGGGTCAGGTAGGTCAGTGTGGGTCAGGTAGGTTAGTTTGGGTCAGGTAGGTCAGTGTATGTCAGGTAGGTCAGTGTAGGTCAGGTAGGTCAGGTAGGTCAGTGTAGGTCAGTGTAGGTCAGTAAATGTCAGGTAGGTCAGTGTGGGTCAGGTAGGTCAGTTTGGGTCAGGTAGGTCAGTGTAGGTCAGGTAGGTCTGTGTAGGTCAGTGTATGTCAGGTAGGTCAGTGTAGGTCAGTGTATATCAGGTAGGTCAGTGTATGTCAGGTGGGTCAGGTAGGTCAGTGTATGTCAGGTAGGTCAGCTTGGGTCAGTGTATGTCAGGTAGATCAGCGTATGTCAGGCAGGTGAGTGTAATGGTCATTCTGGGTCAGTGCGCATCAGGTAGGTAACACACGAACTTCGGGCTGAATCCCCTGTTGTTTTGCCACCTAACAACGCCCCTGTGAGTTACCCTTTGTTTCTACCTCCAACCCATCTATGAGCACCATCCTTTGGTTTCACTTCCTACCCACCTCCCAGTACCACCCCTTTTTAGTGAATAAAGATCCAAGTATCATTTTGTGCTTTTGCATGTGTAGCAAATTCCCGGGCCTCCTTTGGCCTTATAGTTACCTCCCGAGTTAGGGAGAGCTGAGATCCTTCAGTGTAGAGAGTGGGTTACAAGGCATGGTGGTTGTAACGCAAGATGAACAGGTGGGCGCCAGACACTTTTTTGAATGCAAAGAGATTTATTGTCTCTTAAACAGAACTGTGGGGGAGAGGGTTAGGGCCAGGACACCCTTAAGTAGATGCAAAGGTAATTAGCAGTGTATGTCAGGTAGTACAGGTGGGTCAGGTAGGTCAGTTTGGGTCAGGTAGGTCAGTGTATGTCAGGTAGGTCAGTTTAGGTCAGGTAGGTCAGTTTAGGTCAGGTAGGTCAGTGTAGGTCAGTGTAGGTCAGTGTAAGTCAGGTAGGTCAGTGTATGTCAGGTAGGTCAGTGTGGGTTAGGTAGGTCAGTGTGGGTCAGGTAGGTCAGTTTGGGCCAGGAAGGTCAGTTTGGGTCAGGTAGATCAGTGTATGTCAGGTAGGTCAGTGTAGGTCAGTGTATGTCAGGTAGGTCAATGTAGGTCAGTGTATATGAGGTAGGTCAGTGTATGTCAGGTAGGTCAGTGTGGGTCAGGTAGGTCAGTGTAGGTCAGTGTATGTCAGGCAGGTCAGTGTGGGTCAGTGTATGTCAGGTAGGTCAGGTAGGTCAGTGTGGGTCAGGTAGGTCAGTGTAGGTCAGTGTATGTCAGGTAGGTCAGTGTGGGTCAGTGTATGTCAGTTTGGGTCAGGTAGGTCAGTGTATGTCAGGTAGGTCAGTGTGGGTCAGGTAGGTCAGTGTGGGTCAGTGTATGTCAGGTAGGTCAGTGTGGGTCAGGTAGGTCAGTGTAGGTCAGTATATGTCAGGTAGGTCAGTGTGGGTCAGTGTGGGTCAGGTAGGTCAGTGTATGTCAGGTAGGTCAGTGTGGGTCAGGTAGGTCAGTTTGGGTCAGGCAGGTCAGTGTATGTCAGGTAGTACAGGTGGGTCAGGTAGGTCAGTGTGGGTCAGGTAGGTTAGTTTGGGTCAGGTAGGTCAGTGTATGTCAGGTAGGTCAGTGTAGGTCAGGTAGGTCAGGTAGGTCAGTGTAGGTCAGTGTAGGTCAGTAAATGTCAGGTAGGTCAGTGTGGGTCAGGTAGGTCAGTTTGAGTCAGGTAGGTCAGTGTAGGTCAGGTAGGTCTGTGTAGGTCAGTGTATGTCAGGTAGGTCAGTGTAGGTCAGTGTATATCAGGTAGGTCAGTGTATGTCAGGTGGGTCAGGTAGGTCAGTGTATGTCAGGTAGGTCAGCTTGGGTCAGTGTATGTCAGTTTGGGTCAGGTAGGTCAGTGTATGTCAGGTAGGTCAGTGTGGGTCAGGTAGGTCAGTGTGGGTCAGTGTATGTCAGGTAGGTCAGTGTGGGTCAGGTAGGTCAGTGTAGGTCAGTATATGTCAGGTAGGTCAGTGTGGGTCAGGTAGGTCAGTTTGGGTCAGGTAGGTCAGTGTAGGTCAGGTAGGTCTGTGTAGGTCAGTGTATGTCAGGTAGGTCAGTGTAGGTCAGTGTATATCAGGTAGGTCAGTGTATGTCAGGTAGGTCAGTGTAGGTCAGTGTATGTCAGGTAGGTCAGTGTGGGTCAGTGTATGTCAGTTTGGGTCAGGTAGGTCAGTGTATGTCAGGTAGGTCAGTGTGGGTCAGGTAGGTCAGTGTGGGTCAGTGTATGTCAGGTAGGTCAGTGTGGGTCAGGTAGGTCAGTGTAGGTCAGTATATGTCAGGTAGGTCAGTGTGGGTCAGTGTGGGTCAGGTAGGTCAGTGTATGTCAGGTAGGTCAGTGTGGGTCAGGTAGGTCAGTTTGGGTCAGGCAGGTCAGTGTATGTCAGGTAGTACAGGTGGGTCAGGTAGGTCAGTGTGGGTCAGGTAGGTTAGTTTGGGTCAGGTAGGTCAGTGTATGTCAGGTAGGTCAGTGTAGGTCAGGTAGGTCAGGTAGGTCAGTGTAGGTCAGTGTAGGTCAGTAAATGTCAGGTAGGTCAGTGTGGGTCAGGTAGGTCAGTTTGGGTCAGGTAGGTCAGTGTAGGTCAGGTAGGTCTGTGTAGGTCAGTGTATGTCAGGTAGGTCAGTGTAGGTCAGGTGGGTCAGGTAGGTCAGTGTATGTCAGGTAGGTAAGCTTGGGTCAGTGTATGTCAGGTAGGTCAGTGTATGTCAGGCAGGTGAGTGTAATGGTCATTGTGGGTCAGTGCGCATCAGGTAGGTAACACACGAACTTCGGGCTGAATCCCCTGTTTTTTTGCCACCTAACAACGCCCCTGTGAGTTACCCTTTGTTTCTACCTCCAACCCATCTATGAGCACCATCCTTTGGTTTCACTTCCTACCCACCTCCCAGTACCACCCCTTTTTAGTGAATAAAGATCCAAGTATCATTTTGTGCTTTTGCATGTGTAGCAAATTCCCGGGCCTCCTTTGGCCTTATAGTTACCTCCCGAGTTAGGGAGAGCTGAGATCCTTCAGTGTAGAGAGTGGGTTACAAGGCATGGTGGTTGTAACGCAAGATGAACAGGTGGGCGCCAGACACTTTTTTGAATGCAAAGAGATTTATTGTCTCTTAAACAGAACTGTGGGGGAGAGGGTTAGGGCCAGGACACCCTTAAGTAGACGCAAAGGTAATTAGCAGATTCCGAGACTTCTATAGGTAGACAGCTATACAGGTACTCTAGCCAGACACCTCTTCTGTATAGGTAGAACCGTTGTCTCCTATGGCAACAATCTTGTAGCTGTTACTAATGATAAAGGTATTCAACTATCTGCAACACGAACAGTTCTCTTTACCCCACACTCACTCACTGTGGGTCTTCACTCAACGAGCTCCCAGTCTCTCTCACTAGGCTTCAGATCCACTAGCCACTGGATCCCCTGAGCTCTTTCACTTGTAGCACTCATGGGTTATGACTAAGGCCTTATAGGCTGAAATGCGTCATGAAACCGCATTCCAGTCCGTCTCCTGCAGGGACGGTTGGCATTGGTTTGTCGCCCCCTCCAAATATTGAGCACCAGCCACCTCTGCCCCCGCCCCCCCGCCAGTAACAATAGACCCTCCAGCAAAAGTAGATCCCCAAACAATAGACTCCCCTCCCCCAAGCAACAATGGATCCTCCACAACAAAACACCACCCCAGCAACAATAGTCCTCCAGCAGCAACAACAGATATCCCAGCAGCCATAAGGGTTGCCATCTGCCTGGGATTCACCTGGACAGTCCGGGTTTTGAATCATGTGTCCGGGCTTCAGTCCGCCTAAAACCTGGACACATTCAGACCAGACTGTGGCTCCCCTCTATGCAGGCTTCCAGGAGAGTCAGTCGATTGCAGAGGGATGGGTATGACAGGAAGTGGCCAGTGTACAGGGCTGCTCACAATGCAGGGCACAGCAAATTTAAACATCTTTTATGGGCACAGGAATGCTTTTGTTTTATTTACCCAATACCCCCTTTTAAGCCCCTCCCACTGTTAATGCAATTTGGCCACACCTAATGTATGCCATAGTGTGCATAGCACGCAGAATTACTACTCTCCTTGGGGCACTCTAAGGTGTCCCGGGTCTTTTACAATCCTATAGTGTATACTACAAAAAAATATTGCTGTGTGCCGCTAAAGTGTTTGGGTTTGGCTTGAATAAAAGGTGGCAACTGTAAGCAGCCAGCAACAACAGACCTCTCCTCCCCGACTTGTTCATTCTCCGACTTGTTCATTCCCTGACTTAGTTGGGGTAGGCGGAACACTTTGGTGGGGGTGAGTCAGCCACGCCTCTTGACCTTTGACCTCTGAGGACATGCCTTCTGACCTTTGCCCTTTGGAGCAGGTCCCTATTCCAATCCTAACCTTGTTCTTCAAGGGAAAACCGTAACCCTCTAACCCTAACCCCCTAACCCTAACCCTAACCCTCTAACCTAACCCTAACGCTCTAACCCTAACCCCCTAACCCTCTAACCCTAACCCTCTAACCCTAACTCTAACAGTAGATCTCTCCAGTGGCGTCTCCAGCTTTCATATTTAGGGGGGGCACATGGGGGGGGACAGGGACAAAAGTAGGGGGGGAACTATAAAATGCAATTATATATATATATATATATATATATATATATATATATATATATATATATATATATATACGTATCCTGGGGCCCTTTACTACGATCCCACAACGGGCCCTTTCACATGTTCTGCAGTGAGCTCCCTTCTTACTGTATTGGGGTCCCCCAGGGTGGCAGAAAACAAGAGATATATGTCACCAGCATACCAAGAAAATATAAGGGTCCAAAGCAGTGGGAGAACTATCAGGGTTGCAAAGGTTGTCTTGCCTCCGGGCCCTGGTGTTCTGCCACTGTGGGGTTCCCCAGCCTCCTCTTGCTGTCCTGCCCCTGCTATTGACAGCGCTGGTCTGGCATCTCTTGGAATTTACAGGCTGGTTCTCTTGTCCTAAGGTCGGGAGAAATCAGTCTGTTTTTTCAGTAACTGAGAGTCCTGGTGGAGTCCTTCCTGCAACTCGCTCTTCTCCCTGCCAATGAGGATGCAGGGGAAGGAGCAGATCGGGCGGCCGTGGTTGTGTGAGCGCTCGCATTATGCAGTGTCAGCGAGCAGAGGGAGGGGGGAGGAATCACCCGCAGGAGCTGACTGGGGACGCTCTCCCTCTTAGACATTGCCTTTTTGTAAACAAAAAAAAAAAATTAAACTGGGGGGTGCACATGGTGGGGCACAGCATGTTGGGGGGGTCAAGACCCCCTCTGCCCCCCCCCCCCCCTAGGGACGCCATTGGATCTCTCCCAGCAAAAATTGACCCCCAACCAGCAACATAAGACCTATACAGTAACAATAGATCCCCACCAGCGACAATAGACCCTATAGCATTCAGCACTCCTTGCCATTACGTACATCATTTGCTGGTGGTGCCGGAACGGCGTTCCCCCGCATTACCGCTGAAAAAAAAGCTTACATGTGAAAATCAGTATTTTTTTGCTAGACAATTTCTTACAACCCACCAAACATGATACATTTTTTTGTCTTTGACGCCCATACCATCCACGCTCTTCAGTTCTTATTCTAGATATCTGTCTATCATTGATTTTGTGGGATACACGCGATCCTCTTGGTCATCTGTCATATATTATATTTGGTTATATTTTTCATTCTGACATATGACTCCTGCTTGCTAGATCAGTACTTGTATATCTGTGGTTATCTGCTATGTGAACACATTCTTTCTGTGTTTTCTTTTGATAGTTTTGATGTACCATGTAAACTCTGAATAAAAATATTTCCAAAAAAAAGCCACATCCAATAGGCAGCATAATTTAGCCACATCCACTGTGTGCCGCGGCGCGCTATGCACACCACAGGTCACATCTTCTTGGTAGGGGCACCAGTGCATTACTTTGCCAAGGGACCCAAGATGCTATTAAGGTGGCACTTCCCATAAAAGGCTCCTGGTACCTTTATTGGGTCACCAGTTTTAAACTTCCTGCCACTCTGCATGTCTCCCCAATAGAGTCCACTTTTACATCAGGTGTCCCCAGTAGAGTCCCCCTTTACATCAGGTGTCCCAAGTAGAGTCCCCTTTTACATCAGGTGTCCCCAGTAGAATTGATTAAAAAAAAAACAATTCATAGACAACACACAAGTTGAGGGAGCATAAAACAGTGTTTTGTAGAACCAATAGTGGATGAAGATTCGCAGTCCAAGGACCTCGACTATGGAATGCTCTTCCAACCAACATCCGCATGGTAGAAAACCACCAGGCCTTCAGGAAAAAACTAAAGACCTTCCTTTTCTAGAAGCTGACTACAGAGAATACATCTAGCGCCTTGAGGCGATTCAGTTCGCATTTGCAGCGCTTACAAATCATTCATTCATTCATTCATTCATTCATTCATTCATTCATTCATTCATTGAGGTGTCCCTACTAGTTTCTCCAAAACATTGGCTTCATCAGGGGAACAGAGCAAGGTATATAGCGATTGTTGTTCTACAAAAAAGATATAAGTAATAATTCTAATTATTACTTATATCTTTTTTGTAGAACAACAACCGCTATATACCTTGCTCTGTGTCCCTGATGAAGCCAATGTTTTGGCGAGACTAGTAGGGACACCTCAACCTACCTTCATCTACTATTGGTTGTAAAAAACACTGTTTTATGCTCCCTCAACTTGTGTGCTGTCTATGAATTGTTGTTTTTTAATCAATTATAATAAACTCAATTTCTTTAAAACACTAGTTTGTATTGATGTATTTTTGGCACCGCAATAATCCCCATCTCCCTGTTTCCTTTCGTACTTATTATCGGGATGAGGTGCCTTATCTACTAAGGACATTCCAAACACTACTTCCTTCCCTGTCCCCAGTAGAGTCCCCCTTTACATCAGGTGTCCCCAGTAGAGTCCCCTTTACACCAGGTGTTCCCAGTAGAGTCCCCCTTTACACCAGGTGTTCCCAGTAGAGTCCCCCTTTACATCAGGTGTCCCCAGTAGAGTTCTCCTTTACATCAAATGTCCCCAATAGAGTCCCCCTTTACATCAGATGTCCACCCCACAGTAGAGTCCCCCTTTACATCAGTTGTCCCCAGTAGAGCACCCTTTAACATCAGCTTTCCCCCACCACAGATGAAGAAATTTATTTATTTTTTTAAATTTATTTGGATATTTATTATAACAAAAAGTAAAAAATATTGTTTTTTTTTTTTTTTAAATTGTCGCTCTTTTTTTGTTTATAGCTCAGAAAATAAAAAACACAGAGGTGATCAAATACCACCAAAACAAAGCTCTATTTGTGGGGGGGGGGGAAAGGACATCAATTTGGTTTGGGTGCAACATCGCACATGGTAAAGAGTCTGCGTCAGAGGCTCTTTACCTAGATGCATTGTGTCCGACTAACACACCACACCACCGATCACCAGGCTGCGTGCCCCCGCAGGCGTGCGATCGCGGCTTATCCTGCTGGACGTCATTTGACGCCCAGTCAGGATACCTGAACCACTTTCCGACCGTCATTTTGCTATAGGTCGGACGGAAAGTGGTTAATCATGGGGATGACAATCCCAGAACCACACTGTGATTTTAGGTGCCATTCAAATGAATGGCATCTCAAATGCGCATTCTACGATTTGTCATTTAGCTCCCAACTGTCCCGGATTTCAAGGGACTGTCCCTGATTTGGAGCAATGTCCCTCTGTCCCTCAGTCCTCCTCATTTGTCCCTCATTTTGGTCTGATCTATATAGTTGCATAGAAAATGCACTTTTTATCTAGCAAAAAGTGTTTTCCAATGCTAAACCTTGCATCTGATTTCTAAATTGCTACATCTGAAAAATTCCAAAAGCCAATATAAAGGAATAGTAGTGGTAAAAAAAAACACTTGTGGGTTTAACCAATCTTTTTTTTTTGTACAATTCTCCTTTAAGGGGGCGTGGTAAAGGGTGTGTCCTACGCCTGCATACGTTTGCTGATAGGTGTCCCTCATTCCCATCTGAAAAAGTTGGGAGGTGTGCATTTACGCTTTGAAATCGCGGGGAGAACGACAGCAAATCGGCCCACGATTCAAAATGCAGAGGTGTGAATGCAATAGAAAACTGGAACTATGGGGCGGGACTTTTGCAGAGGCACCTGTCAGAAACCATGAAATCAGACCGAGACAGAAGTACAGTTAAATCACACTTGTTTAACCACTTCAATACCGGGGCATATTCACCCCCTTCCTGCCCAGGCCGATTTTCAGTTTTCAGCGCTGTCGCATTTTGAATGACAATTGCGCGGTCATGCGACACTGTATCCATATGAAGTTGTTATCATTTTTTTCCCACAAATAGAGCTTTACTAATCACATCAGTTTCAATATTTTTTTTTTATTTCTTGCGCTATAAACAAAAGAAGAGTGACAAGTTTGAAAAAAAACACAATATTTTTTACTTTATGCTATAATAAATATCCCAATTAAAAAAATTAAAAAAAGTTCCTCAGTTTAGGCCGATACGTATTCTTCTACATATTTTGTTAAAAAAAAAATCGCAATAAGCGTATATTGATTGGTTTGTGCAAAAGTTATATCGTCTACAAAATAGTGGATAGATTTATGGCATTTTTTTTTTGTACTAGTAATGGCGGCGATCTGCGATTTTTATCGTGACAGTGACATTGCGGTGGACACATCGGACACTTTTGACACTATTTTGGGACCAGTCACATTTATACAGCGAACAGTGCTATAAAAATGAACTGATTACTGTATAAATGTCACTGGCAGGGAAGGGGCTAACACTAGGGGGCGATCAAGGGGTTAACTGTGTTACCTAGGGAGTGATTCTAACTGTAGGGGGGATGGGAATCACAAGGGGAGGAGACCGATCGGTCTTCCTCTGTACTGGGAACATGTAATCGGTCTCCTCTCACCTGACAGGATGTGGATCCGTGTGTTTAAACACACGGATCCACGTCCTGTCTCTGTTACCGGAAATCGCAGGTGCCCGGCAGACATCGCGCCCCCTAGGCGGCCGGGAAGCCCACGATGTCATATGACGCCCGCCCAGGATGGGAGTTCCCTCCTGCGAATGTCATTTGACAATAGCCAGGATCTGAAGTGGTTAAAGAGGAGTTCCACCGAGGGGCTCCAATAAAAAAAAAAATTAAAAGTCAGCAGCTACAAATACTGAAGCTGCTGACTTTTAATTGGACACTTACCCGTCCCTGGGTCCAGCGATGCGGGGGATCGAAGCCCCGCTCATCCCCTCCCCCTCCGCTCGTCGGCGCTGGCATTTCAACTGTGGGCGCCGGGCTGTGGCTTCACAGCCTGGCACCCACTGCGCATGCGCGAGCGGCGCCGCGCGCCGTGATTGCCTGCTCAATCACCTGGGACCAGTAATGGGTCCCAGATGATTGACAGGAGGGAGGGAGCAGAGCCGAGCCCTTCCTGTGCCGAGGGGGAAGTGATGTCACCAGCCCAGGCAAAGGAACATGCAGACTACGAGGGACCACCTAGCAACAGGCGTTTAGAGGTAAGTGAAAAAAAAAATATCCAAATGTTTTTTTGTTTTGTTTTTTTAGAATTTTTCGGCTTTAATAATAAAAGAAGCAAGAACAAGCGTAGTCAAAACATAGCCAAAGTTCAGTAACTGGAAAAGATAGTCAGCCAAGCCAGAAGTCAGGGATCAATATAGTGGAACAGCAAGCAGGATCTGGAGCCAGAAGGGATGTCAGCAAAGTCTTGAACAGGATCGCAGGAGAGTTTCTGTGATGTTACTAAGACGAAGGCAGAGATCCTCTGGACTGGACGGCTTAAGTAGGCAGGACTAACGAGCAGGATATCATCAACAGCTGAGTAACTGTGGAGAGATAGGAGCTGGCAATTGATCGACAGCTGAGCGGCCAGCTCAGAGAAGGAAGGGCTGAGCCCAGCCCTGACAGCACCAGTACAAAGGTTTTACGAAAACATACCAACGTTTATTGCATATAAAATTAGAAACAATATCCAGATAAGAATTCATACAAACAACAGGTGCAGGTGAGATAATGAACAAATTAGAAGAATCTCCATTAATGGAAATAGCACTGGAACCCAGAAAAGTGGGCACCCCTACGTGTTTCAACTCAGAGTCTTCATCAGGGGGTTCTTTTTAAACAATGCAATGACCAGATTTCCAAAAAATAAACATCAATCAGTAATGTACAGAAATGGCTTACATGTATGTGCATATGCATGTAACAAATAGGCCATACAAATACAACTCATTATATGTAGATTGCAGTATAAATACAGTATCTCTAAGTACACCCTTCACATTTGTGTAAATCTTTTCTTCTATCTTTTCATGTGACAACACTGAAGAAATGACACTTTGCTACAATGTAAAGTAGTGAGTGTACAGCTTGTATAACAGTGTAAATTTGCTGTCCCCTCAAAATAACTCAACACACAGCCATTAATGTCTAAACCGCTGGCAAGAAAAGTCAGTACACCCCTAAGTGAAAATTGGGCCCAATTAGCCATTTTCCCTCCCCGGTGTCATGTGACTCATTAGTGTTACAAGGTCTCAGGTGCGAATGGGGAGCAGGTGTGTTAAATTTGGTGTTATCGCTCTCACTCTCTCATACTGGTCACTGGAAGTACAACATGGCACCTCATGGCAAAGAACTCTCTGAGGATCTGAAAAAAAAGAATTGTTGCTCTACATAAAGATGGCCTAGGCTATAAGAAGATTGCCAAGACCCTGAAACTGAGCTGCAGCACGGTGGCCAAGACCATACAGCGGTATAACAGGACAGGTTCCACTCAGAACAGGCCTCGCCATGGTCCACCAAAGAAGTTGAGGTCACGTGCTCAGCGTCATATCCAGAGGTTGTCTTTGGGAAATAGACGTATGAGTGCTGCCAGCATTGCTGCAGAGGTTGTAGGGGTGGGGGGTCAGCCTGTCAGTGCTCAGACCATACGCCACACACTGCATCAAATTGGTCTGCATGGCTGTCGTCCCAGAAGGAAGCCTCTTCTAAAAATGCTGCACAAGAAAGCCGCAAACAGTTTGCTGAAGACAAGCAGACTAAGGAGATGGATTACTGGAACCATGTCCTGTGGTCTGATGAGACCAAGATAAACTTATTTGGTTCAGATGGTGACAAGCGTGTGTGGGGGCAACCAGGTGAGGAGGACAAAGACAAGTGTGTCTTGTCTACAGTCAAGCATGGTGGTGGGAGTGTCATGGTCTGGGGATGCATGAGTGCTGCCGGCACTGGGGGGCTACAGATCATTGAGGGAACCATGAATGCCACCATGTACTGGGACATACTGAAGCAGAGCATGATCCCCTCCCTTCAGAGACTGGGCCGCAGGGCAGTATTCCAACATGATAACCACCCCAAACACACCTCCAAGACCACCACTGCCTTGCTAAAGAAGCTGAGGGTAAAGGTGATGGACTGGCCAAGCATGTCTCCAGACCTAAACCCTATTGATCATCTGTGGGACATCCTCAAACGGAAGGTGGAGGAGTGCAAGGTCTCTAACATCCACCAGCTCCGTGATGTCTTCATGGAGGAGGGGAAGAGGACTCCAGTGGCAACCTGTGAAGCTCTGCTGACCTCCATGTCCAAGAGGGTTAAGGCAGTGCTGGAAAATAATGGTGGCCACACAAAATATCGACACTTTGGGCCCAATTTGGACATTTTCACTCAGGGGTGTACTGACTTTTGTTGCCAGCGGTTTAGACATTAATGGCTGTGTGTTGAGTTATTTTGAGGGGACAGTAAATTTACACTGTTATACAAGCTGTACACTCACTACTTTACATTGTAGCCAAGTGTCATTTCTTCAGTGTTGTCACATGAAAAGATAGAAGAAAAGAAGAAATGTGAGGGGTGTACTTACTTTTGTGAGATAATACTGTAAATCCAATTGAGAATCTGTGGCAAGACTTGAAAATTGCTGTTCACAGACGCTCTCCATCCAATCTGACAGAGTTTGAGATATTTTACAAAGAAGAATGGGCAAAAATGTTCCTCTCTAGATGTGCAAAGCTGGTAGAAACATCCCAAAAAAGACTTGCAGCTGGAATTGCAGAGAAAGGGGGTTCTACAAAGTATTGGCTCCGGGGGGGGGGGGGGGGGCACCCTACAAATGCCCCCCCCCCCTACAAATGCCCCCCCCCCCCCCCCCCACTTTTCACATATTTGTAGAAAAATTTGAAAAACGTTTATTTTTGTGAGATACTTGTACATGTAACAAATAGTTCCATACAACTACAACTCACTATATGTAGATTTCAGTATAGATATGTGCAGATATGAATTCTTATCTGGATATTGTTTTTAATTTTATATGCCATAAACTTTTGTATGTTTTATTATAACCTTTGTTTTGTACTGATGCCTCTACAAAAGTTCCACCCATTGTTCCAGTTTTGTACTCCCTTTTGGGATGTGACACCATTACGATTAGGCAGTCTGGGCATTCCGATAGAATGTGTGAATGCGGTCTCAGAGATAAACTAAAGCCGCGTACACACGATCGGATTTTCCACAGACGAAACCTCTGACTTTTATCCAAAGGCGTGTGCCTGGATTTTGTCTTGCATACGAACGGCAAGGAATTGTCGGCCAACAAACACGAACGTAATGACGTACCACGTGGTTTTTCAGCTCTTTAGTGCCACCCTTTGGGCTCTTTCTGCTAATTTTGCATTAGTATAAGCTTGGTGAGTGTTGATTCATGCTTTTCTTTTCGCGTTTTTCATTTCGCTCTTTTCATTTTGCGCTTTTCATTTCGTTTCTGAACGGCGGTTCGTCAGCCAGCCATGTTGCGGAATCGGAGGAGATAATGTATTATTTATTATTGGCCTTGGAGTTATTGCTTTGACCCAAGTCCAGTCCAGGAACAGGAGGAGGAGGAGTTCTTGGACCAAAAATTGGTTGCTTTATTAATGGTGGCCAATTCTGTCATATGCCTTTGCTGCGGGAGCTCCAGGAGAATAATCCGGAAGATTTTCGGAATTATCTCCGGATGACGGACCCCTGCTTTCACCAACTCTTGGCATTGGTGACCCCCTTATATTAAGAAGCAGGACACATGCATGAGGCTTTTATTTTATTTTTTGGTTGAATAATAATGATTGGATTTGGGATATTTTCTATATTTTTGGATGCATAGAATGCACTTTTTGGTTAAGTTCTATTGGCAGATATCATGTCTAATTTTGTTTGTTTTCTTTTTTGAATGCTCAATAAAAAAATAGTGGAGAATAATACTTGGCTGTGTGTTTTACTTCAAATGACAGTTTGGGAGTCGGCAGTTACATTTAAAAAAATACAATGTAAAATTAACAAGGGACACCAACATAGTTGTATCTTTGATCTTATAAACTCCGGGATAATGGTGTTGTGGTAACTTAACCAAAAAAATAAAAAATAAATAATAATATTATTCTTGATATCACTAGAAAAAAAAAAAGCCTTTGAAAATTTGTTTGGCAGAACTCCATCAGTATCACCAGCAAAGCAGCTTCATTATTATCCCAGTAAAGAAGAAAAGAATTGTGCGCTGCATTTCCAGATTTCATCATTTGCCACGTCACGAATGTTAATTCTCCATTACGAACGCGAGTTTACAAGACCGACCGCTTCCGGCTCGTTCCTTGCTTCCGAGCATGCGTGTTTGTACTTTGGACTTTTGCCCGACGAACTTGTGTACACACGCTCAGAAAATCCGACATCAGACATTGGTCCGTGGAAAATTTATAAACCTGCCATCCAACATTTGTCCGCGGAAAATCCGACAACAATTGTCCGATGGAGCGTACACACGGTCGGATTTACTGCCAACAGCCTGTCATCACGCAATTCCCGATCGTGTTTAGGAGGTTTAAGAATGACCAGAATGAATTCAACCTGATTCAATACGGACACTTCCAAAGGACTGAATTACCTTCCTGCAGCTTCAGCTTCTCTCTCTCTCTTCGTGGCAAGGATTGTAGCAGATGATCTTTTTGGCGATTCGGCAAAATGAAACATTCGTTCTGTTCATATATATTTTTTTGTTACATTGTATCTGTCTAGTACGAGTCTTAAAATATCATCAGACAAATATTCTCTGTCTCAGGGCTGTCAAGGATTGAAGAGAGAGAATGTCTTACAACGGTCTTAAGGTTGTGGAAGAATTTTGCAGGTCTTTGTTTTTTTTTTTTTTAAAAAAGTCGACTTCTGAATTTCTTTTTTTTTTTTTTAAAGTTTTATCAATGTAGAAAAAAAAAAAAGTTTGAAAAAGAAGGATTGTCTGTGAATTGCGGTCTTCTCCCCTGTGTTCCCGTTGTTTAATTGTCTTCAGGTCGGTGTTGGGCTGGAGGTATCTTTCATGGTTTGGTATGTTGGCGCCGGTGGCGGTTTTCAGTCCCGGCTAATAATGGCCTTGCTCTATTCATTAATTCCAACAGCAACGAGCGCAAAGCGGGAATATCGGTCTCAAGGAAAGAGAATAACTCAAGACAAGCAAAGCAGAGGAGACAACGCCACCGATAAAGCCCACTGAATTCTGGCTTGTCATTATTAAAAGAGCGCAATTTATTAACCGCTTCAGCCCCGGGAAGGATTTACCCCCCTTCCTGACCAGAGCGCTTTCTGCGATTCGGCACTGCGTCGCTATTACTGACAATTCCGCGGTCGTGCGACCTTGCACCCAAACAAAATTTATGTCCTTTTTTTCCCCTACAAATTGAGCTTTCTTTTGGTGGTATTTGATCATCTCTGCGGTTTTTATTTTTTGCGCTATAAACAAAAAATGAGCGACAATTTTGAAAAAAAAAACGCAATATTTTTTACTTTTTGCTATAATAAATATCCCCCAAAAATATATAAAAAAAATTTTTTTTCCCTCAGTTTAGGCCGATATGTATTCTTCTACATACTTTTGGTAAAAAAAAAAAAAATCACAATAAGCGTATATTGATTGGGTTGCGCAAAATTTATAGCGTCTACAAAATAGGGGATAGTTTTATGGCATTTTTATTATTAATTTTTTATTATTAGTAATGGCGGCGATCAGCAATTTTTATCAGGACTGCGACATTACAGGGGACACATCGGACACTTTTGACACTATTTTGGGACCATTGTCATTTATACAGCGATCAGTGCTATAAAAATGAACTGATTACTGTGTAAATGACACTGGCAGGGAAGGGGTTAAAGACTAGGGGGCGATCAAGGGGTTAAGTGTGTCCTAGGGAGTGATTCTAACTGAGGAGGGGGGGGGTGGGCTTCCACTGACATGACAGCGATCACTGCTCCCGATGACAGGGTGCAGTGATCTCTGTCATGTCACTAGGCAAAATGCCTTGTTTACATAGGCACTTCCCCGTTCTGTGGCTCCGTGACACAATTGCCGTGAGACTGGCGGACATTGAGTCCGCTGGTCCCGTGGGCACGGTCACGCTGTACGCGGCGGGCACACGCCTG
Source organism: Lithobates septentrionalis (assembly GCA_037952835.1). Classification (NCBI taxonomy): domain Eukaryota; kingdom Metazoa; phylum Chordata; class Amphibia; order Anura; family Ranidae; genus Lithobates; species Lithobates septentrionalis. The sequence goes on along the minus strand of JBBDGP010001035.1, from coordinate 647,912 downwards.
CTAGCCCCGCAAATTAAAGAGGACGTACAGGTACGCCCATTTGCCCACCGCTGCCATTGTGCCAACGTATATCGGCGTGCGGCGGTCGGCAAGTGGTTAAGGCCATTGGGCGGAAGTGACATTTGACGTCGCTTTCTTCATCCAATGGTATGGAGTCGAGTGGGGGGGCCATCATTCCCTCACTCGACTTCATGCCTCTGAGGGGAAAGGACCATATCTGATCCGGTAAGCGGCGGAGACAACCGGGACGCGACAAGAGGGGGGGTGGGCACCTCTCCTGCTGCCGATAAAAGTGATCTCCTGGGGGGGGCAGTCTGCTTTAGATAAAAGTGGTCGCCGCAGAGACCACTTTTATCCGAAAGCGGACTGCCCGCCGTTTTTTAAAAATACCGGAGTTATGGCAGCTATCTAACGGTATGCAACGTCAAAGTACCAACGTATAACAACAAAAAAGAAAACCAGAAAGTGATCTGTAAAGCAGTTCTTCAACGAGGACCCATTAACATATTGGTTATAGTTCTTTATTAGTTATCAAAAAAGTCAAACAATTATAAAAAAGACAAACTGTGTTCCAGATAACTCCTCCACATCAGATAACAACTACTATCAACATATAATTAAAATAAGACTGACGTCTTAGGGGACTTGGGTGGCCACCATACCTATTGTACACCTCTCACATTCACGTCAGCCATACACATGCAGACAAAAATTCCCGAGACCCGTATGCGATCTATTTTTTAGGTAGTCCAGAAAAACTCCAGTTAAAACATTGTTACGGCATCAATTGGGTATGCATAGTGGAGTCCTTTGCCTGCATGGATTAGTTTTGTGGGGATGAATCAGTAATCCATTTACAAGTAAAAAGTTCCCGGCTGGGTTTAATTGCAGTGCGGTGCCAAACTTTGTAGCCAAACAGCAAATAATCCTCTAAGCTTCTGTATGTCCCCGGTGTGATATAGACAACACTGGCTACAATGTATTCATTCCCCCAAAAAGGATGAAAGATGTTTGAAGCTCACCCATAGAAGATCCCAGGATGGTAAATTTTCTCTCCTGTTGCAGACTACGGTCCGTTTCACAATCTCCTTGCTCACTGGAAAACACTGCGCTCGCGTCTGAGTTGTTTGGTTCAGCCTCACAGCCTACGGTGAGCAGCAGGGATCACTTCCATCAACCAGGCAGTGTTCAGGAGCTAATACGGAGCATGTTGTGGAGAGCAGTATCCAGGTTCAAGGGTGGTTAGTAAATGGGGAAAGTCCTTTCAACAGATGCTTCATGCTGTGCGGCTGCCGGCAGTTACGCAGTGCACAATTTTAATGGAGAGGGTTCTAGGTGTATGTGTACAGCCAGAGGTCCCTATCACCACAGATACGGTGGTACGATGCTTACGCGTTTCGTCTGGTCCCAGGCTTCCTCAGAGCATGCGTAATAGGTCAGGGTCAGTGCTTTAAATAGCTAAACTAATAGAGACAATCTTCAATTAAGAACCAACACACCTGATCACCAATCAAAACGTCATTCACCATAAGTGCAACTCCTAATTAAAAGACATGTGCGTTCCACAGGGGGAGGATAGAGGGCTGCCATCAGCCGTGAATAAAGGGTAACTCCAAGTTACAAGTTGTTGAGATCCCCGTATTCACTGAGATGGAAAGTTATGTTAGTACCTAACTGGTATTTTGTTAAAAGAACAGGGAGCTAAGAAAAGATAATAATTGACAAAATTAACCTATAGGTGAGTTGTTGACTGAACATACAGTATGTTATGTAGTTATACAGGGTCACCACTCATTCTCTTGTTTATTTATTTATACATTCAGTTAACGTTCCAAGAATACCGAAAGGTTACATTCATTATTTAAGCCGGAGGGCTGCATACTGTTCAAATAGAAAATCCACATTTTTTCCTTTTGGTATAGGACCCTATCAAAATCCCCCCTCCTGGATGGTAAATTCAGTTTGTATATGCCTTTACACTTCATGCCTCTGGGGTCTCCCCCATGTTCCTGCAGGAAGTGCAAAGCTAAAGGGCTGTCATCATCTTTATTGAGGATGCCCTGGACATGTTCACCAACTCTAACCTTCAACTGTCTCTTGGTCTTGCCAACATAGTTTAGTCCACAGGGACAGGTCAGCATGTATATTACACGTGTAGTTGTGCAGTTAATAAAACTGTTAATTTTGAATTGTTTATTGCCATCAGAGTTGGTGAACATGTCAGTCTTATCGACGTATTTACAGATATGACATCTCCCGCATGGGTACATGCCCCTGAGGGGGGGGAGGCTGGTAAGCCAGTTCCGTGTTTTGGGTCTATTATACTCAGAGTGTACTAGATGATCTTTGAGGTTCCTTGCTCTTCTAGCTGTGAGGAGTGGCCTATCCCCGACAATCTTTCCCAAAATGGGGGCTTCAGACAGAATGTGCCAGTGGCGACCCAGGACCCTCCTTATTTCTTCCCACTGTGCTCCATACCTAGTAATAATCCTGATGGAAGCCTGGCTCTCATTTCCTGATCTATTCTCTGTTTGGTTTCTAATGAGAGATTGTCTATCAGTGAGGAGGGCTCTCTTCTTAGCTTTTCTGATAATTTTGTGGGGGTATCCTCGATCCCTAAACCTCCCATAGAGGTCATGTAGCTCAGTGTGGAGATCATCTTCCCGTGAGCAGTTCCTCCTAGCTCTGAGGAACTGGCCCACTGGGATGCCTCGTATAAGAGGCTTTGGATGGTGACTAGAGGCCAATAGTAGTGTGTTAGCCGCTGTTTCTTTTCTGAATGTCTTAGTCTGGAGCTCACCATCATCAACCTTGATGGTGAGGTCCAGGAAGGGCACAACCTTTGGGTCCCATGTATATGTAAGTCTGATATTTCTATCATTACTGTTTAGTTCATCCATAAAAGTAGTGAGTTCCTCAGGTGTACCTCTCCAAAGCATAATCACGTCGTCGATGTACCTTAGCCACAGTAAACAGTGGCCAAGGTACATCGACGAGGGATATACACATTCCTGTTCCCACATGCCCAGATGCAGGCATGCATATGAGGGCGCCCATGGCGCTCCCATCGAGGTGCCTCTGATTTGTCTGTAGTGGGCTCCTAGGAATTGAAAACAGTATAACAACGGCGGTCAGTCCGGAAGTGGTTAATGTCATCCCAGTCTTAGTCCGTAGGGTTCAATATTGAGTTGGCCCCGCCCTTTGCAGCTATAACAGCTTCAACTCCTCTGGGAAGGCGGTCCACAAGGTTTAGGGGGGTGTCTATGGAAATGTCTGACTATTCTTCCAGAAGAGCATTTGTGAGGTCAGGCACTGATGTTGAACGAGAAGGTCTGCCTCGCAGTCTCCGCTCTAATTCATCCCAAAGGTGTTCTATCGGGTTGAGATCAGGACTCTGTGCAGGCCAGTCATGTTCCTCCATCCCAAACTTGCTCATCCATGTCTTTATGGACCTTGCTTTGTGCTCTGGTACGCAGTCATGTTGGAACAGGAAGGGGCCGTCCCCAAACTGTTCCCACAAAGTTGGGAGCATGAAATTGTCCAAAATGCCTGGGTATGCTGACGCCTTAAGAGTTCCCTTCACTAGAACTAAGGGGCCAAACCCAACCCCTGAAAAAAAACCCCAAACCATAATCCCCCCTCCACCAAATGATTTGGACCAGTGCACAAAGCAAGGTCCATAAAGGCTTGGAAGAGCGAGTTTGGGGTGGACTGGCCTGCACAAAGCCCTGACCTCAATCCTCCAAAAGACTTGCTGGTAGGTTAATTGGCTTCTGTCTAAATTGGCCCTAGTATCAGGGCCGTCTTTAAGGCAGGGCAAAAGGGGCAGCTGCCCTGGGCCCTATCATTGTTGTGGGGCCCAAAGCAGCTGCATCATACTTGCCAACTATCCCAGTTTAAATTCCCTTGTCCCTTGAAGATTTGGTCCTGTGCTGTGTCCCGATATCTCAGTGTGAAGTGCTGCTATTAATGCTGCCCAGCTCTGCCCTATTGTTCTGTACAGATGACACACCTGCAGACCCTGTGTTTACATGTAAATAACCGTCAATCGTATGTAAATAATGGCAGAATTCATATGTAAATAGCATCTGCATTCATATGTAAATAGCTGAGGCTGGTGGCATTGATATGTAAATAAAGGCGGCATTCATATGTATATCATGCCCCCCTGCAGTGAGGAGAAGATGTGCTGCAACCTATAGCAACCAATCAGTGAGCAGTATTACTGTGCAACCAATCAACAAGCAGAAATCATGTGCTGTAACCTCTAGCAATTAATCAGTGAGCCTTAATTTGTGCTGTAACCTCTAGCAACCAGTCAGTAAGCGGTAATGATATGCTGTAACCTCTGGCAACCAATCACAAGCTCTGCCTGATCTGATACAGTAAACTGATTTTAAGTCTAGATGCTATTTATTGTATGTCTCAGAGCGGGTGGAAAGCAAAATTGCATGGGGGGGCCCAAGAAAAATTTTGCCCAGGGTCCAATCAATAATAAAGACAGCCCTGCCTAGTATATGTATGAATGTGAGTTAGGGGACCTTAGATTGTAAGCTCCTTGAGGGTAGGGGCCGATGTGAATGTACAATGTATATGTAAAGCGCTGCGTAAATTGACAGCGCTATATAAGTACCTTAAAAAAATCTAAAAAACAAAAAATAAATAAATAGACCCCATCTATCTAAAAAGTGAGGCATCAGGGGCCTGTTTAGACACCTGATATTTCACCAACCCCCCCCCCCCCCCCCCCCATGGAGGTACTAAAAAGCATATTAAAAAATAAATAAAAATAGATAAAATTGTAAAAATAAATTAATTAATTAAATGCTAAAAAATTATAAAAATCTAAAAAAAAAAACAAAAAAAAACACTGACACCAGTGGCAGAACTACCAGGGTCGAAAAGGTCACACTTGCGACTGGGCTCTGGCCTTTCCACCACCATGGGGGGGGGGGGGGGGGCCCAAGATGGCAGGAAGTTGGCCTGCTGTGGGAAAGGTAATAAAGGGTCCCATGATGGGAGTAAAAGGCCCCCGGGATCAGTGGGAAGGGGGCCCCTTCATGATTTCTTGCACCGGGGGGCCCTGAAGGTTCTAGTTATGCCTCTGAGTGACACTATTGTCACCATCAGGTGACCCACCTTGAGAAATACCATCCAACCATCGCTGGAGGGCATGTAGAAGTAGCTGCAACGCAAAGAAGTTACAGGAGATCAGCAGCAATAAGATGTAACAAATGATTTAAGAATGATAAAAACAAGAATTTTTTTTTTTATTTCTATTTTTTTGTGAATCGCAGTGCTTTAGCAAACCATTTGTCATCCAGATAGGGTTTACAAATAAAGGGGTTGGGAGCCGGGTCCCCAGCCAGGTCTCACCCCCAAAAAAATGAGGGGCAAATGGACTATCTCGGTACAGTACAATGAGGATAAATTCAAAAATATGAGCGATCGTATAAAATAGTACAAACGTTTATTGATACATAATACATAACAAAGATATCAATGGTAAATTAAAAACATGGGTGACAGTCCATCTGTATCACCAAGATAATACTCTCCAAATGGGGAAGATCACCGTGGGATAGTTGATCACGGACAGCATTTCAACTAGTTTCGCAGACTAGGCTGCTTCATCAGGAAGGTATCTGCAATTTAACTGGCACATGATCAATAACAATGTAATTAATCACATATAGAAGAAAAACAATGAGCAATCATTTCACTCACCTTCACTCCACCTTTTTGGCTCAACTCCTTCTTCCTTTTCTCTCTCTCTCTCTCCTTCCATTTCTCTCTCTTCTTCCATTCCTTTTCCTTCTTTCTCCTTCCCCTCCTTTTCCCCCTCCCTCCTTTCTTCTCCTCTTCCCGCCCCCCCCCCTTCCCCCCCTCTCTTCTGTAACTTTTGTAGTTTGCTTAATTGATATATTGCTCTAAACATTGTTTTTCTTTCTATATGTGATTAATTACATTGTTATTGATCACGTGCCAATCAAATTGCAGATACCTTCCTGATGAAGCGGCCTAGTCCGCAAAACTAGTTGAAATGCTGTCCATGATCAATTATCCCACGGTGATCTTCCCCATTTGGGGAGTATTTTCTTGGTGATACACATGGACTCTCACCCATGTTTTTAAATTAAAGAGAAAGGAGAAAGGAGGGGGAAGGGAAATGGGGGGAAAGGGGGGCAGGATTTCGGAGGGACTGGGGGGGAGGAGTGGGGAGGGAGGGCGGAAGAAGAGAGAGGGAGGGGAATGGGGGAGATGGTGGAGGGAAAATGGGGGGGGGAAAGGAGGGAGGGGGAAAAGGAGGGGAAGGAGAAAGAAGGAAAAGGAATGGAAAAGAGAGAGAGAAATGGAAGGAGAGAGAGAGAGAAAAAAGGAAGAAGGAGTTGAGCCAAAAAGGTGAAAGGAGTTGAGCCAAAAAGGTCACGTACAGCGTGACCGTGCCCGTGGGACTGGCGGACTCCATGTCCGCCGGTCTCCCGTCGATCGTCTCACGGAGCTGCAGAACAGGGAAGTGCCTATGTAAACAAGGCATTTCCCCGTTCTGCCTTGTGTCATGACAGAGATCACCGCTCCCTGTCATCGGAAGTAGTGATCGCTGTCATGTGAGTTGAAGCCCATCACCCCCCACAGTTAGAATCACTCCCTAGGACACACTTAACCCCTTGATCGCCCCCTAGTGTTTAGCCCTTTCCTGCCAGTGTCATTTACACAGTAATCAGTGCATTTTATAGCACTGATCGCTGTATAAATGCCAATGGTCCCAAAATGGTGTCAAAAGTGTCCGAGGTGTCCGCCATAATGTCGCAGTCACGATAAAAATCGCAGATCGCCGCCATTACTAATAAAAAAAAATTAATAATAAAAATGCCATAAATCTATCCCCTATTTTGCAGACGCTATAACAAACCAATCAATATACGCTTATAGCGATTTTTTTTTTTTTACCAAAAATATGTAGAAGAATACATATCGGCCTAAACTGAGGAAAAAAATGTTTTTTTATATATTTGTTGGGGATTTTTATAACAGCAAAAAGTAAAAAATATTGCGTTTTTTTTTTTAAATTGTCGGTCTTTTTTTGTTTATAGCGCCAAAAAAAAAAACACAGAGGCGATCAAATACCACCAAAAGAAAGCTCTATTTGTGGGGAAAAGGGGACTTTGATTTTGTTTGGGTGCAAGGTTGCATGACCGCGCAATTGTCAGTTAAAGCGATGCAGCGCGTATCGCAAAAAGTGCTCTGGTCAGGAAGGGGGGTTAATTCTTCCAAGGGCTGAAGAGGTTAAATAGTTTAAAAAAAAAAAAAAAAGTTATGTAAAGGAATAAAAGATTGCACGCTTCCATATATCAATTAAACATTTGCAAAAAGAAAATTATTATTAGAGAAAATTGCAAACACAGTGAAAATAAGCGATGGAGCTCCGTATATATATATATATATATATATAATATTTCATGCAGAGGTTTAATCACTTTGTGTTTAAAGCTGAATAATAATTTCATTCGCTCCGTACTTTACATCAAACGCTGTAGGTAGTCTAAAGAGAAGTGTAATTTTCCATAGCCAGGCAATCAATAATAATGTCAGCAAACATTTCATTAATTAGTACATGTCAAGTGAGCGTTCATTTCAAATGTTTATGGTAAAATTCAGCATTTCCATGGCATTCGATTCTGACTAATATGACCACCAAGCTGAAGGCTAATAAGATATTAATGAAAGAAAATGGATTTGAAAGCAGAATCCTTGTGGATTCCCACTGACTGATCAATAAAAACTTTTTCTTTAATTAAAAAGTTACAAAACTATTAAAAGAAGAGAAGCACTTATTATGCATGGAGAATTCAATGTGGAAGTTTTCCAGCATCCTGGGCAATGCTTAGTAGTCAGTTTCACTTTTATTCGCTGTTTTTAGTACTTGGTAACAATGGACAGATTGCAATTAAAGTGGAGGGCAACCCTGAAAAAAAATAAAAAAATCACCAAAAATCCTAAAAAAAAAAAAAAAATATATATATATAAATTTGAAAAAAAAAATTTAAACTTACCTAAACCCTTGTTGCTAGGCAGTCTTCCTAATCTGCCTCTTCCTATTGCGCGGTGTGTTCTTCTTCTCGGTGAGCGGCCCCGTTGTCTTCTGGGAACTGTGTGTGTTCCCAGAACACCACGGGGCCATTCACAGAACGGAGCGCCGCGCCACTCACGTGTGCGCAGTAGGAAACTGGCAGTGAAGCCGCAAGGCACCACTGCCTGTTTACCTTACCTAGGATGGCGGTGCCAGGACCGGAGAGCCGAGGGACGGGTCGGCCTCGAGCGGCCGACATCGCGGGCACCCAGGACAGGTAAGTACTTATTTAAGTACGTGCTCAGTGTCATATCCAGAGGTTGTCTTTGGGAAATAGACATATGAGTGCTGCCAGCATTGCTGCAGAGGTTGTAGGGGTGGGGAGGTCAGCCTGTCAGTGCTCAGACCATACGCCGCACACTGCATCAAATTGGTCTGCATGGCTGTCATCCCAGAAGGAAGCCTCTTCTAAAGATGATACACAAGAGAGCCCATAGTTTGCTGAAGACAAGCAGACTAAGGACATGGATTACTGGAACCATGTCCTGTGGTCTGATGAGACCAAGATAAACTTATTTGGTTCAGATGGTGACAAGCGTGTGTGGCGGCAACCAGGTGAGGAGGACAAAGACAAGTGTGTCTTGTCTACAGTCAAGTATGGTGGTGGGAGTGTCATTGTCTGGGGCTGCATGAGTGCTGCCGGCACTGGGGGGCTACAGATCATTGAGGGGACCATGAATGGCAACATGTACTGTGACATACTGAAGCAGAGCATGATCCCCTCCCTTCAGAGACTGGACCGCAGGGCAGTATTCCAACATGATAACCACCCCAAACACACCTCCAAGATGACCACTGCCTTGCTAAAGAAGCTGAGGGTAAAGGTGATGGACTGGCCAAGCATGTCTCCAGACCTAAACCCTATTGATCATCTGTGGGACATCCTCAAAACAGAAGGTGGAGGAGCGCAAGGTCTCCAATATCCACCAGCTCTGTGATGTGGTCATGGAGGAGGGGAAGAGGACTCCAGTGACAACCTGTGAAGCTCTGGTGAACTCCATGCCCAAGAGGGTTAAGGCAGTGCTGGAAAATAATGGTGGCCACACAAAATATTGACACTGCCTAGGCCATCTTTATGTAGAGCAACAATTCTTTTTTTCAGATCCTCAGAGAGTTCTTTGCCATGAGGTGCCATGTTGAACTTCCAGTGACCAGTATGAGAGAGTGAGAGCGATAACACCAAATTTAACACACCTGCTCCTCATTCACACCTGAGAGCTTGTAACGCTAATGAGTCACATGACACCGGGGAGGGAAAATGGCTAATTGGGCCCAATTTGAACACTTTCACTTAGGGGTGTACTGACTTTTGTTGCCAGCGGTTTAGACATTAATGGCTGTGTGTTGAGTTATTTTGAGGGGACAGCAAATTTACACTGTTATACAAGCTGTACACTCACTACTTTACATTGTAGACAATGTGTCATTTCTTCAGTGTTGTCACATAATATCTAATCTTTATATACTGTATATAGATATATATAAAATGTTGGGGGGTTCTAAGTAATTTTCTAGCAAAAAATACAGATTTGTAGTGTCATAAAGAGGCGTGGTCCTTAAGTGGTTATGTATGGCTCGTGTAACGATTGTATATGCTGTATTGTCTTTTTTGTTACATTTTTTTTTCTCTACAAAAGTGGAGTTAACCTTTAATGTACAATTAAGAAAAGAACAGTCTGAGGACGCGCTGACCGTACTGTGGCGATCAGCCTCCATATTATCTTCATACATGACATTGTAGGGGGTTGTAGCGGGTTGTAGCGGGTTGTAGCGGGTTGTAGGGGGTTGTAGCGGGTTGTAGGGGGTTGTAGGGGGTTGTAGAGGGTTGTAGCGGGTTGTAGCGGGTTGTAGCGGGTTGTAGGCAGTTGTAGCAGGTTGTAACGGGTTGTAGCAGGTTGTAGCGGGTTGTAGCGGGTTGTAGAGGGTTGTAGCGGGTTGTAGGGGGTTGTAGCGGGTTGTAGCGGGTTGTAGCGGGTTGTAACGGGTTGTAGCGGGTTGTAGCGGGTTGTAGCAGGTTGTAGGGGGTTGTAGCGGGTTGTAGGGGGTTGTAGGGGGTTGTAGAGGGTTGTAGCGGGTTGTAGCGGGTTGTAGAGGGTTGTAGCGGGTTTTAGCGGGCTGTAGGGGGTTGTAGGGGGTTGTAGCGGGTTGTAGCGGGTTGTAGAGGGTTGTAGCGGGTTGTAGCGGATTGTAGCGGGTTGTAGAGGGTTGTAGCGGGTTGTAGCGGGTTGTAACGGGTTGTAGGGGGTTGTAGCGGGTTGTAACGAGTTGTAGCGGGTTGTAGGGGGTTGTAGCGGGTTGTAACGGGTTGTAGGGGGTTGTAGCGGGTTGTAGCGGGTTGTAGGGGGTTGTAGCGGGTTGTAACGGGTTGTAGCGGGTTGTAGCGGGTTGTAGAGGGTTGTAGCGGGTTGTAGCGGGTTGTAGTGGGTTGTAGCCGGTTGTAGCGGGTTGTAGAGGGTTGTAGCGGGTTGTAGCGGGTTGTAGTGGGTTGTAGCGGGTTGTGGGGGGTTGTAGGGGGTTGTAGTGGGTTGTAGCGGGTTGTAGCGGGTTGTAGCGGGTTGTAGCGGGTTGTAGGGGGTTGTAGAGGGTTGTAGTGGGTTGTAGCGGGTTGTAGCGGGTTGTAGCGGGTTGTAGAGAGTTGTAGCGGGTTGTAGCGGGTTGTAGGGGGTTGTAGGGGGTTGTAGCGGGTTGTAGCGGGTTGTAGCGGGTTGTAACGGGTTGTAGCGGGTTGTAGCGGGTTGTGGGGGGTTGTAGTGGGTTGTAGCGGGTTGTAGCGGGTTGTAGTGGGTTGTAGCGGGTTGTGGGGGGTTGTAGTGGGTTGTAGCGGGTTGTAGCGGGTTGTAGCGGGTTGTAGGGGGTTGTAGCGGGTTGTAACGGGTTGTAGTGGGTTGTAGTGTGTTGTAGCGGGTTGTAGAGGGTTGTAGCTTGTTGTAACGCTCATGTGAAGGCTGTTTGCATAATTACGGGTGGAAGTCTCTGTAGTGAGATGAAATTTGTGTCCGGGATGATTAAATACATTTATCTTGCCAGGAATCCGGAAGGAGCTTCAGATCTTTGCGACTTAAAATGAGCCTCACATCCGAGCCGTAATTACTATTGACACCTTCCAGGTTAGATTGGCCAACAGAGACACAAAAGTCAATAAATTAATGACTCGCTCCGCGGTAAAGAGATCGCTTGAGTGACAGCCGAAAACTGCAAAATAATATTAAAAAAGATGGAGATTTAAATGATTTCTTTTGAAGAAGAAAAGTCTCCGGGTCCGTAACTGGGTTAAACAGAATTCAGGAGCGTCTTTAAAAAAAAATAAAAATGAAGCTTTCATCGTTAATATTTCCGCATCGAAGCTAAAAAAAAAAAAAAAGAAGGCTTGAAACGCAGGCAGGGCACCTCGCCAACCTGTCCCCTGGCATCATCAGGGGTGGAGGGGGAGGGGGGGTCTGTAATCTTTGTTAGAGGTAATAAATGCCTGCAAGTGTTACATTGACACATTACTTTGCATGGATTCAACATGAAAAATATACAATATTACCAAAAGTATTGGGACGCCTACCTTAGTCTTAGCCTGTAGGGTTCAATATTGAGTTGGCTCCGCCCTTTGCAGCTATAACAGCTTCAACTCTTCTGGGAAGGCCGTCCACAAGGTTTAGGAGTGTGTCTATGGGAATGTTTGACCATTCTTCCAGAAGAGCATTTTTGAGGTCAGGTACTGATGTTGGTCGAGAAGGCCTGGCTCGCAGTCTCCGCTCTAATTCATCCCAAAGGTGTTCTATCGGGTTGAGGTCAGGACTCTGTGTAGGACAGTCAAGTTCCTCCACCCCAGACTCGCTCATCCATGTCTTTATGGACCTTGCTTTGTGCACTGGCATACCTCCCAACTTTTTGAGACAGGAACAAGGGACACCTATTAGCAAAAGTATGTAGGCATTGGACACACCCCCTTTCACTAGGGTTGCCACGCATCCAGGATTCACCCGGACAGCCCAGGTTTTGAATCATGCGTCCAGGTTTCAGAAAGCCAGACACATTATTCAGACCGGACTGTGCCCCCCCAACTTAGATGTGCCTGGGCACACCCTAATCACCCAGTGTGGTGCAGATTCCCCCTGCTGCCTGAGTTTCACACCTATGCTCCCCAACTAACCAAGTACCACAACCACCAAGTGCATAGACCCCCTCCTTCCCTTCTCTCTCCTGCCTCTGAGCAAGTGAGTACACTAAGGTAAGGGGGACTCAGATGTAAGGGGTGCTCTGCAGACTCAGATGTAAGGGGGTCTTTGGGAACCCTGATTTAAGAGGAAATGCTTCCCAGCCAGTGTCATTAGTACAGTGACAGTGTACAGTGCCTTGAACAAGTATTCATACCCCTTGAAATTTCCCACATTTACTCATGTTACAACCAAAAACTTTAATTTATTTTTGGGGGATTTTATGTGATAGACCAACACAAAGTGGCTCATAATTGTGAAGTGGAAGGAAAATGATAAATGGTTTTCAACATTTTTTACTAATAAATATGTGAAAAGTGTGTGGGGTACATTTGTATGGCGCCCCCCGCAGTCAATACTTTGTAGAACCCCCTTTTGCTGCAATTACAGCTGCAAATCTTTTTGGGGATGTCTCTACCAACTTTGCACATCTAGAGAGGGACATTTCTGCCCCATTCTTCTTTGTAAAATATCTCAAGCTCTGTCAGATTGGATGGAGAGCGTCTGTGAACAGCAATTTTCAAGTCTTGCCACAGATTCTCAATGTGATTTAGGTCTGGACTGTGACTGGGCCATTCTAACACATGAATATGCTTTGATCTAAACCATTCCATTGTAGCTCTGGCTGGATGTTTCGGGTCGTTGTCCTGCTGGAAGGTGAACCTCCGCCCCAGTCTCAAACAGTGGCGGCTGATGGTTTTTTCGTTGGGGGGGGGGCTGCAAACAACCCCCTCCCACAGTCTGGCATTTGGCAGGAACCCGCCCCCCCAACGGGAGGACCGTCGGGACATCAAAGCCCCGCACTTACCCAATCTAGGAGGCGGGCAGGCAGTGTGTTCGGAGGGTGGCAGATTTCTTACTTCCTCCTGTGGATCACGGCAGCTTCCACTGTGCATCTCCCTCCTCCTCATCCTCCTAGGCATCCAATAGGATCGCCTGTCCTTTCAGCCAATCGGGAAACGGGTATCAGACCCGTGCATCCTGATTGGCGGAGAGGCGATTCAGTGTTAGAATAGTGAATATTTATTCGCTATTCTAACACACCTGGGTAGGCTCTTAGCGCAATGCTCTGCTTCCGGAGCCCACCCTATTTTGAAGCCTAATAAAACCTCCTCCCCTATTCAGGTGCTTGAAAAAAACCCTGCGGCTGTAATTCATGCACCCGGCATCCTGAAAGGGGCCAGATGCATGAATAGGGGGTGGTGGCAGCGATGAAAAGGGGAGGCGGTGCCTGTGCATCCTTAATGTATGGGCCACCACTAGTCTCAAGTCTTTTGAAGACTCCAACAGGTTTTCTTCTAAGATTGTCCTGTATTTGTCTCCATCCATCTTCCCATCAACTCTGACCAGCTTCCCTGTCCCTGCTGAAGAAAAGCATCCCCACCACATGATGCTGCCACCACCATGTTTCACGGTGGGGATGGTGTGTTCAGGGTGATGTGCAGTGTTAGTTTTCCGCCACACATAGCGTTTATATATATATATATATACTGTGTATATATATATATATATATATATATATATATATATATATATATATATATATAAATAATCTCACAAAAGTAAGTACACCCCTCACATTTGTGTAAATCTTTTCTTCTATCTTTTCATGTGACAACACTGAAGAAATGACACTTGTCTACAATGTAAAGTAGTGAGTGTACAGCTTGTATAACAGTGTAAATTTGCTGTCCCCTCAAAATAACTCAACACACAGCCATTAATGTCTAAACCGCTGGCAACAAAAGTCAGTACATCCCTAAGTGAAAATATCGAAATTAAGCCCAATTAGCCATTTTCCCTCCCTGGTGTCATGTGACTCGTTAGTGTAACAAGGTCTCAGGTGTGAATAAGGAGCGGGTGTGTTAAATTTGGTGTTATCGCTCTCACTCTCTCATACTGGTCACTGGAAGTACAACATGGCACCTCATGGCAAAGAACTCTCTGGGGATCTCAAAAAAAGAATTGTTGCTCTACATAAAGATGGCCTAGGCTATAAGAAGATTGCCAAGACCCTGAAACTGAGCCGCAGCACGGTGGCCAAGACCATACAGCGGTATAACAGGACAGGTTCCACTCAGAACAGGCCTCGCCATGGTCCACCAAAGAAGTTGAGGTCACGTGCTCAGCATCATTTCCAGAGGTTGTCTTTGGGAAATAGACGTATAAGTGCTGCCAGCATTGCTGCAGAGGTTGTAGGGGTGGGGAGTCAGCCTGTCAGTGCTCAGACCATACGCCGCACACTGCATCAAATTGGTCTGCATGGCTGTCATCCCAGAAGGAAGCCTCTTCTAAAGATGATGCACAAGAAAGTCCACAAACAGTTTGCTGAAGACAAGCAGACTAAGGACATGGATTACTGGAACCATGTCCTGTGGTCTGATGAGACCAAGATAAACGTATTTGGTTCAGATGGTGACAAGCGTGTGTGGGGGCAACCAGGTGAGGAGGACAAAGACAAGTGTGTCTTGTCTACAGTCAAGCATGGTGGTGGTCTGTCATGGTCTGGGGCTGCCTGAGTGCTGCCGGCACTGGGGGGCTACAGATCATTGAGGGGACCATGAATGCCAACATGTACTGTGACATACTGAAGCAGAGCATGATCCCCTCCCTTCAGAGACTGGACCGCAGGGCAGTATTCCAACATGATAACCACCCCAAACACACCTCCAAGATGACCACTGCCTTGCTATAGAAGCTGAGGATAAAGGTGATGGACTGGCCAAGCATGTCTCCAGACCTAAACCCTATTGATCATCTGTGGGACATCCTCAAACGGAAGGTGGAGGAGCGCAAGGTCTCTAACATCCACCAGCTCTGTGATGTCATCATGGGGGAGGGGAAGAGAACTCCAGTGACAACCTGTGAAGATCTGGTGACCTCCATGCCCAAGAGGGTTAAGGCAGTGCTGGAAAATAATGGTGGCCACACAAAATATTGACACTTTGGGCCCAATTTGGAGATTTTCACTTAGGGGTGTACTGACTTTTGTTGCCAGCGGTTTAGACATTAATGGCATTTCTTGGCAATCTTCTTATAGCCTAGGCCATCTTTATGTAGAGCAACAATTCTTTTTTTCAGATCCTCAGAGAGTTCTTTGCCATGAGGTGCCATGTTGAACTTCCAGTGACCAGTATGAGAGAGTGAGAGCGATAACACCAAATTTAACACACCTGCTCCCCATTCACACCTGAGACCTTGTAACACTAATGAGTCACATGACACCGGGGAGGGAAACTGTCTAATTGGGCCCAATTTGGACACTTTCACTTAGGGGTGTACTGACTTTTGTTGCCAGCGGTTTAGACATTAATGGCTGTGTGTTGAGTTATTTTGAGGGGACAGCAAATTTACACTGTTATACAAGCTGTACACTCACTACTTTACATTGTAGACAAGTGTCATTTCTTCAGTGTTGTTGAAAAGATAGAAGAAAAGATTTACAAAAAGGTGAAGGGTGTACTTACTTTTGTGAAATACTGTTTTTATATATATATATATATATATATATATATATATATATATATATATATATATATATATATATATATATATAAAGTTATATATATTATATATATATATATATTGTTTATTAATATATTTTTTTTTTTCACAATTTATGTTTATATAATAAAAAACCCATTTAATTTGGGTACAGCATTGCATGACTGCGCAAATGTCAAATAGCACAGTACCGAATAGCAAAAAAATTGGACTGGTCATGAAGGGGGTAAAACCTTCCAGAGCTGAAGTGGTTAACACCCCTGCAATGTACATTGATCACCCAAAGGAGTTTAATTTTTTTTATTTACATTTTTTTTTTGTCTCTCAACAAATGCGGACTTCCTCTTTAAGAACCCGTTAACTGCTCAGAATGAGAACAGCGAGGCGCAGGAACCGGAGATTTTTCTTCCCGAAAAAAACAATAATCAAACATTTTTTTCAAGTCTGGAGAGCCTCTTTTCAATTGGTCGGCTCTGATCTCATCCATCCCATTGAATAAGAATTGCCCGGACCGGCCATAAAGGATAAGAAAGAAAGCCAAGTATCACTTTGATCTCTCACATGGATGTTGGGTTCTTGCTGCAGCGCTCAGGAAAGCAGACAGTTTGCTGAAGTTGTCAGGATACATTTATCTGATAAGGTCAAAGTGATTCCACAGAGGGGGGGGGGGACAAAGCACATCTATGTAAAAGCTCCTGGGTATTTGTGTGTTAAATGAAGGATGTAGGGGGGGGGGGGGGGGGGGACACACAAAGCCTCTAAACACGAAGAGAAGACTTTCTGGCCGGGATTAATTTTTCAAATGTTAAGAATGTTGGGTATTGAAAGCTCCGGCTTTTTAGGACGCGTTTACGTTGTTCTTTGTCTGATGGAAACATCTGCTGCATCTGTCGGCTCAGACGTTCAGCCTCGGCGCTGAGAATTATGGAGCTCCTCCTTGTTGTGCTTAAATGGGTCAAGAAAGTGACTTATCATGTTCTATTCATCAAACGCTGCAAGGTGGCCTTAGCCAGCCCAGGGCTGGAAAGCGGCAGCTTAGAGGCGTTGTCTTCTCCGTGTCCAGCTTGTGGTTGGATAATCTTTTTTGTTTGACAATTCTGGGATCGGCGTGCCTGCTCTGTTCTGTGGTTGGGTGTTGTGGATCTGCATTTTTTTTGTCACGAAAGTTTGCAAAATCTCAAGCCACCCCAGTCTATAATGAGAGCCACCTGTCACATGACCATGACATCCAAGTCCACCATCACTTCCGAGTCCACCATAACTTCCGAGTCCACCATCACTTCCAAGTCCACCATCACATCCGAGTCCACCATCACTTCCGAGTCCACCATCACATCCGAGTCCACCATCACATCCTATTCCACCATCACTTCCTATTCCACCATCACTTCCGAGTTCACCATCACTTCTGAGTCCACCATCACTTCCAAGTCCACCATCACATCCGAGTCCACCATCACTTCCAAGTCCACCATCACATCCGAGTCCACCATCACTTCCGAGTCCACCATCATTTCCGAGTCCACCATCACATCCGAGTCCACCATCACTTCCGAGTCCACCATCACTTCCGAGTCCACCATCACTTCCAAGTCCAGCATCACATCCGAGTCCACCATCACATCCGAGTCCACCATCACATCCGAGTCCACCATCACTTCCGAGTCCACCATCACATCCTAATCCACCATCACATCCGAGTCCACCATCACATCCGAGTCCAACATCACATCCGAGTCCAACATCACATCCGAGTCCACGCGTCACATCCGAGTCCACCATCACATCAGAACACCCTTTCCTATCAAGTTCTCTGCTCCCTTCTTCCACATCATAGTCATTCTTCCCAAAACCAGGGCCGGCGCTACCGTTAGACAAACTAGGCAGCCGCCTTGGGTGCAGCCATGGCTGCTGGTTTCCTTTAGGGGTCTGAAATCCCCCCTCCAGAGCACACTACCCAAACACCCATTTAGTCAATGCTGCCACATGGGGCCACACCCTCCCCCCATACTGTCTCTCCTACCCTTCATACCGCCTCACCCAGCCCCCCATACTGTCTCACCCACCCCTCATACTGCCTCACCTTCTCCATACCGCCTCAACCACCCCTCATACCGCCTCACCTAGTCCCCCATACTGCCTCACACATCCTTCAAACTGCCTCACCCACCCCTCATACCACCTCACCTAGCCCCCCCATACCACCTTACTTAGCCCCCCATACTGCCTCACATATCCTTCAAACTGCCTCACCCACCCCTCATACTGCCTAATTAACCCCCCCCCATACTGCCTCAACTACACCCATACCGCCTCACCTACCCCCATACTGCCTCACACATCCTTCAAACTGCCTCACCCACCCCTCATACTGTTTCACCCATGCCTCATACAGCCTCTCCCATCCCCCATACTGCCTCATCCAACCCCCATACTGCCTCACCTACCTTTCATGCTGCCTCACTTAGCCTTCATGCTGCCCCACATAACCCCCCCCATAGTGCCTCACCCACCCCTCATGCAGCCTCACCTACCCCCCATACTGCCTCATCCACACCTCATACCACCTCACCTACCCTCCCCATACTGCTTCACCTACCCCCATACTGTCTCACCTATCCCTCATATTGCCTCACCTACCTCCCCATACTGCATCACCTACCCCTCATACTGCCTCAACTACCCCCCTTCCCATATTGCCTCTCCTCGAGTACCCCTAAACTGCCTAACCCACTCCCCATACTGCCTAGTGCTTCATCTACCCCTCATACTACCTCACCTATCCCCCCAAATACTGTCTCACCTATCCCTCATACTGCCTCACCTTCCCTTCCCCTATACTGCCTCATCTGCCCCCCATACTGCCTCACCTTCCCTTCCCCTATACTGCCTCATCTTCCCCCCATACTGCCTCATCTACCCCTCATACCACCTCACTCCCCCCCCATACTGCCTCGCCTACCCCCCCATACTGCCTCGCCTACCCCCCCATACTGCCTCACCTATCCCCTATACTGCCTCACCTACCACTCATACTGCCTCACCCACCCCTCCTACCACCTCACCTACCCCTCATACTGCCTCACCTATCCCCCGTACTGCCTAACCTACCCCTCAAACTGCCTCACCTCCCCCACATACTGCCTCATCTTCCCCCATCCTGCCTCATCTGCCCCCCATACTGCCTTATCTACCCCCCATACTGCCTCCCCTACCCCTCATACTGCCTCACCTCCCCCACATACTGCCTCACCTTCCCCCATCCTGCCTCATCTGCCCCCTTACTGCCTTATCTACCCCCCATACTGCCTCCCCTACCCCTCATACTGCCTCACCTACCCCTCATACTGCCTCACCTACCCCTCATACTGCCTCACCTTCCCCCATACTGCCTCATCTGCCCCCCATACTGCCTTATCTACCCCCCATACTGCCTCCCCTACCTCTCATACTGCCTCACCTACCCCCCCATACTGCCTTATCTACCCCTCACCCTACTTGTCCAAATCATTTGGTGGAGGGGGGATTATGGTGTGGGGGTTGTTTTTCAGGGGTTGGACTTGGTCCCTTAGTTCCAGTGAAGGGAACTCTTAAGGCGTCAGCATACCAAGACAATTTGGACAATTTCATGTTCCCAACTTTGTGGGAACAGTTTGGGGACGGCCCCTTCTTGTTCCAACATGACTGCGCACCAGTGCACAAAGCAAGGTCCATAAAGACATGGATGAGCGAGTTTGGGGTGGAGGAACTTGATTGGCCTGCACAGAGTCCTGACCTCAACCCGATAGAACACCTTTGGGATGCATTAGAACGGAGACTGCGAGCCAGGCTTCTTGTCCAACATCAGTGCCTGACCTCACAAATGTGCTTCTGGAAGAATGGTCAGACATTCCCATAGACACCCTCCTAAACCTGGTGAAGCTGCAAAGGGTGGGCCAACTCAATAATGAACGGACTAATGCCCCGTACACACGGTCGGATTTTCCGATGGAAAATGTCCGATCGGAGCGTGTTGTCGGAAATTCCGACCCTGTGTGGGCTCCATCGGACATTTTCCATCGGATTTTCCGACACACAAAGTTGGACAGCAGGAGATAAAATTTTCCGACAACAAAATCCGTTGTCGGAAATTCCGATCGGGTGTACACAAATCCGACGGACAAAGTGCCACGCATGCTCAGAATAAATAAAGAGATGAAAGCTATTGGCCACTGCCCCGTTTATAGTCCTGACGTACGTTTTTTACGTCACCGCGTTCAGAATGATCGGATTTTCCGACAGCTTTGTGTGACCGTGTGTATGCAAGACAAGTTTGAGCCAACATCCGTCGGAAAAAATCCTAGGATTTTGTTGTCGGAATGTCCGAACAAAGTCCGACCGTGTGTACGCCCTATAAGACTGGGATGCCATTAAAATTCATGTGCGTGTAAAGGCAGGCGTCCCAATACTTTTGACAATATAGTGTGTGTGTAGATATATATATATATATATATACACACACACACACACATATCAGGTGCTAACAAGGTTAAGGCGGTATTAAACGCAAACATTTATTCTATTGCAGCTTACCAATTCATTGGTTTTCTTTTTTAAGTTCGTTTTTCAAAGGAACATGCTCTCCTGCAGAATGTCTTAGTTTGCACGAAAGAGACAAACCATTTAACACTGACAGGGGTGCTTACAATGATCAGCTTTTATTTTTGCATGTAAAACGTTTATCCCAAAATGTAAAAAAAAAAAAAAAAAAACTGCTGTAACTGCTTATAAAGTATAGGCTGAAGTTTGGGTTCAATTTGTTAGTGTATCTACCTGTAAATCTACTAGTTGATCTAACACTCCCCCAGACTGACTGTCTGTTGTGCCTCTAGTGCTCCATCCTCCAGAGTTGTGTCTCACTAATACAGGAGGTGTGTTACTGGCTATATGACCTCATGGACCATGGCGTGCCAGGCTTTTCTGTCCTCCATTGCCTCCCGGAGCTTGCGTAACTTCATGGTCATTGTTTCGATGATGCTATCTATCCATCTTGTTTTCTGTTGTCCTCTTCTCCTTTTCCCTTCCGTGTTTCCCAGCATCGGGGTCTTTTCCAACGAGTCCTCTCTTCACGTTGGGTGGCCAAAGTATTTGGGTTTCAGCTTCAGGATCTGTCCTCCCAGTGAATATTCAGGGTTGATTTCCTTCAAGATTGACTGCTTTGATCTTCTTGCCGTCCAAGAGTCTTCTCCAACACCATAGTTCAAGAGCATCAATTCTTCGGCGTTCAGCCTTTCTTATGGTCCAACTTTCACAGCCATAGGTTACTACTGGGAATACCATCACTTTGACTACAGGACACTTTGTCAGTAGGGTGATGTCTCAGCTTTTTATAATGTTGTCTAGGTTTGCCATTGGTTTCCCCCCCCCAAGAAGCAAGCGTCTCCTAATTTCATGGTTACAGTCACTGTCTGCCGTGATCTTGGAGCCTAGGAAGATAAAAATCTATTTCCATTTCTTCTCCTTCTATTTGCCAAGGAGTGATAGGACCGGTTGCCATGATCTTAGTTTTCTTAATGTTCAATTTTTAGGCCAGCTTTTGCTTTTCCTCTTTCACCTTCAATAAGAGATTCTTTAGTTCTTCTTCACTTTCCGCCATTAGTGTGGTATCATCTGCATATCTCAGGTTGTTGATATTTGTCCCGTCTATCTTAATTCCGGCTTGTGATTAGTCGATCCTGGAATTTCACATGATGTTCTCTGCATATAAGTTAAATAAGTAGGGTGACAATATACTGTACATCCTTGCTGCACTACTTTCTTAATTTTGAACCATTCAGTTGTTTCATGTCCTGTTCTAACTGTTGCTTCTTGACTTGCATCCAGGTTCTTCAGGAGACAGGTGTGGTGGTCTGGTATTCCCATTTCTTTCAATATTTGTCACATTTTGTTGTGATCCACACAATCGAAGGCTTAACTGTAGTCAATAAAGCAGGAGTAGACATTCTTCTGGAACTCCTTTGCCTTCTCCATGATCTAACCAATTATTTGCAATTTGACCTCTAGTTCCTTTGCCTCCTTGAAATCCAGCGTGTACTTGTGGTAGCTCTCAGTTCACATGCTGCTGAAGCCTAGCTTGTAGAATCTTCAGCATAAACTTGCTACCGTGTGAGATGAGGGCAATCGTACGGTAGTTTGAACATTCTTTGGCCCTGCCCTTCTTTGGTATCGGAATGTAAACAGACCTCTTCCAGACCTTTTGCAGACTCTAATGCCCTGTACACACGGTCGGACTTTGTTCGGACATTCCGACAACAAAATCCTAGGATTTTTTCCGACGGATGTTGGCTCAAACTTGTCTTGCATACACACGGTAACACAAAGTT
Organism: Lithobates septentrionalis; assembly: GCA_037952835.1. Classification (NCBI taxonomy): domain Eukaryota; kingdom Metazoa; phylum Chordata; class Amphibia; order Anura; family Ranidae; genus Lithobates; species Lithobates septentrionalis. Next base: position 625,710 of record JBBDGP010001035.1, on the reverse strand, counting down.
GTCGGAAAATCCGATCGTTCTAAACGCGGTGATGTACAACACGTACATCGGGACTATAAACTGGGCAGTGGCCAATAGCTTTCATCTCTTTATTTATTCTGAGCATGCGTGGCACTTTTTCCGTCGGATTTGTGTACACACGATCAGAACTTCCGACAACAGATTTTGTTGTCGGAAAATTTTATATCCTGCTCTCAAACTTTGTGTGTCGGAAAAATCCGATGGAAAATGTGTGATGGAGCCCACACACGGTCAGAATTTCCGACAACAAGGTCCTATCACACATTTTCCGTCGGAAAATCCGACCGTGTGTACGGGGCATAACAGGTTTTCTGCTGAGATTGTCCTGTATTTGGCTCCATCCATCTTCCCATCAACTCTGACCAGCTTCCCTGTCCCTGCTGAAGAAAAGCATCCCCACCACATGATGCTGCCACCACCATGTTTCACGGTGGGGATGGTGTGTTCAGGGTGATGTGCAGTGTTAGTTTTCCCCCCACACATAGCGTTTTGCTTTTAGGCCAAAAAGTTGAATTTCGGTCTCATCTGACCAGAGCACCTTCTTCCACATGTTTGCTGTGTCCTCCACATGGCTTCTCACAAACTACAAACAGGACTTCTTATGACTTTCTTTCACCAATGTCTTTCTTCTTGTCACTCTTCTATAAAGGGCAGATTTGTGGAGAACACGACTAATAGTTGTCCTGTGGACAGATTCTCCCCCCTGAGCTGTGGATCTCTGCAGCTCCTCCAGAGTTACCATGGACCTCTTGGCTCTTCTCTGATGAATGCTCTCCTTGCCCGGCCGGTCAGTTTAGGTGGACGGTCATGTCTTGGTAGGTTTGCAGTTGTGCCATACTCTTTCCATTTTCCGATGATGGATTGAACAGAGCTCCGTGAGATGTTCAACGCTTGCGAGATTTTTTTTATACCCTAACCCTGCTTTATACTTCTCCACAACTTTATCCCTGACCTGTCTGGTGTGTTCCTTGGCCTTCATGATGCTGTTTGTTCACTGAGGTTCTCTAACAAACATCTGAGGTCTTCACAGAACAGCTGTATTTATACTAAGATTACATTACACACAGGTGGACTCTATTTACTAATTAGGTGACTTCTGAAGGCAATTGGTTCCACTCAATTTTAGTTAGGGGTATCAGAGTAAAGGGGGGCTGAATACAAATGCCCCCCCCCAGACTTTTCACATATTTATTTGTAAAAAAAAATAAAATCATTTATCATTTTCCTTCCACCTCACAATTATGTGCCACTTTGTGTTGGTCTATCACATAAAATCCCAATAAAATACATTTACCGTATATACTCAAGTATAAGCCGAGTTTTTCAGCACATTTTTTTGTGCTGAAGATGCCCCCCTCGGCTTATACTCGAGTCAAGCAGCAGAGAATGACATTTTCCGAACCGAGTTTGGGGCCCCGTACCTCGGGGCTTCTTGGTGCTAGGAACTCCAAATTTGGTGTGCAAACCCAGTGGAACTAGCACTACAACATATTCGAAGCTGGGGTTTCTAGCACCAAGTGGCCCCAAGATACAGGACCCCAAATTCGGTTCAGAAAATGTCAAGCACTTTTCTGCAGCAGAGAATGACATTTTCCTAACCAAATTTGGGGCCCCGTATCTCGGAGGCCACTTGGTACTAGGAACCCCAGCTTGGATATTTTGTAGTGCTATTTCCACTGGGTTTGTACACCAAATTTGGGGTTCCTAGCACCAAGTGGCCCCGAGATACGGGGCCCCAAATTCGGTCAACTGTGTCCATCTGCAGCAATGTCATTTCAGGACCCTTTGGGTCCAGAGACCCAAAATTTTGGCTGCAGCTAGGGGGCATCTAGGAACCCCTTACTACAGAGTTTGAAGTTCGGGGGACCTACAGCTGCAAATGGGCACAGAGAGGCTGCAAATGGGCACAGTGAGGCTGCAAATGGGCACAGTGAGGCTGCAAATGGGCACAGAGAGGCTGCAAATGGGCACAGTGAGGCTGCAAATGGGCACAGAGAGGCTGCAAATGGGCACAGTGAGGCTGCAAATGGGCACAGAGAGGCTGCAAATGGGCACAGTGAGGCTGCAAATGGGCATTGTTGACCCTCTTTGCCACTTACAGTAGCTGCACATTTCTCACCCTAGGCTTATACTCGAGTCAATACGTTTTCCCAGTTTTTTGTGGTAAAAATAGGTGCCTCCGCCTATATTCGGGTCGGCTTATACTCGAGTATATACGGTAAGTTTTTTGGTTGTAACGTGACAAAATGTGGACAATTTCAAGGGGTGTTTCACGGCACTGTCTAATGGTTGGTAAACTGCCTTATATTACATTTTTTGTTTTGGGTTTAATACCGCTTTAGCACACTGAAAGATCCGCACATCTGTGTTCTTTAGATCCCTGCATCAGCCCAGTAGGGGACAGGTTCTCTTTAAGCCGGTTCTTGACATTAAAGGACATGCAGACAGCATGAAACAGGCATTTCATTTTTTTTCTTTTTCACCCTGAAAAATAAAATAATAACTTTGACACTTAGACTAGCAAAAAAAAAAAAAAATGTCAGAAAACATTAGAGCAAACAAAGAATGTTTTTAGCCCCTATGGGCGAGATTTTTTATCCCGGCGTTCCGCACTTCCTGCAGCCATCTCTGAAGCTTTGCCCAGTCACTGCTAATGATCTAAATTATACAGAGGAGTGCGAAGTCTGAGGGTACATTAGACAAAATGCAATTTTCACTTTCCTGAAATGTTTTACTCATTAGAGAAATGCACACAGACCTACTTAGACTGGGAGATAGTTTCCCTCTATCCGGGGATTTGGGTCTTTATACATTTTTTACTCAAGCAAAAGCCTTTCTAAAAAAAAAAAATAAGCAAACGAAAATGAATGCTTTGGCAGAAATCTCTGTGATAGTTTTTGTTCCCCCGAACCTGGAGCTTAGTCAACATTGCTACTTGTGCCAAGGTACATTACGGGGTTAACAAAACCGGTCCCATCAGTCTCCGCCCCTGAGGAGCTTATTGTCTAAGGCAGGGTTTGTCAACCTTTTTTTTTCAATCGAGGCGCCCCATACAAAATCTCAAGGCACCCCATCCTAAAATGTAAAAGCAAATCTTATAGTTTTTACATAAAGCAGCAACATCCACACACCTAGGGCACCCAATGTTAGAGGTAATACACAGTACCCTCCCAAAGCAAATACTGCCTTGCGCACCATTCCTGACTAGTATACCGATGTTTCTTTCCCTCACTAAGCTAACGTGCACCCGAAGGCTGATGGAGAAGGAGGCAGTGGGGCAAACAAGGACTCTGTGCAGGCACCCGACATCCTCCTTATCCACCGATGATGTCAAGCGTAGGAAGCTCCCCGTATTGCTCTTTGCTCCATTTTTATACTTGTGATCACCAGTTTTTAATTTTAACCACTTGCTTACCGGGCACTTAAATACCCCCCCCCCCCCCCCCCCCTGTCCGGACCAATTTTTCAGCTTTCAGCGCTGATGCACTTACTTTGAATGACAATTGCGCCGTCATACAACGCTGTACCCAAATGAAATTTTTATCATTTTTTCCCCCACAAATAGAGCTTTCTTTTGGTGGTATTTGATCCCCTCTGCGGGTTTTTATTTTTTGTTAAAAAAAATTAAAAAGACCAAATTTAAAAAAAAAATATATATATATATATTTTTATATTTTGTTATAAAATTTTGCAGTCAGGTAATTTTTCTCCTTCATTGATGTACGCTGATAAGGCTGCACTGATGGGCACTGATGGGCGCCGATGGGCTGCATTGATGGCACTGATAAGGCGGAACTGGTGGGCACTGGTAGGCAGCACTGGTGGGCACGGATAGGCGGCATTGGTGGGCACTGAGAGGTGACACTGAGAGATGGCACTGATGGGTGGCACAGAAGGCCATTGATAGGTGGCACTGGTGGGCACTGAGAAGTGGCGCTAATAGGTGGCACTGATAGCTGGCAGTGATGGGCACTGATAGGTGGCAGTGATGGGCACTGATAAGTGGCAGTGATGGGCACTGATGGGTGGCAATAATGGGCACTGATCGGCACTGGTAGGTTACACTGATAGGCAGCAATGCTAGGGCACTGATGAGGCATTAATTGGCACCACTGGTGGGCATTAATAGGTTGTACTCATGGGCATTGATAGGTGGCACTGGTGGGCACTGTGGGCACTGGCAGGTGGCACTGGCAGGCAGTAATTGTGGGCACAGATGAGGCAGATGTGCCTCTTTCCTCTTCGGGACCGATTCCCCTTGCACATAAGCCGGTGATCGGCTTTTTTTTCTCCTCACACTGTCAGCGTGAGGAAAAAAAAAACGATTAGCCAGCTTTTGTTTACATCACGTGATCAGCTGTCATTGGCTGACAGCTGATCACGTGGTAAGGGGCCGGGTTCGGCCCCTTACTCGGATCGGTGATCACCCGAGTCTCAGTGACTCAGTGATCACAGCGCGCGTGGACGTTATATGACGGCCTCCTGGAAATTCAGGTCCTGGCTGTAGCCATCATTTGGCTATAGCGCGGATGCTAAAAACCTCTCTGGTTTTTGACCTGCACCATACGGAGCCTTTCCCTTTTTTTCTTACTCTCACCCCGGTTCGATTGACCTTTTGTGCATACTCCGACCTCCAGAGGGTTCTCCCATTGAGTTGAGGTTTTTCGTCATACATTGGAGAATTATAAGGATTGAGGAACCTTGCCTGGACCATCACCGCTGAAGAGTGGTCATATCCTGTTTGAAGTGATCCCTCCCCTGCCTAACCTAAGCCGTGAGGCATTCGGCCCACACAAGCCCGATTGACCCACTACCGCTGGTAAGTGGGTCCACCGTATTCGGTAAGAGTACCCATCTATACTTCTACGACAGAGGATTTCTTCACATTTTACAGATTCACTGTCAGTTTTATGTTGTCTACACCATTTACATTCTGATTGAGGATTCACCATTGTGTATTTGATGGACACTTTTTGTTGAACTTTATTTTTCACTTTTTCTTCAGATCACAACGGTGAACATTGGATTTTTGTTTGTTCATCACATTAGTTATATGTCACGTATATATATATATATATATATATATATATGTATATATATATATATATATATATGTATATATATATATATATATATATATATATCTTATTCAGTTCATTATCGTTTTGAGCTCTACACTGTATTCCTTTATTTTGTAATGGTTTAAACCTGTGACTTTGTGTAATTAAAGGTCTTTATGGACCTTGCTTTGTGCGCTGGTGCGCAGTCATGTTGGAACTGGAAAGAGGACATCCCCAAACTGTTCCCACAAAGTTGTCTAAAATGTCTTGGTATGCTGACGCCTTAAGTGTTCCCTTTACTGGACTTGAGGGGCCCAACCCCTGAAAAACAACCCCACACCATAATCCCCCCTCCACCAAATGATTTGGACCAGTGCACAAAGCAAGGTCCATAAAGACATGGATGAGTGAGTTTGGGATGGAGGAACCCGATAGAACACCGTTGGAATGAGTTAAAGTGGAGACTCGAGCCAGGCCTTCTCATCCAAAGTCAGTGCCTGACCTCACAAATGCTCTTCTGGAAGAATGGTCAGACATTCCCATAGCCACCCTCCTAAACCTTGTGGACGGCCTTCCCAGAAGAGATGAAGCTGTTATAGCTGCAAAGGGTGGGCCAACTCAATATTGAACCCTAAGGACGAAGACTGGGATGCCATTAACTGGGCGTCCCAATACTTTTGGTAATATAGTGTATGTAAAGCGCTGTCTAAATTGAAAATGCTATGTAAGTATGTGAGGAGATGCAGAGTGGTATGGTGGCAGCAAGCATTTAGAGTCCAGATGCAGTAACAGAACTGCATTGTAATTGGAGTTCAAAGGCATAACAGCGGGAAGTCAACCCAACCGGGCGCACTCACAGTATTTCGCAGTAAACAGTGTAGTAGTAGGTTTCGGAGGCACTGACAGCGTCTGTCTTGAGGTATGAAATGTGGTCTGGCCAGTCTGTGCCCAAATGGGGAGGCTTCCAGAAAGGATAGCGTCTCCTTGCTCTTTCCCTACTCATCTGGAACATCTCGCTACTACTGACCCTGACAGATGGGTGACCTGTCCCTTCACTACCCAGACGTGTGTCAAGCCTAGGAGCCAGGGTCTTAAATAGACTCTGCTTGACCGAAGATGGCTGCCAGAGTCACATGGGGTGATAGCATCCAATCAGATAGCTCAACTAGGAAACATTTTCCTCTTGACTTCCTCTCCCTCTGCAATGCTGCTGTGGTTGAGCACCATCTACACTGGAGAAATGAGACTTTACCTGTATTAAAATAAAAAGATTTTATATCCAGTAACATTATCGCTGGGCCTCTGTGCTCCTCTACACAATGCAGGCAGTTCATGGCTGGTGGGAGGGGTGGTCAAGGTGCTGTACATAGCTTCCTGAAAACATCACAACATCCTGTCCCAGTTCTCCTCTCAAGAGCCCTCAGTTATTCAGTTGTGATACAAGCAGTGGGCTGGCTCTTGGCAGTGGCGTCACTAGGGTTGGTGTCACCTGGTTTGGTAAAACATTGTGTCACCCCCCTCCTGTCTAAATTGCCCAGGACCCTGCAGGCAGCACATGGTCACGGGGCGCACCCCAAACCAGCCCCTGTAAATGATAGCATAGGGTGGTATAGTGGCAGGTTAGGGTAGTATAGAGTGGTATAGTGGCAGGCTAGGGTGGTATGGTGGCAAGTTGGGGTGGTATAGGGCAGGTTGGGGGTATAGGGCAGGTTGGGGGCATAGGGCAAGTTGGGGGTATAGGACAGGTTGGGGTGGTATAGGGCAGATTGGAGTGGTATAGGGCAAGTTAGGGTGGCACAGGCCAGGCTGAGGTGGTATAGGGCAGGTTGGGGTGATATATTGGCAGGTAGAGGTGGTATAGGGTAGGTTGAGGTGGTATAGGGCAGGTTGGGGTGGTATGGGTCAGGTTAAGGTGGTATAGGACAGGTTTGGGTGGTATAGGGCAGGTTAAGGTGGTACAGGGCAAGTTAGGTGGTATAGGGCAGGTTAGGTGGTATAGGGCAGGTTGGGGTGGTACAGGGCAGGTTAAGGTGGCACAGGGCAGGTTATGGTGGTACAGTGCAGGTTAAGGTGGTACAGGACAGGTTAGGGTGGTAAGGGGCAGTTTAAGGTGGTACAGGGCAGGTTAGGGTGGTATAGGGTAGGTTAGGACTCTAAGTAGTGAGTGACAGTGTGTAGTAACTTACAGCATGCCTGCAGATGAAGACCCGGGCAGGGCTGCCGTGTCCTCGCCTCTATCTCCTTTGGATGTGGGATCAGCCAGAGTGAAGGGGTCTGTGAGAGGAGTGGAGAGGGCGGCCACACCCCCAGCTCCACCCACCAACTCCGGCTGCCTCGGGACTGATATTGGAGATCCCCGAGTGACAGCTTAACCTAACGGTCGAGTATTACAGGCAGCCTCTCCCCGCACGGCTGGATGCCCTGCTGGCACCGCTCCGCTGCAAGCAATATAGTATCGTGTTTAGCGGCAGCCCCCAGTGTCACACCTCTGGCGGGTGTCACCCGGGGGCAGGCCGCCCCCCGCACCCCCAGCACCCCCATAGCAACGGCACTGGCTCTTGGGAGGAGTTATGCAAATATTAAAATGCCTTCATGGTTTGGTTATGGAGTGGGTTAGGGCAGCAGTTTCCAATCACCCCAGCACCAGGGACTGGCCTCAGTAACAACAACCCCTTCATGGACTGGGTGGGTTGGTGCTGCTTGTTACCTCTGGGGAAGGTGTGCTGCTTGTTACCACGGTGAGAGGGGGGGGGGCGGCTTGTGTGCAGCCTGTTACCTCCGGGGAAGGGGGTGCTGCCTTTTACCTACGGAGGACGCGGGCATCTGCAGCCTGTCACCTCCGACCTCCCGGCTCTCCTACCTCCTTCTTCTTCTCCTCCTTCCTCTCTATAGGTAAGGTGACCACAGAGACGGAAGGGAGTAGTGGGGCTAGTAGAAGGGGAGCGGATGCCCTCTGGTGGTGGGAGAGGGGCAGGTTATGCTGGCTAGCGTGCCTGGCGCCCATCCCCAACAGGCCATGGACCCGCACAGGTGGTTGAGGACCTCTTCCTTAGGGTTATGAAGTGGACTGATGGGTGGGTGTACCTAGGCAGGTTGCATTTGAGTGCCCAAGGTAACACCCACATGACATGCTGAGCCTCCAAAAAAAAGCACTGGAAACTAATGAATGAAAGGGGCCAGCCAGGGACAGTCAAAGTGGGGAGCAAAGAGTGAAGCCAGGTACACACAACATTTTTTTTTTCGTACAACCCCATGGGTTGCACAAAAAAAAAAACTGACCATCCCGGTTGGGAGCCGCTAAACTAACCCTGCAAAGTTAGTTCAGCGATCTCCCCGCTGAGCTGTTGTGTTCAGACAGGGGGATGCCCCTCCCCTGCCAGAAAACTCCGATCAGCGCTCTCCGCCAATGGCTGATCGGGAGTTGGTCAGCTGCTGGTTTTCCATCATGCACGTCCGGCCGGCTTCTGTCGGACAACATACACATGGGCAAAATGTCGGCCGGTATTTTTTGTACCAGCAAATGTTTCCCGACAATCTGCCCGTGTGTATGGGGCTTTAGATGATGCTGGATATCCCCCAGCCAGGAAATGGGGTGGGCTCTATCTGACTTGCTGCTGTGATAAGCTCACAGTGTGCAGAGGAAGCCATTTCAGTCCAGGAGAGGAGCCGATACTGTGCAAGACTGAACGGAAGGCTTTCAAAGAGATGTGTGGGATTTGTATGGGAATCAGGGGCGTAACTACCACCATAGCGACCCATGCAGGTGCTTTGGGGCCCGCAGCCGAGTGGGGCCCAGTGAGGGTGAGAACACCGCCGGCACAGTCTCCCAGCCAGGGGAAGAGAGAGGAAAGGAAGAGGCGAGCTGTCCGTATCAGCAGAGAGCTGAATTGCCCGATGTAAGAGCTTTCATTAGAACTTCCAGTGTTCCCGGGGCTCACGTCACATAGCTCCACCTCTTGGCCCGGAGCCTTTGATAGACAGAACGCCAATCCAATGCGGGACATGTGACGTCATCAAAGGCGTCGGGCCAAGAGGTGGGGCTATGTGACGATGAGCCCCGGGAAGACGGGAAATTCAAATGAAAGCTATTACAGCGGGCAATCCCGCTCTCTGCTGATCCGAGTGGCTTGCCTCTTCCTCTGCATAGGTGAGGCTGTATGGGGCACAGGCAGACCAGGCTGTATGGGGCACAGGTCACACTGTATGGGGCACAGGTCATGCTGTATGGAGCACAGGTCACGCTGTATGGAGCACAGGTCACGCTGCATTGGGCACAGGTCACGCTGCATGGGGCACAGGTCATGCTGCATGGGGCACAGGTCACGCTGTATTGGGCACAGGTCACGCTGTATGGGGCACAGGTCACGCTGTATTGGGCACAGGTACCGCTGTATGGGGCACAGGTCACGCTGCATGGGGCACAGGTCACGCTGCATGGGGCACAGGTCACGCTGCATGGGGCACAGGTCACGCTGCATGGGGCACAGGTCACGCTGTATGGGGCACAGGTCATGCTGTATGGGGCACAGGTCATGCTGTATGGGGCACAGGTCACGCTGTATGGGGCACAGGTCATGCTGTATGGGGCACAGGTCATGCTGTATGGGGCACAGGTCACGCTGTATTGGGCACAGGTCACGCTGTATGTGGCACAGCTCACGCTGCATTGACACTAGGGCAGCTGTGGGGGGGGCTGTTTGCAGGGGGGCCCCATACAACATTTTGCTATGGGGCCCTGCTATTTCTTGTTACGCCCCTGATGGGAATCATACTTACCTAGGTGGATGCTGCATCGGTCCCCCGCTGGCTCTAACACTGAGAACCGAGTGATCAAACACCGCCGATCGCTCGGTTCTCAGAGCTCCCTGAGCTCAGTCGCCGGCTCTATGTTCTGCCAATCCCCCCGCGCTCACTGGAGTGTCGGACTATGCAGGGGCGGGAGCGGCCGGCACAGGCTAGGCTCACAGGTGGCGGTCCAGGCACGTGGGCGGATCCCGACTTCATTGTTGTGATCTTGCCTGAGCCTGGACTGGTTCTGTGACTTCAGCCGACAACGGGCTTCAGCGCCCCCTGTCTGTTGAAAATGGGTCACAGGAATGCAGAAGGGACAGCACTCCTGTGATCCACAGGAGAAGTGCAGCCGAACAAGCTTTCCCCCCGTACTTCTCCTTTAATCGTTTATTGATGGACGATGATTCGTAAAACCAATTTATTGTACTTAGGACACGGAAACATCTGAGCTGATCTGCGTCAGACTGTCAGCACCAAACACGAAAAGGCAAATACAATCTCTGACAATGATTATATCCCAGAAATAAAAGTAAAGACGGAGTAGAAATGCCAGGCCAATTTGCTTGCCTTTCCCTCCCTCCCTGATAGAACAGATTCCGAGACTGAACCCCTCTTAGGCCGAGTTCTGTCGGAGATATATCTGTAATATAAACGGCCGCATCCTCGGGTGGCAGAAAATATAAAAAAAAAAATTGTATATCTTTGCAGACTTAAGGATAGAGAGTGAGAGCGATCTTTATAATGGACCCGGGAGCGCAAATGCTTCTATTGGCGAAACTCCAGAAAGTAAATTCGGTTCCTCCATAGGTCAGAAATAATAATCATATATCGAATGTTTCACAACTCGTAGAGAGAGGGCAGAACACGGCTCCCGTCATCTCAGATCATTGTGCTTTTGTACTTGAGCGTGTACCATATTCTTCAGAGAAGACGAGTTCAGCCGCGGACAGAGAAGATAAAAGAGCGCCTAGTGAAGGTTCAAACCTCTGCTGAGGATTTTTAATATGATAACATTCATTATCTGCTGCTTAATAGGAGCATTAGAGAGCGTTCCTTGTATCCAAAATGAAGCCGAAGAAAATTCAGGGGATTTGAAAAACTCAAGTCTCTTAACCACCTTATTTTTACCCCCTTCCTGCCCAGGCCAATTTTCAGTTTTCAGTTCTGACACATTTAAAATGACAATTGCGCGGTTATGCAACACTGTACCCAAAAAGAAATATGTATCTTTTTTTTAAGAGAGAGATTTTGTGGTATTTAATCACCACTGGGTTTTTTATGAGTGCTGCTCTGATGAGGCTGCACTTATGGGCATTGATGAAGCTGCACTGATGTGCACTAATGAGGCTGCACTGATGTACACTGATGTACACTGATGAGCATTGATGAAGCTGCACTGATGTGCACTAATGAGGCTGCACTGATGAACACTGATATACACTGATGAGCATTGATGAAGCTGCACTGATGTGCACTGATGAGACTGTACTGATGGGCACTGATGAGGCTGCACTGATGAGGGTGCACTGATGTACACTGATGAGGCTGCACTGATGTGCACTGATGTACACTGATGAGCACTGATAAAGCTGCACTGATGTGCACTGATGAGGCTGTACTATGGGCATTGATGAGGCTGCACTGATGAGGGTGCACTGATGAGGCTGCACTGATGGGCACCGATGAGGCTGCACTAATGTGCATTGAGAGGCTGCACTGATGAGGCTGCACTGATGGGCACTGACGAGGCGGCACTGATGTGCATTGATGAAGCTGCACTAATGTACATTGATGAGGCGGCACTGATGGGCACTGATGAGGCGACACTGATGGGCATTGATGAGACTGCACTGATGGGCACTGATGAGGCGGCACTGATGTGCATTGATGAAGCTGCCCTCATGTACGTTGATGAGGCAGCACTGATGTACATTGATCAGGCGGCACTGATGGGCACTGATGAGGCTGCATTGATGTGCACTGATGACGCTGCACTGATGGGAATTGATGAGGCTCCACTGATGGGCACTGATGAGGCGACACTGATGTGCATTGATGAGGCTCCACTGATGGGCACTGATGAGGCGACACTGATGTGCATTGATGAAGCTGCACTGATGTACATTGATCAGGCGGGACTGATGGGCACTGATGAGGCTGCACTGATATGCACTGATAAGGCTGCACTGATAGGAATTGATGAGGTTGCACTGATTGGCACTGAAGAAACTACAGTGATGGGCACTGATAGGCACTGATAAACTGCACTGATAATCAGGGCACTGATGATCAGTGTAAACAATGTACTCACTGTGCCCTGTCAGATCAGCACTCCTTTCCTCACACACTGTCTCTGTGATAGGAAAGGAGAGCCCATAACGGGCAAGTCTGTTTACATGTCACCAGCTGTGATTGGACACAGCTGATCACATGGCAAAGGGCCACTGTGATTGGCCCTATATGTCGATCTGTGATCAGCTGTGTCCAAAGCACACAGCAGGAACAGAGCGTGCCTGATGCACATAACAAGGGGTGCGTGAGAGGTGTGCACGTGGGAGGACCTTCCTCTGCATGTCCTTGAGGTACAGCTTCCTCTCCAGCAAGGAAATCAATGGGGGAAGCACATTAGACCAATGTAACTATGTAAAAATTGCCATCTCTAGAAGCAATGAGATCCTTTCACTGCAGGTCCTCAGGTACAGCTTCCTCTCCAGCAAGAAAAACTGCGAGCAGTAGACCAATGTAACCATGTATTAATGTCCACCCTAGAAGTCTTCTTTAAGCCAAAGTAAGGAGATCCTTCCTCTGCAGGTCCTTATATACAGCTTCTACTCCAGCAAGGAGAACAGTAAAGCCGCATACACACAAGCGGAATGTCCGACAGAAAAAGTCTGACGGAAGCTTTTCATCGTCTATTCCGATCGTGTGTGTGCCTCATCTGACTTTTTTTTTTTTCGAAAATTCTTATGGACCTAGAAATAGAACATGTTCTAAATATTTCCGAAGAAACCAATGCGTCTGTATACAACTCATCTGTATGCTGTTCCGATGGACCAAAATCGAAGCATGCTCTGAAGCAAGTACGAGACAGAAGCTATTGGCTACTGGCTATTGAACTTCCTTTTTCTAGTCCCGTCGTACGTGCTGTACATCACCTCGTTCTGGACGGTCAGACTTTGGTCGGACTTTGGTTTGACCGTGTGTAGGCAAGACCGCTTGAATGGAGTTCCTTCGGAGAAACCTTCGGAGTTTATTTCGACGGCAAAACTGGTCGCGTGTACAGGGCATTAGCAGTAGAGTAGACCAATGTAACTATGTATTAAAATCTATCCCTAGATGTCTTTTTTAAGCCAAAGCAAGGAGATCCTTCATCTGCAGGTCTTCAAGTACAGCTTCCATTCCAGCAAGGAGAAGAGTGAGCCGCACAGTAGACCAGTGTAACTGTGTAAAAATATAAATCTCTAGAATCCTCCTTGAAGCTGAAGCAAGGAGATCCTTCCTCTGCAGGTCCTCGGGTACAGCTTCTACTCCAGCAAGGAGAACAGTGAGCAGTAGAGTAGACCAATATACCTATGTATTAATATCCACCCCTAGAAATCTTCTTTCAGCCAAAGCAAGGGGATCCATCCTCTGCAGGTCCTCAGGTACAGCTTCCACTCCAGCAAGGCAAACAGTGAGCAGCACAGTAGACCAATGTAACTATGTAAAAAATTTCCATACCTGGGATTCTTCTTTATTCCATTCCATGGATTCTGCGCCCCACCCCAACTGCTGCCTTTTAAATACTAATAATAATAATAATAATAATACATTTATAATGCGCTTTACATCAAAAGATCTCAAAGTGCTACAGGTTAAAAAAATTAAGCAATTTATACAAAGAAACAAACTTCTAAGAAGAGCAAAAAGCTTTGCTAAAAAGAAATGTCTTAAGACCTTTTTTAAAACAGTCAATGGCTTGAGGAGCCCTCAAAGTGTCAGGTAGGGCATTCCACAAGCGCGGGGCAGCTGCACAAAAAGCCCTGTCTCCCATTGTCCTAAGTCTAGTTCTAGGTGTTTGAAGAAGGTTTGAGTGCACGGAGCAGAGGGAACGTGATGTGTTTTGTGGTTTAAGAAGTTCTTTCAGGTAAGAAGGGGCATGTCCGTGTATACATTGGTACGTAAGGAGGGAAACCTCGTACTCAATCCTGGCAGAGACAGGAAACCAATGGAGTGAGTGGAGAGTGGGAGTATTGTGCTCATGTTTCCGCACTCCCATCAGGATCCTTGCTGCAGAGTTTTGGATGTACTGAAGCCTCTGCAGACTCTTTCTAGGAACCCCGATGAGAAGTGCGTTACAGTAGTCCACTCTGGAGGAGACAAAGGCATGAACCAGCCTTTCAGCATCTGGGAAGGAAAAGAATGGGACGGAGTTTAGAAATATTACAAAGGTGGTAAAAAGAAGTCTTACATAGATGATTTATATGGGCTTCAAAAGTGAGTTGGGAGTCCATTTTTACACCTAGATTTGTAACTGTTGATGAAAGAGGGATATTAGAACCAGAAAAAGTAATGCTGGTTATTAACGATGATTTGGTCTGGTAAGGAGTACCAATCGTGATAACTTCAGTTTTGGAACTATTTAGTTGAAGAAAGTTGTGCTCCATCCATACCTTGATCTCCACCAGGCAGGTGGTGAGCACTGATTGACGGGTTGACTGTGAAGATGGGGTTACTCCCCCCCACCAGTCACTAGATCACTACCCTGTTTCCCCAAAAATAAGACCTAGCGTGATTGTCAGTGATGGCTGCAATATAAGCCCTACCCCCCAAATAAGCCCTACCCTGTTTCCCCAAAAATAAGCCCTACCCTGAAAATAAGACCTACAAGGACTTTAACTAGGGCTTATTTGGGGGGTAGGGCTTATATTGCAGCCATCACCGACAATCACGCTAGGTCTTATTTTCAGGGAAACAGGGTAGTCATTAGTCATTGGGGGCAACTCTAACAGAAGGAAGCAAAGCCCTGCTTCTACCAAGATGGCCGCCTCTACACAGAGACACAGTGCAGAACATCTCCTTTCCTCCTTTACCATATCCTTGCTTTTTTTTGGAGCACAGCTTCCACAGTACGCTTTATTTTTAAATTTCATCACCACCTCTAAATGATTACATTCAATCGCATATTTAATGTAGAGAAAAATCAATCCTAATAATCCCAAATAGCGCCTCTCCATCCTGCTAATGAAATTCACGCGCCCATTTTCTACGGAAGCGCCATTAAAAGCGAATTAGCCCGGTCGGCCATAAAAACTTTCAGGCAAATATACAAACAAGGTCACGTCTTTCTGCTTTGCTCCCAATTCAAAATAAAGTCAGTTTTCAATCAAGGAAAAGCTTGATAACCAAATTAAGCCCAATAAATTTTATTACGAGGACCCAAATGTAATTAGGACTTTTTTTTTTTTTTTTTCCCTTTCGTGTCCGCCATCTCGAGAAAGCATCACTTCCCTCTTAAACAGACAGACGGATCTATAGCAATCTTGTAAGGCAAAAATAAAAAAAAAAATAAAAAAAAGATGATAAAAATCTATAAAACTCTTTATCTGTCTCCCAGACGTGCCACTCAGAATTCGGAGGAGAAACTCAATGCTTGTTCCCAAAGCTCGCTCACTTGGCAAATTAACCGAAAATCGTCATTTTCTGTATTCAGGCCAAATGCATTATGCTGTCTACACTTTGCATGCCTTTTAGGTTGTCTGGTAGCTGAACTCCTCGGAGTATTTAAAAAAAAAAAAAATAACACTTATCTCCGACTCGATATAAAATAGATTTATAATCTTGCCTTTGGAGATCATTTAGCCACCACTTCTGTTTTTTTTTTAATGGTTTGCTAATTACATTTCACTGATCAAGTCTGAGTATTTATTGCCGTTCGAATTCGCGCCGAGATGCGTTCGCTTCAATAATAATTACACCAACAACTTTACTGTACAACTCAACTCCTAATTGTCTGATGTCCTATTTTTTTTTTTTTTTCAAATTTCAAGATGTTTTGTAGGCTGCCTCCCGCAATGAGTTTGGCTGGAGATAAATGCGGCGCGTTGGAGTTAACTACAATGCTTACTTTTTATGTTTTAATGTTTTAATTTCACATTATTAAAAAAATTAATGCCGACAGGACTTTAAGGGCACATCGCCATTCATAGGACGCCTTCCGTACAGTGCCTTGAAAAAGTATTCATACCCCTTGACATTTTCCACATTTTTTGTCATGTTACAACCAAAAAACGTAAATGTATTTTATTGGGGTTTTATGTGATAGACCAACACAAAGTGTCACATAATTGTGAAGTGGAAGGAAAATGATAAATGATACAAATAAATATGTGAAAAGTGTGTGTGTGTGTGGGGGGGGGGGGGGGGCATTTGTATTCAGCCTCCTTTACTCTGATACCCCAAACTAAAATCTAGTGGAACCAATTGCCTTGAAAAGTCACCTAATTAGTAAATAGAGTCCACATAAGTCACATGCTGTCCAGATTTACAGTACAGTGATTTCTGCTCAACATGTTTCACCATGAAATGGCTTCTTCAGGAGTGTTTTTGAATTACTGTACACACAGCATCACTATAAATAAAAAAAAAAATGACATTTAGAAAAAACATAAATGTTACAGAAGACTTTGAAACCGTATAGAACTACATTAGCATATAATAAATGCATATTGTTGTGCTCATAAGTTTACATACCCTGGCAGAATTTATGATTTCGTGGCCATTTTTCAGAGAATATGAATGATAACACAAAAACATTTCTTTCACTCAAGGTTAGTGTTTGGCTGAAGCCATTAATTATCAATCAACTGTGTTTACTCTTTTTAAATCATAATGACAAACAAGATATTTGGGGGGCACACCTTCTCATTAAAGCTGGTGCAGCCATAAGACCATACAATAGAAGAAAAATATTACAGCGCACACATGCAAAAAGATTCACCTCCAGCAAGGCTAATTTAAAAACACCTAAACATTCTCAAAAAGACATTTTCAAAAATATGGGGATTTGGTCACACCATATTGCTATATGGTGCTAAGCCCACTTACTGCGACAAAGTACCCCAAGATTAGTGGGTCCTACACTATCCATGGAGTTGTGAGATCCTGCTTCTCTGAACCATGAGAGCTACACTCTTCTAAATGGGAGAATTTAAAGGTCTCCACCTATGACACAAGTGGACACTAATGAGGTACTAATGAGGGAGTTAGGGTGCTCCTATCCCAAAAGGATCACAACTCTATGGATAGTGTAGGACCCACTAATCTTGGGGTACTTTGTCGCAGTAAGTGGGCTTAGCACCATATAGCAATATGGTGTGACCAAATCCCCATATTTTTGAAAATGTCTTTTTGAGAATGTTTAGGTGTTTTTAAATTAGCCTTGCTGGAGGTGAATCTTTTTGCATGTGTGCGCTGTAATATTTTTCTTTTAAATCATAATGACAACAGAAACTACCCAAATGACCCTGATCAAACATTGTTCAAACATCAACATTTACATACCCCGGTGATTTTGGCCTGATAACATGCACACAAGTTGACACAAAGGGATTTGAATGGCTATTAAAGGTAATCACCCACACCTGTGATCTGTTTGCTTGTAATTAATGTGTGTGTATAAAAGGTCAATGAGTTTCTTGACTCCTGACAGACCCTTGCATCTTTCATCCAGTGCTGCACTGACGTTTCTGGATTCTGAGTCATGGGGAAAGCAAAAGAATTGTCAAAGGATCTGTGGGAAAAGGTAGTTGAACTGTATAAAACAGGAAAGGGATATAAAAAGATCGAAGGAATTGAGAATGCCAATCAGCAGTGTTCAAACTCTAATCAAGAAGTGGAAAATGAGGGGTTCTGTTGAAACCAAACCACGGTCAGGTAGACCAACTAAAATTTCAGCCACAACTGCCATGAAAATTGTTTGGGATGCAAAGAAAACCCCACAAATAACTTCAGGTGAAATACAGGACTCTCTGAAAACATGTGGTTTGGCTGTTTCAAGATGTACAATAAGGAGGCACTTGAAGAAATATGGGCTGCATGATCGAGTCACCAGAAGAAAGCCATTACTATGCAAATGCCACAAAGTATCCCGCTTACAATACGCCAAACAGCACAGAGACAAGCCTCAAACCTTCTGCCACAAAGTCATTTGGAGTGATGAGACCAAAATTGTGCTTTTTGGCCACAGCCATAAACACTACATTTGGAGAGGAGTCAACAAGGCCTATGATGAAAGGTCCACCATTCCTACTGTGAAACACGGAGGTGGATCGCTGATGTTTTGGGGATGTGTGAGCTACAAAGGGCACAGGAAATCTGATCAAAATTGATGACAAGATGAATGTAGTATGTTATCAAAAAATATCGGATGAACATTTGCATTCATCAGCCAGGAAGCTGCACATGGGACGTACTTGGACATTCCAACATGACAATGATCCAAAACACAAGGCCAAATCC
The DNA here is from genome assembly GCA_037952835.1 of Lithobates septentrionalis. Lineage (NCBI taxonomy): Eukaryota > Metazoa > Chordata > Amphibia > Anura > Ranidae > Lithobates > Lithobates septentrionalis. Next base: position 607,339 of record JBBDGP010001035.1, on the reverse strand, counting down.
ACCTGTCATTGGCTACAGCAGAATAAAGTGAAGGTTCTGGAGTGGCCATCTCAGTCTCCTGACCTCAATATCATTGAGCCACTCTGGGGAGATATCAAACGTGCCGTTCATGGAAGACAGCCCAAGAATTTACAGGAACTGGAGGCTTTTTACCGAGAGGAATGGGCAGCTTTACCATCTGAGAAGATAAAGAGCCTCATCCACAAATATCACAAAAGACTTCAAGCTGTCATTGACAATACACGGTATTAAGAACTGGGTGAGGTACTTTTACTATGTGTGAGGTGCTTTCACTATGTGTAATTTGCTTTTACTATGTATGAGGTGCTTTACTATGTGTGAGGTGCTTTACTATGTGTGAGGTGCTTTACTATTTGTGAGGTGCTTTTACTATGTGTGAGGTGCTTTTACTATGTGTGAGGTGCTTTACTATGTGTGAGGTGCTTTTACTATGTGTGAGGTGCTTTACTATGTGTGAGGTGCTTTACTATGTGTGAGGTGCTTTTACTATGTGTGAGGTGCTTTTACTATGTGTGAGGTGCTTTTACTATGTGTGAGGTGCTTTTACTATGTGTGAGGTGCTTTTACTATGTGTGAGGTGCTTTACTATGTGTGAGGTGCTTTACTATGTGTGAGGTGCTTTTACTATGTGTGAGGTGCTTTACTATGTGTGAGGTGCTTTTACCAGGGGAAGTGATGAATTTTCTTTCCCCACTTTGCAGGGAAAGAACATCCATTACTTTCCTCTTGTCAGAATGGAGCTCTGCCTTGTTTACATCCGATCTCTGTGCTTTCCCGGGGATCGGTGGGTGCCGCGGACATCTATTGGCTGGCACCCGCTGATTGGCTTCTGCCATAGGTGTGTGCAGCCCATTGCGTTAGGGTATGCACCCCAAAGCTCTGTGTGAGTGTGTGTATATATATATATATTCACACACAGACACACACACTTATATATAAATGTGTTCCCAGCCAGTATCATTAGTACAGTGACAGTGCATATATAAATGTAAACAAACATTTTAAAATGTATTTAAACATAATCAATGTCAGTAGAGTAGTTGACATGTCAGTAGAGCTGAGGTTGGTGTCAGCAAGATGGGGTCAGTCCATAGGGCAAAGAACGTTGTCAGTTGTTTTTTTATTTTTTATTGTTTTATTTTTTTCATTATTTGTTTACAAAATTATTTTTTACTGTTCTTAAAAAATGTTGGGTAGGTAAATTCGTTGGGGGGGTTGGTGAAAAAGCACCATCCACGGCACACCCCCTGCACAAGCCTATGGCTTCTGCTGTGACAAATCACAGCACAAGCATGCGCCCCCGACCCGGAACTGCAGAATCGTATATATATATATATATATATATATATGTGTATGTATATTTTTAGTAGAGACCCTAGAGAATAAAATGGTATTTTATGTCACACTGTATTTGCACAGCAGTCGTTCAAATGCAATTTTTTTGGAAAAAAATTACACTTTAGTGAATTAAAAAGAAAACTAACCCAGTAAGGTTAGCCCCATTCTTTTTGTATACTGTGAAAGATTTTACCCCCTGAATCGTAATCTTTTTATCCTAAGCAAAAAAAATGTGATTCTCATTTTGGACAGAATCGTGCAGTTCTAGCGGTCAGCAAGCAGTTAACCGCTTGCCGACCAGCAGCCACAGTTATACTGCGGCAACATGGCTTGGCTGCGTGAATCGCCATCATGGCACGCAGGTAACATAGACAGCCACTAGGGGGCACGTGCGTGCCGCTGGAGGAGCGTGCACGCACCCCCTGTTTGCCCATGGAACCAATGCGAGTGCCCGGCGGTCTCGATTACTGCCGGGCTCCCGCGATCGCTCGGGGCACACTGAGAACCGGGATCTGTGTGTGTAAACACACAGTTTCCGGTTCTCTGAGGGAGAACAGACAGATCTTCTGTTCATACAGAAGATGTGAACAGCGATCTGTCATTTCCCATGCACAGTCCCCTCCCCCTTCAGTTAGAACACACACTAGGACACACTTAACCCCTTCACTGCCCCCTAGTGGTTAACCCCTTCACTGCCAGTGTCATTTTTACAATAATCAATGCAATTTTATAGCACTGATCGCTGTAAAAATGACAATGGTACCAAAAATGTGTCAAAATTGTCCGACGTGTCCGCCATAATGTCGCAGTCCCGCCATTACTAGTAAAAAAAATAATTAATAATAAAAAAGCCATAAAACTATCCCCTATTTTGTAGACGCTATAACTTTTGTGCAAACCAATCAATATACGCTTATTGCGTTTTTTTTTACCAAAAATATGTAGAAGAATATGTATCAGCCTAAACTAAAATAGTTTTTTTTATATATTTTCAGGGATTATTTATTATAGCAAAAAGTAAAAAATATTGCTTTTTTGTTTATAGCGGGGGAAAAAAACGCAGAGGTAATCAAATACCACCAAAAGAAAGCTCTATTTGTGGGGAAAAAAGGACGTCAATTTTGTTTGGGTGCAACGTCGCATGACCGCGCAATTGTCAGTTAAAGCGACGCAGTGCCGAATCGCAAAAAGTGCTCTGGTCTTTGGGCAGCCAAATGGTCTGGGGCTGAAGTGGTTAATGCAACAGCCAACTTGCTAACTTCTTAAAGGAGAAGTACGGGGGAAAGCTCGTTTGGCTGTACCTCTCCTGTGGATCACAGGAGGAGTGGAGTTCGTTCTGCACTCCCGTGACCCGTGTTTTAGTTGAAGCCCGCTGTCGGCTGACGTCACAGAGCGCGACAATGAAGTCAGATTCACCCACATGCCTGGACCGGCACCTGACTCAGCCTCTCGGCAAGCCGCTGAGAGCCTGAGCCACCCCCTCCCACCCCCTCCACAGCCTAGCACCCCAGTAAGGAGGGCAGAGCAGAGAGCCGGAGACTGATGCCCCGTACACATGGTCGGACTTTGTTCGGACATTCCAACAACAAAATCCTAGGATTTTTTGCGGCGCATGTTGGCTTAAACTTGTCTTGCATACACACGGTCACACAAAGTTGTCGGAAAATCCGATCGTTCTGAACGCGGTGAAGTAAAACATGTGCGTCAGGACTATAAACGGGGCAGTAGCCAATAGCTTTCATTTCTTTATTTATTCTGAGCATGCGTGGCACTTTGTCCGTCGGATTTGTGTACACACGATCGGAATTTCCGACAACGGATTTTGTTGTCGGAAAATTTTATAGCCTGCTGTCAAACTTTGTGTGTCAGAAAATCCGATGGAAAATGTGTGATGGAGCCTACACACGGTCGGAATTTCCGACAACAAGGTCCTATCACACATTTTCCGTCAGAAAATCCGACCGTGTGTACGGGGCATGACAGTCGTCACCGGCTCTCTGCTCATGGAGCACTGACAACTGAGCGATCAGCGATGTTTGATCGCTCGGTTCTCAGTATTAGCAGGGCTGTCTTTAACACAGAGTGAAAAGGGCAGCCGCCCCGGGCCCAGTCATTGTTGTGGGGCCCAAAGCAGCTGCCCCTTGAGCCCCCAGTGCCTGCAAATAGTTGATAAGTTGATTTGGGAGGGCCAAAAAAAGTTTGCCCAGGGTCCAATCAATATTAAAGACGGCCCCGAGTATTAGAGCTGGTGGGAGACAGATGAAGCATCAGACCGATACTGCATCCACCTAGGTGAGTATGATTCTGAAAAAAAAGCCAAACCCCATATTTCTCTTTTAATAAAATCCGGCCCAATAAATTGAGTATCAAAGTATTCCAATGTTCATTCAGTCTACTTGGGTCACGTTTGGTAAAAAAAAAAAAAAAAAAAAAAAATCCCATAGGGCCTCCATTACATTGGTAAAAAGTCCAACTATCTGTAATGTAGCAAATACAAAGTTGTTACATTTTTTTGTTTCAATATTGTAATTGAGGTTTTTTTCAAAAATTGTTACATTTTAATTCCAGCATTTGTGCCCTGAAAATATTGAATGCTATGTGACAGGCAATCCCTTCATGTCGCCGCTGTGCGATTGCCAATTGCAAAGCGACTATTGATTGTCTATTGCAAAGCGACCACCGCGATCACGCTGAATGAATGTGACGGAGGGTCGGAATTGCTCCGAGAAAGCTGCTGCTGGAAACGACTTCATATTAGCTTGAAAAAAAATGAACATTTCAGTATTGGAGATAAAGCGTACGGTCCTGTTTATTGTCCCCCCACCTTTTGCATAACTCTATTATACGTTTTACCGCCAATCCGATCAACCAACGACAAGAGAACATTTATTCACACGTCCTTGGGTTTAAATGCTCCGAGCTGGAGACCTGGTTGACCTTAAGGTTAAGGAGAAATGCTGGATGATAATAATAATAATAATAATAATAATGATAGTAATAATGAAAACAATAGAATAGAAGAAAATTTGAATAACACAGAATAAAAAAGAAGAATATTTCGAGTGGCACTCAGATAAAATTGAAGCTTTTGTGCATTTCATTTATATGTTTAAACCTTTCACTGCTAAACCATTTTCTTTCTTTTTAATTCCATATTTTTGGCTTGAAATGGACTTACAACCTCCAAAATATATATTTTAAGAAAATATATCATGACATTTTTGGAGACGGGCTATACTTCATGCCAGGGACGTGCAGTGAGGGGAGGCAGGTGAGGCAGAGCCATGTGCCATGAACATAAAAAAACAAAACAATCGAGCTTCAAGGGCCATAGCTCCATGATCTGGGGGGGGGGGGGGGTAGGCAGCTGAAGTCCTACCCCACCCACTGGTCAAAATTTGGGGCACCTACGATTTATGGTTCCGGAGATACGGGGTGCCTTGCGCTGCCTGTCAGAAGCTACATACAGAGCGGCCAGTTTAACCACTTCAGCCCCGGAAGATTTTACCCCCTCTCCCTGACCAGAGCATTTTTGGCGATTCGGCACTGCGCCGCGTTAACTGACAATTGCGCGATCGGGCGACGTTGTAGCCAAAAAAAGCAATTTTTTTTACTTTTTGCTATAATAAATATCCCCCCAAAAATATATAGAAAAACGAATTTCTTTCTCAGTTTAGGCCGATATGTATTCTTCTACATATTTTTTGGGGAAAAAAATCATAATAAGCGTATATTGATTGGTTTGCGCAAAAGTTAAAGCGTCTACAAAATAGGGAATAGATTTATGGCATTTTTTTGATTAACTTTTTTTTATTGTAGTAATGGCGGCGATCTGCGATTTCTTATCGGAACTGTGACATTGCAGTGGACAGACCAAGCACTTTTGACACTTTTTTGGGACCAGTGACATTTATACAGTGATCAGAGCTAAAAATAGTCACTGTTACTGTGTAAATATCACCAGCAGGGAAGGGGTTAAACACTAGGGGGCGATTGAGGGGTTAAATGTGTTCCTTCAACGTGTTCTAACTGTGGGGGGATGGGCTCCCTAGGACATGACAGAGATCACTGCTCCCGATGACAGGGAGCAGTAGATCCCTGTCATGTCACTAGGCAAAACAGGGAAATGCCTTGTTTACATTTCCCCCTTCTGCCTCTCCTCGTCACGATCGTGGGCCACCGGTGGACATCGAGTCCGTGGGATCCATGGGCACACTCCTGCGGCATGTGCCGCCAGGAGCATGCGCGTGCCCGCTAGCACGGAGATTTCGTAGTGAGGTACGGGTACGCCCTTTTGCGCACCCATGCCATTCTGCCGATGTACATCGTCGTGCGGCGGTCGAGAAGCGGTTAAATACAAACCGGCACGCTCTGTTTGCAGTAGACTGAGAGGATGAGCTCACAGAGCCTCTCCTCATTTCTTGTCAGGGGCACTGAGCTCAATGGACAGCTTGGAGTCTTGGACCAATGGAAAGTACCATTGGCCCAAGCTGTCCAATGAAAATGCTGCAGTGGAGGCACGCCTCTCACTGCAGTGTCATATAAGGCGTGTCTAAAATGCTCCCTTCCAGCCATCTTAACTAGAAGGAAAAAAACAGGTGTTTATGTGTATAAGATTTACCCACAATCCCATGTTTTTCTCACCCAGTTAAGAGGGAGAATGAGAATCTGCTGCTGTGGAAAAGGTCCTGTTTCAATCAAGCTAAATCATATTTGTTTTTTTATTGATAGAAACAAATTGATAGAAATAAATGTATACAGGTATACTGTTTACAATCTTGTGTTCACGGGTTAAGCATAAAGGCCAAGACAAAATATAATGAGCATAAGACCCTTTCACGCTGGGGCTGCGTTAGCGCTAAAGCACCACTCATTTAAGCGGCGCTTTACCGGTGTTTTCGGCCGCTAGCGGGGCACTTTTAACTCCAAAGAAGGGGTTAAAAGCGCCCATGTTGCGGCACTTCCGAAGCACTTTTCAGGCTCTTTTGAAGCTCTGCCAATTCTTTTCAATGGACAGGTAATTTTGTGAGCGCTAAATACAGCGCTCCCAAACTGCCCCAAAGATGCTGCTTGCAAGACTTTTCCTAAAGTCCCGCAAGCCTTTTCTTTCACCAATGTCTTTCTTCTTGTCACTCTTCCATAAAGGGCAGATTTGTGGAGAACACGACTAATAGTTGTCCTGTGGACAGATTCTCCCACCTGAGCTGTGGATCTCTGCAGCTCCTCCAGAGTTACCATGGACCTCTTGACTCTTTGATGAATGCTCTCCTTGCCCAGCCGGTCAGTTTAGGTGGAGCTTTAGCTTTCTTGTATAATGCCAGGAAAAGCGCGCTTGTATGTCTCTAAGTAACACAGACAGACACTGGTATCACTTTGAGCTCAGCAGAATCCTCCCGTAGAATGCTCTACTGCTTTTATTTATACAGTAAACATGACTAAACAAAGGAAGGTGGTGGCTTCAGAATCAGCCAATCAGACACTTGTATTCTTTCAAAAGAACCAATCACACACATGTATATATTTAAATAGAATTGCAGTAGTGATGTGTGCAGACGGTCGCGTACAGAGCCATGCGGCAAGTGTGTCACAATTTGAACACTAACTACATGGCTCTGAACACGATCGTGTGCACATTCCCACCGCTACCAATGACGCAAGCCGTATTCCATCATGGCTCAGTGAACCATAATTTTTGTATGGTTATGCTATGGTTCACATGTACACAGATCTGCCTGCTCGGAGTGTTAATGGAGTCACCATGAAGTGGCCAGTCCCTTGGCGAGGCATAAACGATCATCCCTAATGCCGCATACGCACGATTGGACTTTACGGCATACTTGGTCCGGCGTACCGGATTTCGTCGGACAATTCGATCGTGTGTGGGCTCCAGCGGACTTTGTTTTCTCAAAAGTTTGACGGACTTAGATTTGAAACATGTTTCAAATCTGTCAGACGGACTCGAGTTCCGGTCGAAAAGTCC